>BSBM01001128.1:2972500-3362500 GCA_027924585.1 Larix kaempferi
CATGCTCAATCAAAGACATTATGTGGACACTCACCCAATTCTGGTTGTAGAGTATGCCATGATTCTTCCTACCAATCCACAACACGAATTACGGCCCAAGCATTCAATTAAGGGGCCTTCATGGCATCATGCTGCAACTATATATACATGCCAAAATATTTGTATATCCATGTGCATCCATTGGTATCTAAACCATTGTGCTACAAATATGCACAAGAGGCCAAGAAACCCTAGTTTGTATTCTAAACCCCTATCATAAAAATCCTAGCCTATAAATACTATCCTATAAACTGTAGAGTGAATCCTATAAACCCTAGTTTGTAGCCTAAACCCTAATTTGAATACTAATCACAAGAAACCCTAGTTTGTAGCTTAGAGCCTAGTTTGTGTTCAAAATCATTAGAAACCTCCATCACCATTTGAATCCAAACCATTATCCTACAAATATGAACATGATTCTAAAAAACCATAGTTTGTGGATTCATGTGCATCCATTTGAATCCAAGCCATTGTGCACAAATATACACAAAAGTCAAAAACATTTTATGCTGCAACTATATATGCATGCCAAAAAAACTTTGTATATTCATGTACATCCATTTGTATGTAAACCATTTTTCTATAGATATGCACAAGATTCCAAGAAACCCTAGTGTGTATTATAAACCCCTTCCATATAAATCCTATCCTAGAAACCCTAGAGCGAATCCTATAAACCCTAGTTTGTAGCCTAAACCCTAATTTGAATTCTAATCCCTAGAAACCCTAGTTTGTAGCCTATAGCCTAGTTTATGTGAAAAAAACCCTAGTTTGTGCATTCATGTGCATCCATTTGAATCCAAACCATTGTGCAAAAACATGCACAAGAGTCCAATAAAATTCATGCTGCAACTATATATGCATGCTAGAAAAACTGTGTATATACTCATGTGCATCCATTTGTATCTAAACCATTGTACATCCATTTGTATCTAAACCTTCACCAACTATCCTACCATGGAAATGAATAACCGGTGCATGATATTCCATAACCACTTCATCCATCTTAATGTCGTCATAAAAAACCAATCTGATCAACGAGTCTCATTAGTTAACACACTTCCTTCATCTATTTTTTGAAGAATCATAACTACCAACCCATGGAACCCTTCCATAAGCAAGAATTATATGTTTTGATGATAAAATATAATCATGTACCAAACCCTTAGTTTAAGATCCATCTACCTCACTAATGTTGGAATATTTAAACCCATTCATGTCATTGAATACCTTAGGATAGCATTATTGATCATTTTTTATTAATTCCTAGGTGTTAGACTATGTAGTTGGATAAATTAGACATTGTGTGGACAAAAAGATTCCTAGAATTACTTGGGAACATTCCTAAATATTTGGACAAGATTTCCTAGGATTCTGGATGATCTTATTCTATCTTGGAACAGAAAGGCACATTAGCTGCTTTTACTACTTTTTACCACTTTTGGTGAAAGGTGAAAGCTAGTTGACTAGTCATAGTTGTTTTTTGGCCAACTCATCCTCCATGATGTTTCTTCCTTCCAAATTATGGATTTAGCATTATTTTCCATCACACATCAATATCTGATCACTAAATCAGAAATTCGTGAGCCTTTGAGGTGACTTGGAAAGCACACTTTCTACCTAGGGGGTTTTGCATAATTTTAGTAAGTTTGCTTTTGTTAGGATTCGAATGGCAACCTTTTTCATTTGAATCTATTATGTAATTGTATATATTTACATCCTATTACTTTCCCAAAGTTGGCTGATGTATTATCATTCATGAGTAATTCTGTTTGCATCATATGTGGCTGTTTTTCAGTGTTCTTGAATAGTTGTGTGAGAATTACTTGTGAGAGTTGTAATTTCTTGATCAAATATTGGTGTGAACTAAATTTCACATGGTATCATAGCTATCAAGCTATTCATTTCTCCATTTATTGTATTTCAGGATCCAACCAATCTCAAGGAGGGTGCATTCAGTTATCTACAGGGCGTAATCAATCACCCATAGGGTGCAACTGAGCATCTTGGGGCACACCCAAACCACTCTAAAATCTATTTCAGAGCTTCCATGGATCATTCATATCAGATAATCCTCACTCCATTCAATTATTTTGACTGGAAAGCGCAAATGGAGATCATGTTGAGGAGCAAAGGCCTCTACAGGGTGACTATGGCAACTAAACCTGAGCCAACCTCAACAATTGAGAAATAAAAGTGGCATAATCAAAGAGTTGAATCCTATGGTATCCTATGTCTCGCCACATCCAGGGATATTTTATTCCATATAGATGGTATTACCTCACCCAATGAATTCTGGGAGAAGATCCAAGACTTGTTTGGAAAGACAGATGAATTAAGAGGCTACCAACTGGATAATGAACTTGTTTCATTAAGTTCAAAAAATTTCTAGAACCTACAGGATTTTTTCTCAAAGTTCAAGTCACTTGTTCTACAATTGAAGCAATGTGGAATTGATAAAAGGGTTGAGCAAGTAATCTTGGCCATTCTCTCAAAGCTTGGCCTTGATTACTCAGTCTTTGTTTTGACCTTCCATGCCACAAGGAAGGAAGTTCAAAACTGGAAGAGTCTTACAGTCTTAGAATTCATGGAGTCTCTTACACAAGAATAAGAAAAGTTGGTCTTGATGGGAGCCATAAAAAATCCATCAAAATATCATTGTTTGACTAATGGAGATTCAAGGAGTTCAAAAGGAAAGAAGAAGGGAAATTTAAAGAAACCACTGATCAAAGGAAGGAAAAATAGAAAGTCCATGAAGACTCCTCAAACTCAAATTTCAAGAGGAATCCCACAGGAATCCAAACAAGAAGAATGATAAGGAACTGTGTAACTATTGTAACATTGGCTTTCATCCTGAAATCTCTTGCATGAAGAAGACCATTGATCAAATGGGTCAACTCCTGTAGAAATCCAATATTCCTCTTCCTGAGAGTGCAAGGAGGAAGGATGGAGGAAAACATTATGAAGATAAGGAATGAGTGCATGCACTGATGGCAAGAACATCAAATCCTACCTCATTCATCATTGATTTTGGAGCTTCAAGGCACATGGTGTCCACAAGAGAGAGCTTCTCATCTCTTGACTCTTATGATTTCCCAATCATTGTGTTTGGTGATGATTCTGAAACTTCAAGCAAAGGTAAAGGTAGAATTGATCTAGATTTTGGTTCATTCACTAATGTTTTGTATGTTCCAGGACTTCCTGCTAACCTTTTGTTAGTATACTAGATGACTCACACTAGGTCACCAGAAAAGGTGATCTTCACACCTAATGATGTTGAAATATGTGAAATGTCAACAGGCCTAATTGTTTCCTTAGGATCTGTTGACCATAACTCAAAAATATATAGGTTCTCTCATTTTATGCCATTCCCCTCACCTTCTACTCTACTTACCCATGCCAATGAGTTAAGCAAATTATGGCATGAAAGATTTGGTCACCTAAATTACAAATATATTTCCCAAATCCATGAGAAAGAAATGGTCATAGGACTGCCCAATATCAAGTTTTCTAAAGGTGTCTGTCAAAGCTGCATCCTAGGAAAGCACCCAGAGCATAAGTTTGGAAGAGAAAAAATTGAGCAAACCTCAACATCCCTGAAGCTTATTCACAGTGAAATATCAGGTCCATTCCCCCATGAGTCTTTGAACCATGCCAAATACATCCTTATCTTCATAGATGACTTTACCAGGTACTATTGGATATATTTCATCAAGTTAAAGTCTAAAGTGTTCGGTCTGTTCAAGCTTGTCAAGGTCTCAATTGAAAACTAGTCCGATAGACATATCAAGATCCTTAGATCTGATAATGGTTGGGATTACATCAAATCTGGTTTTCAACAATTTTGTGCCTCTTCAGGCATACAGATGCAACACACTATTCCCTACACACCTCAGTAAAATGGTGTTGTTGAGAGGAAGAACAAATCTCTGAAGGAGATTGCCACATGCATGCTTGAGGAAAAGTATTTATCTCTAAGGATTTAGGATGAAGAAATAAATTATGCCACTTACATATAGAACATATTTCCTCACAAAGCACTAAAAGGAATCACTCCTTTTGAGGCTTGGACTGGGCACAAACCTAATATTTCTCATTTCAATATTTTTGGCTCCAAGGCTTGGGCTAGAATTCCACTTGAGAAGAGGGGGGCTATGCGGCCCCAAATCCAACCATGTATTTTTGTTGGATATTTAGAAGATTCCAAAGGATACAATATGATGAACATGAATTCTAAAAAATACTTCATTGACATAAGTGCTCAATTCGAAGAATAGCTCTTACAGAGTGTTGAAATTGGAGAGCCATCCACACCACCATGTGAAGATGTAAGTGAAGTTCCTCTTGAATTTTTTGATTCTGATATTTCTAATGATGAAGACCTATTTATTACAGATCCTAATTCACCAAAAAGGACAAAGTGGGATGCTAATACTCTTCAAGCAGCTGATGAACTAGTGGGAAATCCTCAGGACACAAGGAGGACTAGATCACAATTCGAGAATGCACTCAATGTGAATGATCCTTACTTAACTGAGAGATATTATTTGATGGTGGATTATGATCCTAAGACATATGAAGAAGCCTCAAATGACCCAATATGGTAGGATTCTATGGATGAGGAGTTTCATTCATTGCAAAAGAATGAGACATGGGAGCTAGTCAAGCTCCCCATAGGCAGAAAATTGGTAAGGTGTAAGTGGATCTTCAAGACCAAGTGTGAAACTAATGGTAAAGAAGTGAAAGATAAGGTTGGGCTAGTGGAAAATGGCTTCTCCCAATTCCATGGAATTGACTACAATGATACTTTTGCACCAGTTGCACAGAAGGATTCAATAAGACTAGTTCTGGTAGTTTCTGTTGCCAAGTGCTGGAAAGTACATCAGATGGATGTCAAAAGTGCCTTCCTCCATGGAGATCTTGAGGAAGATATTTATATTCAGTATCCAGAAGGCTATACATCTTATCCTAACTATGTGTGCATATTGAGGAAGTCCTTATATAGTCTTAAGCAAGCTCCCCGGGCTTGGTATGTCAAAATGGACAATTTTCTCTTGTCACAATCTTTTGCTAGATGCAAATCTGATCCAAATGTTTATGTGAAGCTGATTGATGGCTCAATTCTGATTATTTTGTTATATTTTGATGACCTACTAATAACAGGTATCTCCACTAATCAAATTGCTTCATTAAAGACTCCTGTGCATCAATCTTTCTCCATGACTGACTTAGGAACTCTTAAGCAATTTTTGGGGCTTGATATTTATCAAACTGAGAATGGAACTAACATATCTCAGTACAAATATGCATCTGAGATGCTAAAGAAGTTCAATATAGCTGATTGCAAGCCTTCAAACACTCCCTTCCTTTAAGGATTTAGACTTGAAGAAGAAGATTCTACACCATTGGTGGACAACACCCTGTATAGGTAGTTTGTTGGCATCTTGTTATACTTGACTCATACTCGACCTGATCTTGCATATGCAGTGAATGTAGCTTCAAGATACATGGATCAGCCACATGAGATTCGTTGGAGGGCTGAAAAAATAATCTTGCATTATGTGCAAGGCACCAAGTCTGATGGGATTCACTATGTTGCAGATTCCAGCCTAGATCTTCTTGGCTTTACTGACTCAGATTGGGATGGTGATAGGATTGAAAGAAAGTCCATGTCTAGATTTGTATTCATGCTTGGAGGTGGTCATGTTTGCTGGTCTAAAATGAAACAGAGTGCAATTGCACTATCTTCAGCAGAGGCCGAGTGCAGAGGAGCAGTGAATGTTGCTACTCAGTGTGTGTGGTTGCAGGGTATTCTTTCAGAGTTTGATATTTCCTTTAGTACTCATACTATCATCTTTTGTGAAAATCAGAGTGCTATAAGGGTCTCAAGTGATCCAGTACAAAGACAGAAGACCAAGCATATTGAGATCCATATGCACTATATCAGTAGTTTAGTGCATGACCAGATCATTGACTTGCAGTATTTCTCAACAGGTGAGCAAAGTGCAGACATCTTCACCAAAGATTTTACTAAGAAGACTTTCAGCTATTTGAGATCACTACTTGGGATGGTTGAACATCTGGTGGAGTGAAGGATTTATTATAAATATTTTAATTTTGATTATGTCCATTTTTTAGGGGAGTTTTTCCCATGAGGTTTTCCTTCTTTCTTTGTTTCATGGACAAGGCAGTATGTACGAGGTGACCATGTCTTGTTACTGGGGCCTATTTTTATTTATGATTTTGAGCACATAAATTCAGACTTATGGGGGGGGTTTGGAATATTTAAACCCATTCATTTCATTTAATACCTTAGTATATCATTATTGATCATTTTTTATTAATTCCTAGGTGTTAGACTATGTAGGCTAAATTAGACATTGTGTGGACAACAAGTTTTCATTGTGTGGGCCACAAGCTTCCTAGACTCACTTGGGCATATTCCTAAAGATTCTGGATAATATTTCCTAGGATTTTGTGTGATATTATCCTATCCTACAATAGAAAGGTGCCTTAGCTTCTTTTACTTCATTTTACCACTTTTTAGTGAAAGGTGAAAGCTAGTTGACTAGTCATAACTGTTTGTTGGCCAAATCATCCTCCATGATGTTTATTCCTTCCAAATTATGGATTTAGCATGTGTTTCCATCACACATCACTATCTGATCACTAAATTAGAAATTTGCGAGCCTTTGAGGTGACTTGGAAAGCACACCTTCCACCTAGTGGGGTTTTGCATAATTTTAGTAAGTCTGCTTTTGTGAGGATTCAAATGGAATCCTTATGCATTCAAATCTCTTATTTAGTTCTATATATTGACAACCTATTACTTTCCCAAGGTTAGATGATGTATTATTATTCATGAGAGTAATTCTGTTTGCATCATATGTGACTGTTTTCAGTGTTCTTGACTACTTGTGTGAGAATTACTTATGAGAGTTGTAATTTCTTGAATAGATCTTGGTGTTAACTAAATTTCACAACTAAAAACTAGAAAACATACCATGATTGATTCTATAGGAACCAAATACACATGCTTCTTACTGAAATCCTAAATAATCCTCCCTACTTCATATTTGCACCATATGTACCTTAAATTATTTTCATTAAAAAATCACTACTTAATATTTAGTTTACAAGTCATTAAGAAGCCACCACTTTATGTTAGATTCAAAACTAATATAAAAATAATAATGAAATTTATAGATAATGTTAAATCTCGAATGTCGCAAACATCTATATTTGACATCTAGCTAGAATATAGCCTTGAATTACATTATTTCTATTATTATTAGAAAACCTAAGGGTAATGGGAACATATAAGTTTGGTGTTCCTCAAAATTTGAACATAATGTTTAATATCCCTTTGAACTCAATGGGATCTACCAAACTTGGAGATCTTCAAAACACCAAGTTTTCCTTGAACCCCACTCTATATCACTAGATCAACTTCATTATTGGACAATGAGTCAATTATCACACTCTTTTTTAATTTAATGTGATTGGAGAGTACATATGAAAAGTATCAGTTCAAGTCATTAATAATTTGAAGGGATGGTAACAATTACCCTTTCAAAATATGAGTATAGTAATCTTTATTAATTTGTTGGATTTTTTCAAATTTTTTTTCAAGGAATAATTTTATGGAAATTTTTTCAACTATTTTCATGGATGGTAAATAGAGTAAACCATGGAACCTTAATGAGGGGATAAAGAAAGTTGAACCCATGACCTCACCAATTTTTGGGGAAGAGATCTCATATTTGATTCATGATTGCTTGAGTTAACCATAAAGCCTCAATTTTTTTTATGAAGTACTAGTCTTTAAATTGCAAAGAGTGAATTTGTAAATTATTAACTAAATATAAACCATAATAAATGAAATTAATACCTTTTTTTTCATGAATCTCTCAAACTTTCCAGAGTGGCATGTGCTATGAGATATTGGACCTAGGGCATCTAAGGGGAATCTAAGTTGTCAAAATTACTCATGGATCACACCTGGCCAGGGCCACACCAACCCTTAGCATCACTGATATTTTTGGTCCAATTTGGAATGTGTCCCTAAATGGCTACATGGAGCTACTAGTTAATAGACAGAACAAAAATTATGGATTATATCGTGAAAGATACGACTCTGTTGGATTCCTAGCATTGGATTACAGTTAGGGGTGACTGAATGTTGCTAGTCCCATGGTCATAGGCACCTTTTGTTGGGTTCGATAGGAAACTAGGGTCTTGCTCATTGGAACACATGGAAATTCTTGCACTAGGGGATCAAAATACAAATCAAGAAGCATAACTAGGTTCCGTTAGCTCCCACATATGTGTTTGGCCCTTGTGGATGTGTTCACACTGACAGAACTCAGTTCTGGTTCCCGGTTCGAATTCTATGGCCTAGGATTAGATTCACCATGTGTCCCTGAAATCCTTAAGGGTGCAAGTTGTAGCGGGAAATAGAAGAATGACCGTGGATTGGATCCACGAACAGTCAACAACATTGGATTCAGGACATCGGGTTAGTGCCATGGGTGCCCCTCTCTTATGGGTCCATGGCACATAGATCATATTTTAGGTTGATTTTGGAAACTAGGGTTTTGCTCAATAAGGGACTTTGCAATTCTTGCACATAGGGGTAGCTTTTTGCAAATTAGTCGACTAATAACTTGTGGCTAGTGTTCCCACATGGGACCTGCGTAGACGTGTTTGCAGGACCTCCTGGAACCTAGTTTTGTTGCATGGTTGGAATTTTATGCCCATGGTAGGGATTCACCATGTGTCCCTGAATTAATTTAGGGTGCGAGTTTTAAAGAGACATAGAATGCTAATTGTGGATATGATCAACGAACTATCAAATAAATTTGATTCCAGACATGGGTATAGTGCCAAGGGTGCCCCTCTCCTCTGGGTCAATGGCACATAGATAATCTTTTAGGTCAATTTTGGAAACTAGGGTTTTGCTTAATAAAGGACTTTGAAATTCTTGCACATAGGGGTCAACTTTGCAAATTCTTCGACTAAGAACTTGTATCTAGCCTTCCCACCTAGAAACTTCCTACACACAATTGTAGGACCTCCGAGAACCCAATTTTGTTGCCAATGGTTGGAATTCTATGCCATCGATAGGGATTCAATAGGTGTCCTTAAAATCCTTTAGGGTGCGAGCTATAACAGGCCATAGAATTGTGACTGTGGCACGGATCAACGAATCGTTGAATCTGTTGGATTTAGGACATAAAGATAGTTCCAGGGGTGCACTTCATCTTTGGGTCCATGGAACAAATATTATATTTTAGGTCAAATTTGGAAACTAGTGTTTTGCTCAATAAGGGACTTTATAATTCTTGCACATAGGGGTCAAATTTGGAAATTCCTCGACCGAGAACTTCTAGCTAGAGTTCTTTCATGGAATCTTCCCAGACACACTTGCAGGACCTCCTAGAACCAAATTTTGTTGCATAGTTGCAATTCTATGCCCTTGGCAGGGATTCAACAGGTGTTCATGAAAGCCTTTAGGGTGCGAGTTGTAACGGGCCATACAATTGTGACAGTGGCTCATATCCATGAAATTTCAACTTCATTGGATTTAGGACATCAGGATACTTCCAGTGGTGCCCCTCTCCTCTTGGTCCATGGCACATAGAGCATCTTTTAGATCAATTTTGGAAACTAGGGTTTTTCTCAATAAGGGACTTTGCAATTCTTGCACATAGGGGTCAACTTTGCAAATTCATCGACCGAGAACTTGTGGCTAGTGTTCCCACATGGAACCTACCTAGACACACTTGCAATACATCCTGGAAACTAGTTTTGTTGCATGGTTGGAATTGTATGCCCCCGGTAGGGATTCAATAGGTGTCCCTAAAAGCATTTAGGGTGCAAGTTGTAACAGCCCATAGAATGGTGACCGTAGCTTGGATCGATGAACCATCAATTCTGTTGGATTTAGGTCATCAAGATAGTTCCAAGGGTTCCCCTCTCATCTAGGTCCATGGCACATAGATAATCTTTTAGGTCTATTTTGGAAACAAGGGTTTTTCTCAACAAGGGAATTTGCAATTCTTGTACATAGTGGTCAAATTTGCAAATTTATCAACCAATAACTTGTGCCTAGCGTTCCCACATGGAACCCTCCTAGGCACACTTGTAGGAACTTGTGTAACCTATTTTTTTCACAGTTGGAATTCTATGGCCCCAGTAGGGATTCACCGTGTGTCCTTGAAAGCATTTAGGGTGCGAGTTGTAGTGGGCCATAGAAAGATGACCATGGCTCGGATTGAAAAATACTCAACTCTGTTGGATTCAGGAAATTTATTTAATTCTAGGGACACCCTCTCCTCTTGGTCCATCACCTATAGATCACCTTATAGGATGATTTTGGAAACTAGGGTTTCACTTAGTAAAGGTCTGTGCATTTTTTGCACAAAGGGGTAAACTTTGCAAAATTTTGGTTTTGATTGTATAACTAGAATTTCAAATAGTGGCACTCAAACCTACCACATTGCACTCTTAATATATTTCTATTTCCTTAGTGTGCCACATCATTCAAAATGTCCTTTGTGTTCCACTATATTTCCATTTTGAGCAAATTAATGTCATTTTTAAGAATTCAAATTTCCAAATAAAAATGGGAGGTGGTGTTTCATTGATGATATCTCTCTTATCCTTTCTAGCTTTGTCACTTTCCTTGAATTTTCCTTGCGGTTTCTTAGGATCGACTTGCAAAATAATTTTTTTTCGGGCTTGCGAATCTCTTTCATTTGAATTGGACAAGTATTCAAGTTATTTGTAAATTTTTGTGGGGTATACAGTTATTCACTTGTGTGGGACACACAGGTGCATCAATTAGGTGTATCAACTATGTGAATTGTTTATGTTTGTTAGGTTCTTATGTAGGTAAGGTTCTTATGTGTTTCACTTACTTGGGCCAGTTTCTTAGGTGTGTTGGGTGCTTATGTGTGTTAGGTATGTTGCAAAGTGACTTTGGTAGTTAGGGTTAGTATCATTAGTAGGTTGTGTGTTGGGGGTTTTGGGGGTAGTGGGTTAGCCATAAATGGTATTGTGTTATATGGATTAGTGTTATAGGGGTTGTGTGGGTCAAGTAAAAAATAAGTATCACCTATGTGGGATAAATAAGTGTGTTTCATAGGTGTTCCATCTATGTGTGTCCTTTAATATGTCCAATAGGTGCTTATGTAGGTTAGGTATTCATGTGCATGACTTAGATTGGTTTTTTCCTTATGTGTGTCACTTGAGTACATTGGGTTCTTATGTGAATGAGGTGAAACATGAGATGCATTAGGTGGTTAGAGTTAACAGTGTTAGTGGGTTAGGATAAAAAGGATTTGGGTGTAGTTGGTGAGTTATGAGTGGGTCTTGTATTAAAGGGATTATTGATTTAGGGGCCAAGGTTCATGTTAATAGGATAATGTCACACTGAACTTATGTGCATTCCCATGTTCATTTTGTTATATGAGTGTCATCACAATAAAATTTAACTTGCTTATATGGGTTGCATGAGTGCATCACATGTGTGTGAAAGTCTAGATGCATAGCCTATGTGTGTTTGTCACACTTGTTAAGTTTTTATGTGGGTTAGGAGTTTATGTACATCAGTTAGTTGTATTAGTTTCTTATTTTGTAGGTTAAGTGTGTTAGTACAATGTATGGATTAGGTGTGTCACTCACATGATTTCACATTGAATTTCATATAATTCGATTGTGGTCAAGAACATGTTGTAAATGTGCATTGTTGTGGAAACAATTTAACATTGTATATGCAATTGGATAGTTGTTAAGAATATTATGCATGTGCATTGTTGTAATTGTGCATTTTTTCTGAACATTATAATTGTTGTCTCCATGCAATTGTACAAGCTATAAAAAATTGGGAACATTATGCATATAAAAAATATTGGACACACATGTATGATCACACATAAGACTGAAATGTGAATATGTCAAGAGACAATCCGAAATATATAATATAACATGGAAGTCATAATACAAAAATAGAAATCCCTTAGATGGCCTCTTAATGTACATGTATCAAAAGGGTCAATGATGTACATGTAAACAAAAGTACATAAGTCCACGATCACACATCAAAACTATAATGTCCTCTTGTAAAAAAAGGTATATTTGTCCTAGACTACACATAAAAACTCTAACTTACTCTTTTTTTTTCCAGACTATGATGCATCTTGCCTCTGTCTACGAATGTTGTGCATATCTAGAGAGTGCAAGTCAAAGATCATATTTATTCATTAGGTAACTGAACTAATACTAAATCACTAACAAAATTAACAAATTTAAAATATGACTCAATTACTTATAACAAACACTCACTGAATCCATCCTAGGAATATATGCTTGTGGTGTCTTCCTCCTAGACAAAAGCATCTCTGTAATCGTTCTCTACGAATAAAATATCCTATGTCAATTATCTCAATAATGATCAACATGTATGTGTGATAAAGTACTAACCAATTTTGTAATTGATGAACATATTACCAAAAAATATGCTATGGGATAGGAGACTGGGTTTCATCTGTAGTGAGAGAAGCCATAGGTTGAGCATGAACCTCAGTCAAATGCACTATTGGACTATACTGAGGCTACATTCACCAAATGCTAAAATAGTTTGACATCATGCATGTGCATCCACAATAAGAATGAACTGTACATGTACAAATATTCAAGTAGATACCTTTGTGTCACTTTTTCCCATTGTACATGGAACATTAATCATAGCATCAACAAGCCCGCTAAGGTATAACATGGAGGAATCTCCATCCTGATGATGTAAACATGCGAAGAAAAAAATTAATAAAAACAATTTGTGGAGCGAATTGAAATCTAACCAACAATTGTCATCAAAGACTATGTACATTACCATGGAATTAGTAGGTCCATGATCATATACACCTGCTCCTTTTACGGAAGAGGGATGTATGGTGTAGACAATACCCTTCTCTACATTTGGACTGTGGGGACAACCAAACCAAAGCGGTGGTGGATTGATTTGCATTGATTCTTGCAATCGCATAGTGTTTTCAAAGATAGACATGGAGTTGAATAGATGAAATAATATGTATTTAAAAAATAACATGTTGTAATACTGATCTCTTCCTGTGACATATATCCCCCATGGGAGGGATCTCTACAAGCAAACTCTTTCCCCTCTGCAAAGCCAGATAACACCTACAAGTTTAAAAATTATAAATATTAGCAATCTATAAAGGAGTACACTAAGAAAAAAATAATTTGAACAAGATTACGTCATTAACCATGTACTTACATTCCTAAAAAAATCATAGAAGCCACCTGTGGGGAATTCACTCAAGTCAATGTTTTCCACATGCTATTGAGAATGCAGTGCCTACAACTTCAAAAATTGTAGATATTAGACCATCTAACAAATTAATGAACTAACATGTATTAACGAAATGACATGCATTAACAAAATGACATGTTGAAAATATGACCTCAGTGTTGGATTTTGTTGCCTCATATATGACAACACCAGTTACACTACCACCCCCTATAGAGGCATCAAGCTCTCGCAATATTAGAAATTGTATATATTAACAATCTTTGAATATGTACAGTATCGAAAAAAATAATTTGAATGAAAAATAAGTGTTTTAACAATGTCCTTAGCTGACCAAAAATCATTGTATAGCTATCATGTGTTGGTCCATGACCATAGTAGGTTTGAACACACACTGTGCACATGTGTATATCAATCTATGGCTCATAGGATGTCAGTCTATCCTCGCTAGTAGATGTTCCTACACCACCGAAAGTTGATTGTTGTACCCCATCAGAGGAAGAGGGCCATACCTAGTCAATAGATGTACTATGGCATACAATCACCTAAACCAGCATCAGAAACGCCTCCTGTGTATGGGGAATCATAGTATGTGCAGGAGGGACGTCTGTCCACGGTAACTGGCTACGAGGTGGAGGTATCGCTCAATTGGCATCTCTATGCATAACATTGGCATGGTTTTGGGGCATCCCCATACCAATGCCCTGGAACCCCAAGATATAAAAATATTTGACATGTTTTCCCATAAAAAATTTAGCATAAAGTTTATGGAGGAAGTATAGCAATACTTCCCTGTTTTTGTGTGGGGGGATGTCAAAAACCATATACCATTGATGCATTGAGTGATCTCTGATTGGTGGAAAAACACAAAACCCAATTGAAATATGTGATCTTCTAGTCTCTAGAATGGCATATGTCCCAGGAACTCTAAAAAGTGAATATATTTTCTCTTTAGTGTTTTTTAATTTCTTCACCTCATTGTAACTCGATCCATCAACATATTTTTGTTGTTCTCTTTCTCTATATGATGCTATGCTTTACAGTGCATTGTTCGAGCAACTGATAGTCTCCACAATAGCATCTGTTGATGCTGCCAAGGAGTGGTGGAGTTCATATCCACCCCTCCAAGCCATACCAATATCTCTCAAATGAGAAATCGCTCTGAATATCTTTGCATTTTGATGCATAATAGCCACTGCAATCATAAATACAAAACAATTATCATTAGAAAAATACACATGGTACAATGACATTTCTAAGCAATGGGAAATGTAAAAATAGTGTACCACAAATAACAACAATAACTATTTATAATTTCAAATTCAAAATTGAACAAATCATTTAACATTTTTCCATCTTAAATTTATGTTGTATATCTGTATTAATGTCAATTTCCAGATACACGCATTAAAATTCCTATGTATATATGTTGATTGTGAAGCTTCTCTACCTTACTTTTAGGCTTGGATTATGAAGTTTCATAAAACCTGTAGGGTGCTGACCAATTCCCTTGGAGGAACAACTCCAAGATTCTAGGTAGAGGCAAGGGCTAGAGCCTAGAGCAGGGGGCACAAGGTGCTATTCATGAATAAAATCCCAATATAGGAAAGGATTTTGATATATGTAGTTATTTGTTGTGGCGTGAATTTTTTTGGACTCTATAATCCATTTACCATCCTTGTTTATATGTAATTCGGGGAATATATGGATTCCACTTGATGTTATTCTAGTTGTATGCACTCTTTTTATATACACATGAGAAACTTTGCATATTTGTGTATAGTGGTTTGGGATCTAGAATTCAATAGAATTAACATTTTTCAAGCTTTTAGGATTGCAAGGTTTCCACCGGATTCTATCATGTATGATAGTATGTGATTGACATGTAATCAAACACATCAACCTCCCTATGCATCTTGATGTTGGTAGAGCTTATTGTTGAACTCCCCTATCTTGACCTTAACCAAAATGCACCCTTCACTCAAGTGAAAACATTTATTAAGCATGGGAAGCTTCTCTAGCCTATATTACACTTGGATTGGTAAGGTCCCTCAACTTTGTGCACTCACCCATATGACAATAAAAACTTGGAAGACATGTCTTCTTACAAATATCTCAGAATCGTTATTCATCTCAAGATCAATTGCAACTATAGCATTGAGAAAAATATTAATCGAGGGTGAAATTTTTTATTTTGGGCTTGAAAAGAATTGTAAATCAACAAACTTTGTGATGTGGGATAATAATAAGTTCTTTTTTTAAACTTTCATCACTCTTGTTATCTTATATATGGATGTAAAGTTTAGAATTGTAGCATATCTAGAGAAAATTGGAGAAATCTTTACCAAATCCATAAGCGTTTTATAATGTATGACCTCAAAGTAAAGAGTAATACACCCTCTTCTATTCTCCTAATATAAGTAGATCCCCCCAGTCAGGAGCATCACTATGACTAGGTACCTAATGTACAAGTACCTGATAATTAACATGGGAGATGAGATACTTCCTAAAATTGATTTAGAATCCAATCAAGACCATATGCAACTCAAGAGAGGTTGGTAAAGATGCCATGGATAGGTTAAATATAATTCCCCGTATGTTAAGCCCTCGGCATATGTAATAATTGTTATTATTGTGTCACAAGGTGTTGGAACAAGGGTCTTTAAAGACCAAGAGACATTATTATTTTGTAAATAATTAATTAATAAAAAAGATAGCACACTGGAGACCACAAAAGAGTATGTGAGGCAAAGATCCACAATTTGAGGGGGAATGGCGACATTCCTGACACTTTATAGTTTGCAAATAATTTTCTAAATTTGATCTTATAGTATTATTGGGTTGATTATGGTCACCCTTTATGTTTTAATCATGCTAAGGTCCAATTTTAATAACCTTGTAAATCTGGTTGCATTTTCATGCTTGCAAAGTCTTGCATCTACATGAGCTTTCAGAGAGTTTTATAATTATTTTTAATGTATCACAATTTATTTTAATGGTTTAATGTTGTTTTAAATTATCTTGATGGTATGTTAACCTAAACTTTGGTTGACCCTATTGCATTATACAATACCTTTATTCAACCTTCCTTTGGGTTTACATGTGCTTGTGACCTTGATTTTGCGGTCAAGCACACTACATTAAACTAGTGAGGGATTGATGAAAATGCCATTTTATAAAATATCAATAACATAAAAAACATTAGCACATTTATGTTTAAAGAGAAAATGTGGTGCGTGAAAGATTTATAGGCTATTTAAAAAAAATTATGATACTATAAGGAGGTCATTAACCCTAATATGGAAGATCAAAAGTATCATTATGTTTTAACTAGTTTGAAGAAGAAAACTAATATAGCCAAGATAATAAATTAATCTCATGAGCTTCATAGTGAAACAACGTGTTGGACAATTCATAAAACACCATGGGTGGAAAGGATTTTCCATGACTGTGAGTCACTTAGAGTGCCCTTCATACACACACATTATATCATATGATTCTCTTAGAGTGCATTGTGTACACCCACATTATATCACAGTTTCATAATCTTTGCTACAATAAAACCTCCCTAACCTTTTGAATGTCTAAACAATGATGACCTAGGAACGATTTTTTCTAAGACTTTTGAGTACATGAATAAAATTTTACAACGCCCAAATAAATCCTTTATTTATCCTTTAACCAAGTTACCACCACCACCATCATCATCATCATCATCATCAAATATATATATATATATATATATATATATATATATATAATAAATATAAATTTAACTCATATCTTAATTTAAAAAAATATAAATATTTTAAAATCAATAATTTAAATTAGAAATATAATTAATATTGATAAAAAAAAATTATAAATCAAATTAAATTTATTTTTCATGTTTTACATATCTTAACATAAAAATGAAAAAAAATGCTAACATTTTTGTATTAATAATAGATTATTGAAAAAAATCTTACAACATATATGCTTTTGTTTAAAGACTTAATCTTAAAAAACTAATACAAGTAAACTTAAAAATTGTTTTTTAAGATTAAACAAACAAATGCTTGCAAAAGAAAATATTCAACTCTCTAAACTTTTTATGTTGGGGATATATATATATATGGTAAAGAAAGAATCCAAAAACATAGCTAAAACATCCATGTTGGATTTGAATAACCCAATAGTAAATAAAGTGTATAAATATTATCGTTTTTCTTAATTTTAAAGGTTTTTATTTATTGAAGATGTAAATAAAGCTGAATTCTACAATTAAAAAACATGAAAGTTTTAAATTTTTATTTTTTAAATTATTAAAAGAATAAAATAAATTCCATAACATTTCTTAAATGAACTACATTGTTAAGGAATAAAGTAAAATATTAATTCTTTATACATTATTGAAAAATTATAATAAATTCTATAACAATCCATATTACATGTTAAAGAATGAAGTAAAACATAAAATATTAATATTCAATAATAAAAAAATAGGTATTACTTAAACTAAAAAATAAATAAGTGCAGCATCCACATGTCATTTGCATAACATTATTAGATGAACTCAACATTAAAAAATAGAAGAAAACATACAATATGACTATAAATTAAAAAAGTAAGTCAATAATGTGGCAACAGCTAGATGTCGTCCCATATTCGGTGTAATACGGCCCTAGTTTGTCGATGTCGCACTTAGATTGTTGGACTACGGCCGCACCTTTGTGCAGTGTTAAAAAGGAAAATTTCATCGACAAACATTGGCTTGAGGATTTACCAACGGTCAAATTACGGTTAAACTTTGGATTAGTTATTTGCAACGGTTCGATTCAATGTTCCGAGGATGGAATAAGTATTTTTTTCTTCCAATATAATAACTTGATTGGGAATATTTCCATGGTTATAGCAGACAGTTTTAGTGGGATTATATTCATGAATACATTGGAATACTCCATGAACACATGCTTAAACGTAGTTTAGTGGAAAGTGCTTTAAAATGGGGGTTACAACTTTCATCATATTATATTATATTCAACTTCGAGTGTTTTGATGTCTGGTTTTGAGAGAAAACACAGACCTGTGGTTGGTCATTGTCTAGGAATCCATTACTGAAGCGACTAGACCTTTGGGTTTCCGAGAAAAGAAAAAGGGATATACTCCTAATTTTCATTGGCCCGCAAAAGGAGAGAATAACTGATTTGGCAATACAGATCAGACTTCTCCAAATGTGTCCCTCAAGTCATATTTTTAGCAGTTATATATATACTTACAAAACGAGAATTTTAAGAAATTGGAGCCAATTAGCAGAACAAAATGATTAAGCTGGGAGGCAAAGGGAAGGTAGTCATGAGGATGTTGCCCGCAGTATCGCCTTCAAAAGTTGGAGGCCGAAATTTGAGAAGAGACAATCTTCTTGTTTTCCCTCTAAGCGGGTGGCCCAGGTTTGTATTGTTTTCATGTTTTCTAACTTTTGTTCTTCTTGATTTCTTTTGTACATGAATGGATGCTATATTTGATTGATGGTGAATGCAGTCCATGCAGTGAGGTGGTAGCAGACAATAATAGTGGAAGAGGAGAAGGAGCAGGTTTGGAAGGCCGATCAGTGGGAGATATAAAGATTTACAATCGAGCAACGGGTGAAAATCTGGAGTTTGATGATGGAGAGAAGGAGAGTTGGTGGATGCCTCATCCAGTCACAGGGGTGTTCAGTCCAGTTGAACAAGAAGCTATAGTGCAGACAACCATGGGAGAGAACAAGATAACTGTCAGGAGATCTGATGTATAGCTTGTAGATGATAATAGGTAACTTATTTATGGTACTTAGATGATAATAATAGCTAACTTATTCATGGTATTTAACTTGTGCCTTGCCCATCTTCATCTGCTATAAATTAAGAAATGAAGTGGTGTACATCCTTAGAATTTATGATATCCAATTCTGTTATTCTACCGTGTAATTGGCCATGTTGCTCGCCATGTTGCAATGTAGATAAGTATAATAATTATTTACAGTTATATTACTCTACGCTGTAGTTAGCCATTTACTCCTGCGGTTTATCGAACTATAAAACGCATATACATATCTCCATGTTTGTATTATTTTATCACCTCCATGCTGGGTGAAAACTCAACAAAAGGTGTCATTCTGGTACCACCGTAGTTTAACTGTTGATTCGAGTTGAAAATGTGCATGCATCGTTGATTCAAAATATCTTAGTTCTGTGATACGATTTGACTTGTTGACGGTATTGATTATATTATTAGTGGTTTTGCCTAACAAGAAAACGCACAACGCACAGAAATACCCATCAAACAAGAAAACGCACAACGCACAGAAATACCCATCAAGAGCAGGGTTGGAATTTCAATTCAACTCTGCCTGTGTAACTAAACTCTTTTTTTTGAGGTTTTGAACTTTTATATTATCCGCCATACAATGTTTTAGTGAAAAAATAACCTTTTAATAATGAAGTTTTACAGAAAAAATACCCTTTAATAATGATGTTTTTATAAAGCATTTATATTGTCTGCCATACAATGTTTTAGTGAAAAAATAACCTTTTAATAATAATGAAGTTTTACAGAAAAAATACCCTTTAATAATGATGTTTTTATAAAGGATTTAATTTTTACTTAAAAGATATGCTTTAATTTCCAATTATAAGATAACTATAGACTCATTTAGTCATATGTTTTCGTTGATGATGTGCTCTGAAAATCAAGGATGGAAAAAAACAACCTACTAAAAGTGAGATAGACAACTCAAAAATAACATATGTGGCAGCATTATGCATCTAAGTACATAAGAGATAAACTTAAGAAACAAGAAATGCGTGGAACCTATAATCCTTTCATTGCATCAATGGTGTAATTCAAATTGTGAACTTTTAATTTTCAATTAAAAGATATGTTTTTATTAAGGAGTTTAATTTTCAATCAAAATATAACAATCCACCCATTTACTCATGTTTTTGGTTGATCATGTACTCTAAAAATCAAGGCTGGAAGGGTTGAACAAAAAAACCTACTAACAATGACACATAAAACTCAAAAGTAACATGTGTCACATTATGCATATGAAGTAGATTATGTGATAGAGTTAGGAAACAAACAAAAGGTGGAGCCTAGAATCCTTTCTAGAGGTTAATGTTAACCACATGTTATGAAACATACCAAAATTTTCAAGATTAACATTTTGCATCAATGGTGTAATTGAAATGTGACATTTTATTCCAAAGGAATGGAGTTAAAAGGTGAGATAAATATAATATGCCCTTTCTAGAGGCAACTCATTAAAAAACACATCGAAATTGAGATTGTACTATGATGTTATCCCCGTCCTTTGTCAAAAGAAGTTTAATAAGGTTGTTTTTCCAATGTATGAACTATTATTGCACTGCACATACCAAGCTACAACAAATATTTCATGGAAGTGGATTTGTCTATGTATTATCCATGATGCAAATATTATGGTAAAAACTATCTTTTGGGCACAAGTTTTGCTAATATAGAGCGAGTGATGTGATACATTTTTTTCCATTCAAAATTGACAACCATGGGATTCAATTTACTTCTCAATGTGTTTTTGTGGGGTAGGGTCAAAATTTGTACCAACGAGTTCATGGATCCTGCTTTCTTCTTTGCACCATTCACTTTCCCTTGCTATAAATGGATAAGAAGAAACCACTTTCAACTTCAAACTTGTTTAGAATATTTTTTACCCATGAGTAAAAGTAATTGTTTCAACCAATTACCAAGGCTACAAGAATAATAAAATTCTATTAAGTTTTAACATATATCAAATAAATCATTTAAAAAAATGTGAATATACAAGTGAAAATCTTTTAGCAACAAACTATTGGAAGTGTACAAAGTGGGATTGGGAGCCTCCCACAACAAAACCCTACTCAATATCAAAATAACAATTTAAACAATTTCATGTTCAAGAAAAAACAAAGAATAGTTTCATTAAAATTTGTTTTTAGATTATTATCAAAATAAAAAAAGAAAATTGAAAATAACATCTTACCAAAATTAATAGCTCCAAGTTTGTGGTAGCGAGGAGAGCACTTTCAAACTCTCTAGAAAAATGGGTATCTAAATTCAGCTGGGGCTTCTAGCTTGTGAGGCCCATAACCAAAAAGAAAGAGTGTCTGAAATTCCATAGTTGATGCTTAGTATGTTCGGTTCTATGATAAATTGATGATGCTTGGTAAATTTGGTAGCTAATAAATCGTTGATGCTTGGTGGGTGGGTGGGTTAATTCCTTCATTAACATAGTTTAAAACCGACTTATTCTTCTAAAATTGTACCCACCTCTCTCTTGGAGTTTCACTTTTGAATTTGAAAACTCACTTATCTTCTGAAGGAAGAGGGCAAAGGCTAGGGAGAGGAACTAAAAGGAAGGGCATGACCTCATATTGAGACAATGCTAGGACAATATAAGAAGAAAAGAATAAATGGAATGAAAGAAATCCATCTCCATTGAAGGCAATTTCACTCACCTATTCTTCAATCAAATGGGAAAGTTTCACTCCACTTCGAAAGTTTCAATCTTCATTATTACATATATAATAGCATACCACCTAATGCACGAAATTTATATAGTCATACACATATCTTAACAAGCTTTTTAACAAAAATTAATAAAGGTTTGGATATATAATTAACCATAAAAAATACTACTAACAAATTGTTTGCTCATTCTTTGATACAAATTGTTAATAATTTTAACCTTATTTTGATGTGTAAAATGCCTCATGATGAGCATATTCCCATCAAATTTCATCCCTCATCAATAAGACATAAGCAACAGAAAAATAAAACTCCATCAGTGTTTATTGTTGAATTGCAAATTAAAATTAATGTAATAATTAAACATTGGATGAGTGTCTCCCCACGATGTTTCCCTGCGATTGTGTTTCAACCAAACAATCAAACGAACACATTCTTATTGGGATCATCACCTCTTTAAAGTCCGGAACGCTTCAAATTTAACGATGTATATTGTCTCTATTACAAGTCCATTTCCCTCAGTTTGCATACTGAAACATTGTTATTAGTAACAGTAATCGTTTTGTGAGAAAAAATTGCAAATAATATGAGTTAATTTCACTTTTATATTGGTATTTAAATATATTATATTATTAGGTTTATTCTTAAATGCTTAAAAATTTAAATATATTTAATTAATTCTAAAATATCTATATAAGATATTTGGTTAATTTTAAATTTCCTATAAATATAGGAAAATCAATTACAATTTATTACTTTATTTTCAATTGCTTATTGATTAAGTTCACTCAAAACCTTTAAAGATAATTTCTTTCTATATATATATAAATATAAATTTGTCCATAGAATCATATTAATTAAATTTATGTGGATTACATGTATAAATACAATATTTATGAGTCAAATCACCTTAGTTTTTATGTTTCAAAGTATATATATATATATATAACATTTTCTATATATTGATGTATATATTTTTCAATAGATTTATTAACATTATGTTACTCATAAATATTAAAAATGGGTGTCTATAAAAACTTTAATAACCATAAACTTTTAAAAAGTGTCTATAATTTTTAATAACCATAAACTTTAATCTGCATGGAACACAAGGTAGAATATGCATTTACTTATTGTACTATTATATTAACATTCTATTACCATAACCATAAACTTTTACTTGCACGAAACACAAGGTAGGCTATGCATTTACATACTGTACTGTTATTAAAATTCTATTCTCATATTACTACTCCACAATAGTGATAGTGAGCTCACTTTAAGTTGATTTAGCGAATGAATGTTTCGATGTGCTATATCATTTCCTCTAATTTTATTAACAAAGCCCAAACTTCTAAGAAGATCAAAGTATAGTGAGGAGGTGTTATGTGGAAGCTTAGAACAACTCTTGATGTTGTGGTACATTAGAAGGACGCCATTACAAGGAGCTAGAGTCAACAAAAAAAAGTTGTGTTGAAGGATACGAATGTTGTTTGTAATGATGAATGTGTATTGTTAAAGGAAACCTAAGGAATTTGTTGTTGTTGTTGAAAATGTGGATTAAGTGGAGATGCAAAATGCAAAGTGGGATGTTGAAGGATGTAGGTGGAAGGGTGGCCTCTAAGGAACTAGATTAATGACAATAATAACACCTAGTTGGGAGAGTGGATTTAAGGAATGAGCATGATCAAGAGAAGTAGAATTCAGTGGGAGAGAAAATCTCCAAGGAACCAACATGGATATTATTAAAAATGAGAGTTAAGTGGGAGAGTGGTTCTCTAAGGAACCAACATGGATCTTCTTAAAACTGAGAGTTAGGTGGGAGAGTGGTTCTCTAAGGAACCAACCTAATCAAGAGAATGATAGTTGGCTAGGAAACCAAATATCAAGGAAACAATGTAGATCTTGTTGAAAATGCAGATTGGGTGGGGGGACCAAATCTCCAAGGAATTAGAATGATGGATTTGATATAGTAGAAAATGTGTTCTTATTGGATGAAGTGAGTCTTCTACTTCAAATGTGTCACCGAAGTATGGACAAGTAATCTTGGGGTTGAGCAAGGATTTCTACATGAGGCAACGTTTCTACCTTGAGTTAGTGTGGTACCGAAGTACGAATAATTAATCTTGGGGTTGAGAAAATATTTTTACATGAGGAAAGGTTTCTACCTTGAGTACTGAATTAATGTAGGAAATATTCATAGTGACACGACTTTTACTTGTGCAGAACTGAAGTAAGCTAAAAGCTACATATTAAAATGAAAACAATGGGAACCATTTGCTTTAGTTTCAATCATGGAAAAGGGGAGTTGATATTCTTATCATATCAAGGAAAACATGGACAATATATTCATGAAAGGTTGTGTGATGTTTTAGAATGAAAGTGATTGTAGGGGATATGCACGGAAAGTATGAGCGATGTAGGAGCATCACTGGTAGGGCCCAATCGACATCATCAATAGACCAGTTAGTAGTATTATAGGTAGGAGCCACCGGAGTTCAACCATAATGTCGAGGGAGCTATAGAAGGAATGATGGTTGCAGATCCACTTCTCTCTTCTAGAAGTAAGAGGGGTGGATATAAAACGTGTTTGCAGCTGCGGAAAGGGAAATAAAAACTATGGATATGGCTGCAGATCCCATGGGAGTTGCATATCAATTGCAAAAGGTGGACAATCAAGGAAATTTTAAGGATGCATGAAGAATTCAAAGGGACTGTAATTGTTTGAATTTCATCCATAAGAGGAGGTGGATTAAGGAAATATATAAGGGGAAAACCAAAAAGGAAGGGGTTATATTTCTTCAGGACAATAGAGCTACGGAAGAGAGCATGAGTCTAGAAGAGGGTGTCTAGTTGTAGCACCAATGATGGATGTAATATATTGCTTAGTAAATAAATGAAGTTATTTTAGTTCTATTATTGTTCCTTCTCACTGAATTATTGTTTTTGAATTTCCTCCTTATCTAGTTAAAATTAACCCACATGAATTAAGTATTTGCTACTCTTGTTAACTTTGAAAACAAAATCAGTAGTTCTGCAGCTATGGAAGCTTGCAGGAAAATGTCATCTGCATTAAGTGGTATCAAATCTAGGTTCATCTCCCTGGAAAGGTCTCATAATTTTCTCCTATAAAATGTGATTATAGAACACTCTTTTGGTGGTGGTTCATCCCAGTTGTTGAAGTGTGAGTTGTGGGGAAATAGATCTAGATTGAGGCCTATGAATGTTGGTCAGACCAAGGACCACAAATCAACTTGTGATAATTCTGTCACGGAGAACAGGAGCAACACGGGGAGGTGGAATGAACCAATATTTGGAGGAACTGACAAGGAGGATAGAAGAATTGGAGAATATAATAATTTGGGATGTTGAAGGATACTCATATGGATAAGAGGAGAGTGAAGAATAATGAAGTGATGGTGAAATAGGCCCATATGTGTGTTTGATATCTTTTCTCAAAGAGAGAGGCAGTGGAAAAGTGGAAGTGTAATGATATAATGGTAGTATGAAGGTTGAGACTCTCCTAGACTAGATAGGGGGATCCAAAGATACTCTGAGTATGAGAATGTTGAGGACACCAATAAGGTTCGATTTGCAATGAAAAAGATAAAGGGATATTCTACACTATGGTGGGATATGCTATAGAAAGATAGAATATAAAACCGACATGAGAAAATTAAGAGATGGAGGAAGATGGTGAGAAAAATTAAGGACAATCTATTGCCAATAAATTACTAGTAGAATTATGTAAGCAAGTACAAAACTTGAGACAGAGAGAGACATCTATCCGGGAGTACATTGAAGAATTCTTCATACTAGATCAGTTAGGTCAGGGTTAAAGTAACTTGAATTTCAGAGAGTCACGAGGTATGTAAATGGATTGAAATATAAGATCCAAGACTAAATGAGTACACATATGCTCCATAATGTAGATGAAGCTTACCAAGTTTCCTTAAGAGTGGAATAAACGATTGCTTAGAAATTGCGGCATAAAAACAAAGGAAGGTTCCCTTGAGGTAGAGGAAAAGTAAATGTTTCTAAGGGAAATGAAAAAAGAGGACAAGTCCACTAGCAACCAAAATGGAAGAGGTAGAAATAATACCGGAATATGCATAGGATATGGAAAGGGGAGATGTAAGTACCCCATAATCTGCTACAGATTTGGAGTGGAAGGACATAAGGCCTCAAAATGTCCAAAAAAAAAAATGCAAGGAGACGAAATGAAGCTATAGTGCAAGTTTCCCAAGTTGATGGGACACATGTTGTTTGAGAGAACCTAATAATACTCCAATATGAGCAAGGTGATAATTGGATGTTCCGTAGAGTGCTACTTTAGCCCGAGAAGAAGATTGCAAAGGATCCCGAATAGTGAAAAGGAATTTTTGAAACAAAGTGAAAGGTAGAAGGAAAGTGTTGTAATCTGATCATTGATGGTGGGAGCACAAAAATATGGTATTGTAACAACCCCAAATACGAAAAAATTGGAAAATTTAAAAACCTTTACCAATACTAATGATAACTAATATCTTATATAACTCTTTTGATTTTAAAGAGATATTCAACATATCTATGAAGAAATTTTGTAAAATTCCATGTCTTACTCTTCATCTTAAGGGGTACACAATTTCCTAGATCAATGCTAAAGTTCACTTACACTTTCATGGAGCATAATTTCTTTTCTATTATGGATTATAGAACCCATAGTTGTAATAATCTTAAAAAAAATATAATCCTAATATACCCATGATTCCATTTCCAATATACAAAATTCATTGATATTTCAAGTAAAAATAAAACCTTTGAATACATCCTAGTATAATGATAACAACAAGCATATATAAATATGACAATTTAGCAATGTAATGACTAGGCATGTTTTTCATATATTAGCTTATATATATATATATATATATATAGATATATATATATCCTTAATTACCCTTAGAAAATAAGATGACTCCTTCTAATACCTTTATTGCATTCCATGATTTTTCTTTCACCATACTCATAAAATAGTTGAAACATCAAGTGATCAAATTCCAGTGCAATTATAAATATTACATGACCCAATATATATATATATATATATATATATATATATATATATATATGGAAACTTCTTCCCAAATGATATGATTTTCTTTACTATATGTAAACTATTAATAAACATAATGTCAACTCGCAATTTCTTAACATAATTATCAAAAACAATATTTCAATATTGTAACATCCCAAATTTTCATAAAAATTTAAAACTTTTTAAAATAGCATTAAATAAGATAATTATAACTGCGGAAATAATAAATGCTTGATTACGACAACATTGATTTAAAAATTGTTTCGTACTAAACATAATTTAATTTCTGAGTTAGAAACATTTTGATAACGACAACTTAACACACTCTTGACAAACATGCTTACTGTAATAAATGCACTGAAAGGTTAGAAGTATCATGCAATACTTTTCTTTTGACAAGACACTGACAATTTTCTTTCTTGATGTCCAAGGGTGTCCTATGAGGTACCCTGGAGTTTACTTAGCTACAACGCTAAGGCTTTTGAAATGTTTCTATGTGCAAACGCCAGGTATGAAGTTCAATGACTGCATAGTTTAAGAGTATGTGTGTAATTTAATTCAACATCGAAATAATAAAATGTTGTGAAATCTTTTGCGAAACAAAGTATCTACAGGTATGAAAAGCTTAGTTCTGCTTACTGGTTTTTGAAGTTGTCTTTACAACTCAACAATGTTGTCTAGAAAGTCTACATGTTGTTAAGTTCGTTGTCTTGACCATCGACGTTGTTGTATTTTGGATTTTTGTCATCATCTTAAGGTAATTAATACTTGAATAGTACTAATGTATTGATTGTATCGCTAAAATCATTAAATGCTTCCATTAAGAAGTTAGGGTATGAAGTACATAGTATTAACATGGTTTTTATGCTAATATCTAATCATTGGATTAGTTTGAAATACCAAAAATGCAAACTCTATCTTTTTAATATTTGCAAAAATGAGAACTATGAAGAAATATAAACAATAATTAAAATTACAATGTTAACATTATAATTCTTATGAATTACTAACCCTATGCAATAAATTGACAATGTTTAACTATCTACAATATATATAAAAGCCTTATGACTTATAATTAAATAATGTCCACTATGTTAAACTCACATATAGTTGGAACATAATATTAATATCATGACTATGAACATAACTAACAAATAATATATAAAACTTTAATATTAATATAACACAACACTACAATCTAATTCATGAGCATAAACTTGGAACTATATCATTTGATATATATATGGTACTAACATGTATTTAATATCGAAATGACAGGTTGCTAGTTCGGCATGCGCATCGAGTTGGCCTTGGAGAGTGTATCAGTCCTACATTAATGGTCGTCCCCTACTTCATAGTGACAAGGATTATTAACGCTTCCACGTAATGCAAAGCGATGCACAAGGTGACTGCGAAAGTCACTATGTAATGTTTTCCACATTTAAACTCCTTCGAGCTGGCTGTTGAATGATCCATCGTGTGCAAAAGTGGCAAGGCCGTGCTTGTGATAATGATGAAGCAATAAATGCAGTTGTTTGTTCGACCCAATGTAACCTTGCTAGCACTCCTGTGATCGTTGATTGTGTTGAATCTGGAACATTGGATGCACCCCTTGCATTTCGTCGTTGTGTTGGTTGATAGAGAGTTACTATATTTCATTGTTATCTATTGTTTCGGGTAGCGAGGCCGACAGGCTGCTGGATGTTAGGGTTTGATGAAATGTAAAAGGATTCAACCTCGAGACGTGTAGGGTTAGGTTGATAGTTGCAGGTTTTGTTCTACTGTCATGGTCTTGTGATAGAATATAGTGTCTTCCGAATTCAGTTTTGAATTGCTGTCGAGTTGAAAAATTGTAGTTTCGTCTCTAAGTTTAGGTGGAAGAAAACACTTTTGTGAAGAGAGAAAGGTATCATGGTGTCGTTCCACACATGGAGCTCATCGTTTGCTAGTGAAAAGCTTGGAGCTTGGTCGCTATCGCTAAAGGTAAGCTTTTTTTAAATAAAAACTCGGAGATGTCTGAAAAGTTTTAACTTACAACTCGCATTATTCAAATGTCTAACTCTTCGATAGTTTTGTGACAGGTACAGGATTCGACAGATGTCTTGGGAAAGGGTTTGGAAATGGTTTGCAAGCCTCCATTCCTGGTAAGCTCCGGTGGTCTCAAACCCTCGTAGGTGCTAATTCAGACTTGGTTGATGGGGTTTTCAACGTATTGTGTAACAAAAATTACACCAGGCTTTTGGCGTTGTCTATCAGTCAAATTTCTTTGAAGAAATTTAATGTTGAAGTGAAAATCATACAGGGAGATGACCCTCATTTGTTTAAATGTTACACGGCCTATTTAGATGCTTAGCTCGTCAAATGTTGAGAGTTTTCAATACTCATTTTAAGAGCTTACAGGGTGGGGATAAACCCTATGTAGTTTTTATTTTTAAAAATGTAATGTCAATCTGGTACGCTGATGCTTTCTTTGTAAAGCTGAAACCTGTGTTGGGTTCAAAACTTGAACTCCGAAATGTTTTGGGTTAAGTTTTAATGAAATATAATTTAGAACCGAATCTCATTTAACTCTGTAAGCTACATTTTGTTCTCTATGATGGTATGTTTCTTGTTGTACTAATCGTTTGGTTACTGTGTAAATGATGGAGTCTGTCGAGTCATGTAAAAAAAACTGTATGCAATTTCTTAGTTGATAACTCAGTTTGTTTGGAATGAAGAAGTAGTTTTTCGACTGTTTTAAAAGAAATCAAAAGGGGCTATGCCCACACTTTGGTTTATCTTCGATTGCAAGAGATGTTTTTGTATGTAACTCCAGAAAAACCCTCAAGCAAAAACTAGGTTTTGTACTGTAGTTTGATCATGAATATGTAAATCGTGTTTTGTTTAACTATTGAAAATGATGATGAGGACTTGGAAATACCAAACTAGGGTTTTATATATGATATGAAACCAAACTTTGAGTAATATCCATAGTTTGTAATGCAAATGAAAAATACGATGGTTGTAAACACGATAGGGTTTACATTTCTTTTGTTTTCAGTTTCTGATAATACTGAAATAATTGATGAAACAGAAATTTTGTGAAGAAACAAAGTTTGTGTGTGAAACATGAAGGCTGTGTATTTGTTAATACTTGCAGCCTATAATAATCAGTAGCAATACTATTTAATTGAAGATGTGATAAATGAAAGTCTTGAATTGCATTTATTTACTATACAAATAATAGAGATAAGAAAACAAATATGTGCTTGTGCAGAAGTTAAACAATATTTGTTTTTCATGAAACAATAAAATATCCTGTATCATTTCAGATACTATACAGTAAATCTTTACTATATTTAGCTCTAGGACAGAAAATGAAAAACATTCCAATTACTGTACTTATCTATCCAATCAATGGCAATCTACCTATCTTTCATCTTCATTTAATTTGCTTCTCTATACTAGAGTACGATGCAATTAATAGCATGTGGAAAAATGTAGAGATGGATTATCAATTCAGATTCTCATTAAACTTATCATTCAGACTTAAACAAAATCAGAAATCAATTCTTTTACAAAACAGAGTTTATAATTTTTACTAAACAGAACTATTTAACTGAAATAAATTAGGAAACAGTAAAACCTGGATTAATTCTGTAGGGAAACAAACAGCCCAAGAAGCTTGTTCCACCCAACCAATTGCTGAAGACAGCCAAGTTACTTGCCTTAGTACCCCTGAGCTTGTTCACTGAACCACTAGGAGGAAGAAACCTAAAATCTTAGGACCTCAACTTGCAGTAGTAATAGTTATCCAGTCATTAAGACTTAGCAGTCAAAGGGACCTGCACCAGCACCTCTGGTTCTCCTTCTTCGAATAATTTGTAGACTTACAATGCACTCACATAGCCTCCCTATTCGAATCTCTCAGTCATCACCTAATGTACATGAGGAATATTTCTACAGAAAATATTGTGTAAGAGCTTCCTGCTCAATTCGAATTTGCCTTATGTAGGCTGCCTAGGCCTTTCAGTTGTTAACTAGTCATTAAATGAGCTTCCTGACCACTCCCACCACCTGGGGGATAATGCCACATTAGTAGGGGTAGTTGTCCCATAACCAATATCTAGTGGTGTAGTGCAATTGCTGCCATCTGTCCCATGCTTTCCAACAGCTTCCATTCCTCCTAGTGGGTCAGTGAACACTCATTTAACAGTTCCCTTGGGTGTTTGTCTCCTACTTAATTTATTTAAATAATAATAATCAGTAATTACATTCATCCTTGACCAAACTTGGTCATAATTTCAAAACTTTGAAATTAAAATTTAACATAAAATATTTTGCAAATAAAATAATATTTTCAGAATTTGGGTAGGTTACATACACCCCCCCTTAAGTCTCAACATCGTCCTTGATGTTGGTTAATCACTCTTTGAGTGTTCCTAAAATAGAGTTGGGTATGTTTCCTTCATACTACTCTTCAACTTCCAGGTTGCCTCTTCCGGGCTATGTAATACCCCAATTTGGACCCTTAGGAAATATTGGCTCTAATGTAAATATTCTATACACACGTTGTATGTTTCCCTAGCGTGGAGCTCAAGGCCAAGGCCCCACTAGTTTATGCTCGGATTTTATTTAAATTAGACCCGCTTGATGTTTTGTTACCCACGTGCTATTAAGCCATGGGATATTGTAAATTGATGTTAATATTTAACATTGAAATGAAATACCAAAACTGGCTATGGAGGCAACGAATGAGAAGGGGCCACGTGTATCCACTAGGGAGTGGTGAGGGGGCTATGGGACTAAACCCTAGGCTGCCATTTGTCATTATGAGAACCCATTGACTTCCCTAGGTGACATTAATGCCTGTTGTAAGGAAGTAGTTGAGATTTCAGCCCATGGCTTCAATGGAGCATGGGCAGCCCTGAAATTCGTATGGGTAGGTATGGGCTTTGTTTTCTTGTACAAGAAGTCACTCAACCTCATGGGAGGTGGCTTCATTCTCATCCCCATTCCATTGTGGAGGGATCTAGCATCATTCTGCATCCAAAAATGAGTACCAGCAGTGAGAGAACCGGAAATCGCGACCTTGAGAGAACCCAGATTTTGAAAGACCAAAAACGCCTAGATTTGGCATGGGACAGGGAAATCCAATGGGGGATCCATCAGCATGAACCTTGGGGCGAATTTGGGAGCATTAGCTACCCCGAAATCAATAAGAAAACCCAGTTTTTGCAGCTCAGAAAACCAGTGACGGATTTGAGTATTTGGTGAGCAAAATTGTGAGAAATCAAGTTGGGAATGACTATGCAGAGGTTGGGTGTGCTTGATAAACCCAATGAAGGCTAGGATCTCAATGATTAGCAGCTGGACCTTTCTATGCCCATCCTGAAGAGCACTAGAGGGAAGAGTTGCCTGAGGGACTGTGTAACAGAGAAAGGGATCTTCATTATGTTGGATGTGGTAGGTAATGTGGGTGCCTAACTGTTGAGCTCACTTGAGATGCCTGTAGCTTTGTGGTTGAGCTCACTGGCTTAGCTTTACCCTCCTCTATCTTCTTGTATGCTTGACCAAAACCATGGCTGTGAGTGAACCCAGCTAGTTCCTCCTTAGTGGATACACAGCCCAGCTCGGGGGTGATCTCTCGGCTGAAAGAATATAGGCTGGATAGAGATCTATGGTTGGGAGGAACTTTTCCCTCACGTAGCCAGTCATTTGGACCGTTACAGTTCAAGATAAGTATTCTTGTGGTTGAGTTATGTTAATTCTATGCTCTACAAATATTTTAATTAATGACTGTTGTTTGTATGTCGAATGCATGATGAAACTGTATGCATAAGTAATGTGTAATGTTTTAATTCCGCTGTGCTTATACTGAGTTTAAATATGCATACAGAAGTTTTTAAATTGTTAGGAATTTATGAGTAAAAATTATTGGGGCTAAGTCTGCCCAAATCCCGGTAGTTTGGTTAACGTTCCCTTCCTTGCACGGGAGTGATGGAAGGGGGCGTTACAGGCTAAGGTGTTTCCATTGAACCTTTACTTGTCCAATGGTGCGATTCCAGAGTAGAGTTTCCCTCCTTTCGAGGATACAATCCGGTTCCACCTGAAAATATCCGTCTTGTCCCACCTATACATCATTCCAATTTACAACATGAGTAGCATCGTGTACATATTTCTTTAAAAATGATATATGAAAAACATTATGTATTTTTAAGTTTGGTGGCAAAGCCAGTTGGTATGCCACTGGTCCAACCCTGGACAATATTTCGAAAGGACCACAATACCTAGGTTCCAACTTGGCACAGCTTCCCAATTTTAATGAACTCTTTTTCGATCTTACCTTGAGAAACACATGTTCACCAACTTGGAACTCTTTATGAGTCCTTTTTAGATCAGCTTGACTTTTTTTCCTATCTTGGGCAGCTTTTAAATTCCCTTATACCTATTTCACAATTAGTTCTAACTCCTGCAACCATCCAGGGCCTAAAAAAACTCTATTTACTGGGTCATTCCACGAAATAGGTGTATCACATTTTCTACCATAAAGAATTTCAAAAGGACTAAGTCTGGCTGATGCATGATAATGACTATTATATGCAAATTCTGCTAAGTGCAAGTAGTCTTCCCACTCACCAGGCTGATCCTTAACATACATTCTCAATAAGTCTTCCAAAACTTGATTCATCCTTTCTGTATGTCCATCCATTTGTGGATGAAATGCTGTGCTGAAATTTAAGGTTGTACTCAACCCTTCAAACAATGACCTCCAAAAGTTTCCAATAAACTTAGAGTCACGATCTGAAATTATCACTTTTGGTATCCGATGTAGTCGAAAAATCTGCTTCATGAAGATTTCTGCAATGTCTGGAGCTTTATGAGTAGTCTTTACAGGTATAAAGTGTGCTGCTTTGATGAGTTTGTCCACTACCACCATGATAGAGTCATTTTGTTTCTGGTTTTTGGGTAATCCAGTAATAAAGTCTATGCTTATCACTTCCCATTTCCAACTTGGTATAGGTAATGGTTGCAACAATCCAACAGGATGTTGGTGTTCAACTTTCACTTTTTGACAATCCAAACATTTAGCTATGTACTCTGCTACCTCATCCTTCATCCTGGGCCAATAGTAATCCTTCCTTAGCATAGTAATGGTCTTTTGATAACCTAGATGGCTAGAGTAATGGATTTTGTGCATCTCGTTTAAAATCATAATTTTTACTTCTAATATGTTGGGTACATACAATCTATTTTTGTATAGCAATAATCCATTTTCCTTCATTCTGTAATCTGCTATAAAAATTTTAGAACTGTTGTTTGCTGTCTTTTCCTTTAATTTTCTGTATTATTCATCTGTTTCACTCTTTCCAAGAATCTGATTTTCTAAATATGTTGAGTAAGTACTGATGGCTGAAATAAAATTTAGTTTTGCTTTATGACTCAAAGCATCTACAACCTTGTTCTCTTTCCCTTTAATATGCTAAATTTTGAAATCATACTCACTTAAGAAAGTTAACCATATAGCTTGTCTAGCATTCGGATTTGTCTGATCTAATAAATATTTCAGACCCATATTGTTTGTTAATAAGGTGAATTTTCTGCCAATAAGGTGGTGACACCACATTTTTAAAGCATGAATTACTGCTAATAACTCTAAATCGTAAGTGGAGTAATTCTTCTCATGTACTTTCAGCTTTCTAGATTCGTAGGTCACAGCATGCCCTTCTTGTGTTAGGACTCCACCAAGTCCGTCATTACAAGCATCTGTGCAAACTATGAAATCTTTATTAGGATCTGCTATCCTCGGGATAGGTGCCGTAGTCAACAATTCATTTAACTTCTTAAAACTGTCTGAACATTTCTGATCCCACACAAATTTCTTCCCTTTCTTCTATAAGGAAGTTATGGGGTTGGCAATCCTCGAAAAACCCTCTATAAATTTTCTGTAATATCCAGTAATGCCCATAAATGATCTTACATCCGACACATCCTTAGGAATTGACCAGTCATTAATGGCCCTTATCTTATCGGGGTCAACCGAGATTCCTTCTTTAGAAATTATGTGTCCTAGATACTGAATTTTGTCCTTATGGAAGTCACACTTACTAAACTTAGCATATAGTTGATGATCTCTCAGAACTTGTAAGATAATCCATAGATGTTCATCATGCTCTTCTTTGCTCTTAGAATATACTAAAATGTCATCTATGAACACAACATCAAACTTATCTAAGTATTTGTGCAGAATATTGTTCATCAAACACATAAATACAGTCGGTGCATTAGTCAAGCCAAATGGCATGACTACGAACTCATAGTGTCCATATCGAGTTTTGAAAGCCATCTTGAAAATATCTTCATCTTTAACCCGCACTTGATGATATCCTGACCTTAGATCAATCTTTGAAAATATTGTGGCTCCACGCAGCTGATCAAATAGATCGTCTATGCGGGGCAATGGATATCTATTCTTAATTGTCATCTTATTAAGCTGGCGATAATCTATGCACACTCTTCGGGTTCCATCTTTCTTCTTAACAAATATGAGAGGTGCTCCCCAAGGAGACACACTGGGTCTTATATAATTTCTATCAATCAGTTCCTTCAACTGTGATTTCAATTCGTTTAATTCCAATATATTCATTCTATAAGGAGCTTTAGAATTCGGCACTGCTCCCGGTATCAACTCGATGGTAAAATCTAAATCTCTTTTAAGAGGTAATCCTGGAATCTCTTCAGGAAAAACATCCTTAAAATCTTTTAGGACAAGTATGTCTTCAAATTTCAGTTTTTCTTCTTTACACATAAACTCATCATTTACTACATTCACTATAAAGATCTGACATCCCTTCCTAATTGCCTTCTTGACTTGCAAGGCTGAAATCTGTCTAAGGGTTACTCTTCTTGGAATACCTTTGACTTCTATAGTTTTTCCTTTGTCATTTAAACATGTAAAACTTTTTTCATTAGTTTAGAATGACATGATGGGATTCTAACCAGTCCATTCCAATTATAACATCATATGACCCTAAGGGTAAAACATTTAACTTGACTTGCATTTTTAACTAATTGAAGAATAAAGTACAACTCTCAATAAAATCTGATACTTTCCTTTTTGTTCCTGTTGCTAGTCTAACCAACCAAGATTTACTGAACTTTTCTGTTTTTAATTTAAGACTTTCCACAATATCTGGTGATATATAACTTAAACTAGCACCTGGGTCAATTAGAATAGTAACAGGATGATTTTGTAGCATACCTTCAATCTCTACCATAGAGATCTGATGATCTGCTTGCCTGTTGTCAATTGTTGCATTAATTCTGGGTAGCTCTCTTGCCAAGTCCCCAACCGTCGGTTCAGTTTGAATAGAATGAATGTTGTTAACTGTCTGCTTTCTCTTGGGACATTCTGATGCATAGTGAGGACCTTGACATTCAAAACACTTGATAGGTGCCTTTTGTTCACTGGTTTTGATGTTATTGGGAGCATTTCTGGGTGCTGTAAAATTTTGTTGCTGACTGTTTCTGAAATTATTTCCTTGAAAATTCCGATTCTGGAAATTTTTCTTTTGGAAACTCGAATTTCCACTGAATCTGAAATTTTTCTTTTTTAGTTCAAAATTACTGGATTTATGACTTTTCCAGTTTGTCATTCCTTCTCTTTTCCGATTAGTGTCATAACAGAAAACTGCTTTTCGCATAGCCTCCTCCAAGGTCTTTGGACTATCATACTCGATTCTGTCCTTATTATTGAAAGGTAGACAGCTCAAGTACCTTTGAATCTTCGATTTTTCTTCTATGAGGTATGGTACATATCTCAGTAAATTCAGAAATTTACTGTTCATTTCCTTCATATTCATACCTCCCAGTTTCAAATCGTAGAACTCTTTTGATTTTTCTTCATAGTATTGTTCAGATAAAAATTTCTTCTTGAAATATCTTTTAAAAGTACTCCAGTTTGCATCTTTATCCTTGATGCCCTTCACTCTTTTGATGTCTTGCCACCAGATATCTGCTTTTCTGGTCAAGTTATATATAGCCATTTTTGCTTTCAAGGATTTTGAATAGTTATAAATCTGAAAATATTTCGTCATAACGGACAACCATGCTTCAGCTGTCTCGCCCTTCTCAGTTTCTCCATTAAACGTTGGAGGTTTGATCTTTTTGAACTCCCCAGAAATCTGTTCATACTCCTTATGATTTTTCCTTTTGGGTTTGAAATCTCCTTCGCTGCTATCACTGGTGTAGTTACATTTCTTTTTATGCACTTCAATAGCATCTCCCGATGAGGTTGAACTGTTGTTCACATTACTGGTTTTCATTTTCTTACTTTTATTACCATACGGTAGATCCTCAACTTTGGAGATATCTTCATTATCTCTCTTTTGCTCCTCAGTTGGGCACCGTTCAAACAACACTTGATTTAACTCTTCTTGCGCCTTCAGAATTCTTTCATTATCTTGTTTCACCGATCTAATTTACGCTTTTAATTTGTGAAACGCGCGTAACAATTCTGACTAATTGTCATTCAATTCACCGTGGCCTTCTTCTGAATAGTGCTATCCCGTGCTATGGATATTTAGTTGAAATCTGTCTTCTAACTGTTCAGTTGAGTTCTCCATACCTGTAACTTAAAATAATTTCTGTATAACATCATAATTAAAATTTCAAATTAGTAAAATTTTCTGCTGAAATAAAATTTTTTGCTGATTGTTCTTGGACCTTTTTCAGGCCTAGAGTTTGAACATGAGCTCTAATACCACATGTAACATCCCAAATTTTCATAAAAATTTAAAACTTTTTAAAATAGCATTAATTAAGATAATTATAATTGCGGAAATGATAACTGCTTGATTACGACAGCATTGATTTAAAAAGTTGTTTCGTACTAAACATAATTTAATTTATGAGTTAGAAACATTTTGATAACGACAACTTAACACACTATTGAAAAACATGCTTACTGCAATAAATGCACTGAAAGGTTAGAAGCATGATGTGATACTTTTCTTTTGACAAGACACTGACAGTTTGTTTTCTTGATGTCCAAGGGTGTCCTACGAGGTACCCTGGAGTTTACTTAGCTGCAACGCTAAGGCTTCTGAAATGTTTCTATGTACAGACGACACGTATGAAGTTCAATGACTGCATAGTTTAAGAGTACGTGTGTAATTTAATTCAACGTCGAAACAATAAAATGTTGTGAAATCTTTTGCAAAACAAAGTATCTACAAGTATGAAAAGCTTAGTTCTGCTTACTGGTTTTCAAAGCTATCTTTACAACTCGTCAATGTTGAAAACAATGTTGTCTAGAAAGTCGACATGCTAAAATCTTTTCAAAGTTCGTTGTCTTGACCATCGACGTTGTTGTAGTTTGGCTTTTTGTTGTCGTCTTAAGGTAATTAATACTTGAATAGTACTAATGTAGTAATTGTATTGCTAAAATCATTAAATGCTTGCATTAAGAAGTTAGAGTATGAAGTACATAGTATTAACATGGTTTTTACGCTAATATCTAATCATTGTATTAGTTTGAAATACCAAAAATGCAAACTCTATCTTTTTACTATTTGCAAAAATGAGAACTATGAATAAATATAAACAATAATTAAAATTACAATGTTAACATTATAATTCTTATGAATTACTAACCCTATGCAATAAATTGACAACGTTTAACTATCTACAATATATATAAAAGCCTTGACTTGTAATTAAATAATGTCCACTATGTTAAACTCACATAATATTAATATCATGACTATGAACATAACTAACAAATAATATATAAAACTTTAATATTAATATAACACAACACTACAATCTAATTCGTGAACATAAGCTTGGAACTATATCGTTTGATATATATATGGTACTAACATGTATTTAATATCGAAATGACAGGTTTCTAGTTCGGCATGCACATCGAGTTGGTGTTGGAGAGTGTATTAGTCCTGCATTAATGGTCGTCCCCTACTCCATAGTGACAAGGATTATTAATGCTTCCACGTAATGCAAAGCGATGCATAAGGTGACTGCGAGAGTCATTGTGTAATGTTTTCCACATTTAAACTCCTGCGAGCTGGCTATTGAACGATCCATCGTGTGCAAAAGTGGCAAGGCCGTGCTTGCGATAATGATGAAGCAATAAATTCAGTTGTTTGTTCGACCCAATGTAACCTTGCTAGCACTCCTGTGATCGTTGATTGTGATGAATCTGGAACGTTGGATGCAACGCTAGCATTTCGTCATTGTGTTGGTTGATAGAGAGTTAATGTCTTTCCTTGTTCACTATTTTTTCGGGCACCAAGGCCGACAAGCTACTAGATGTTAGGGTTAGCCAAAATGTAAGAGGATTCGACCTCGATACTTGTAGGGTTAGGTTGATAGTTGTAGGTTTCGTTCTGCTGTCATGGCATTGTGATAGAATATAGTGTCTTCTAAATTCAGTTTTGAATTGCTGTCGAGTTGATAAATTGTAGTTTCGTCTCTAAGTTTAGGTGGAAGAAAACACTTAAGTGAAGAGAGAAAGGTATCCTGGTCTCGGTCCACATATGGAGCTCATCGTTTGCTGGTGAAAAGCATGGAGATCGGTCGCTGTTGCTAAAGGTAAGCTTTTTTTTAATAAAAACTCATAGATGTCTGAAACGTTTTAACTTACAACTCGCATTATTCAAATGTCTAACTCTTCGATAGTTTTGTGATAGGTACAGGATTTGAAGGACGTCTTGGGCAAGGGTTTGGAAATGGTTTTCAAGCCTCCATTCTTGGTAAGCTCCGGTGGTCTCAAACCCTCGTGGGTGCCCATTCGGACTTGATTGATGAGGTTTTCAACGTACTGTGTAAGAAAATTCCACCATGCTTTCGGCATTGTCTATCAGTCGAGTTTCTTTGAAGAACCTTTATGTTGAAGTGAAAATTGTACAGGGAGATGACCCTCGTCTGTTTAAATGTTACACGGCCTATTTAGATGCTTAGCTCGTCAAATGTTGAGAGTTCTCAATACTCATTTTAAGAGCTTAGAGGGTGGGGATAAGCCCTGTGTAGTTTTTATTTTTAAAAATGTAATGTCGATCTGATACACTCATGCTTTCTTTGTAAAGTTGAAACCTGTGTTGGGTTCAAAACTTGAACTCCGAAATGTTTTGGGTTAAGTTTTAATGAAATAGAATTTAGAACCGAAGCTCGTTTAACTCTGTAAGCTACGTTTTGTTCTCTACGATGGTATGTTTCATGTTGTACTAATCGTTCGGTTACTGTGTGAATGATGGAGTCTGTCGAGTCATGTAAAAAAAACTGTATGCAATTTCTTAGTTGATAACTCAGTTTGTTTGGAATGAAGAAGTAGTTTTTCAACTGTTTTAAAAGAAATGAAAGGGGGCTATGCCCACACTCTGGTTTATCTTCGATTGTAAGAGATGTTTTCGTATGTAACTCCAGAAAAATCCTCAGGCAAAAACTAGGTTTTGTACTGTAGCTTGATCGTGAATATGTAAATCGTGTTTTGTTTAATTATTGAAAATGATGATGAGGACATGGAAATACTAAACTAGGGTTTTATATATGATACGAAACCAAACTTTGAGTAATATCCACAGTTTGTAATGCAAATGGAAAATACGATGGTTGTAAACAAGATAAGGTTTACATTTCTTTTGTTTTCAGTTTCTGATAATACTGAAATAATTGATGAAACAGAAATTTTGTGAAGAAACAAAGTGTGTATGTGAAACATGAAGACTGTGTATTTGTTAATACTTGTAGCTTATAATAATGAGTACAAATACTATTTAATTGAAGATGTGATAAATGAAAGTCTTGAATTGCATTTATTTACTATATAAATAATAGAGATAAGAAAACAAATATGTGTTTATGTAGAAGTTAAACAATATTTGTTTTTCATGAAATAATAAAATATCTTGCATCATTTCAGATACTATAAAGTAAATTTTAACTATATTTAGCGCTAGGACAGAAAATGAAAAACATTCAAATTATTGTACTTATCTATCCAATCAATGGCAATCTGCTTATCTTTCATCTTCATTTAATTTGCTTCTCTATACTAGAGTACGATGCAATTAATAGCATGTGAAAAAATGTAGAGAAGGATTATCAATTCAGATTCTCATTAAACTTATCATTCACACTTAAACAAAATCAGAAATCAATTCTTTTACAAAACAAAGTTTTTAATTTTTACGAAACAGGACTATTTAACTGAAATAAATTAGGAAACAGTAAAACCTGGATTAATTCTGTAGGGAAACAAACATTCCAAGAATCCTGTTCCACCCAACCAATTCCCGAAAACAGCCAAGTTACTTGCCTTAAAACCCCCGAGCCTGTTCACTGAACCACCAGGAGGAAGAAACCTAGAAGCTTAGGACCTCAACTTGCAGTAGTAATAGTTATAGAGTCTTTAAGACTTAGGAGTCAAAGGGACTTGCACCAGCACCTCTTGGTCTCCTTCTTCAAATAATTTGAAGACTTACAATGCACTCACATAGCCTCCCTATTCGAATCTCTCAGTCATCACCTGATGTACATGAGGAATATTTCTACAGAAAATATTGTGTAAGAGCTGCCTGCTCAATTCAAATTTGCCTATGTTAACTGGTCATTAAATGAGGTTCGTGTCCACTCCCACCACATGGGGGATAATGCCAAATTAGTAGGAGTAGTTGTCCCATAACCAACAACTAGTGGTGTAGTGCAATTGCTGCCATATGTTCCATGCTTTCCAACAGCTTCCCTTCCTCCTAGTGGGTTAGTGAACACTCATTCATAGTTCCCTTGAGTGTTTGTATCCTACTTAATTTATTTAAATAATAATAACCAGTAATTACATTCATCATTGACCAAACTTGTTCATAATTTCAAAACTTTGAAATTAAAATTTAACATAAAGTATTTTGCAAATAAAATAATATTTTTAGAATTTGGGTAGGTGACAAATATACTCACATATAATAGAATTAATGTCTAACTGGATTCCATGTAAGTTATGAGTTATTATTTTTTCCAATGTATATATAGGAAATATCTATGCATCCACTTAATTACCCATATATGCATACTTATAATTTGGAAGAGACATTTCCAATTGTTTATCTTACTAACCATCTAATGTATGAACATTTAAAAAAGTTTAAAGCTACTATCCCATCCAATTCATTATAATTCGACAACCTCTAAAAACGATTCTTTTTAATAATGAATATGTTTTAGCTAGACTCTGAGTTTAGGCAACGACTCGAAAGACATCAATCCATTCATTGAGACAGTTGAGGAACTCAAATAAATAAGTACTATGGAGGTTCATAAGAATGATCTATCCTCATTATACTACACGATCCCATCCTGCTTACGTTTCACCCATTCGGTCAAACCAAACAATAGAATAAGTTTAACGGCAATTAAACTGACTGTCTACTAAAACGTTGAAAGGAAGAAAGAAGAACACCGAAGGCGCAGTTCACTCCATCAAGTCATCAAGTAACAAAAATATTAACATGTAAGAAATCTATTTAGATTTGGTACTCGTAGTCAACACTATCAGTGGTCATAATTGTTTCAGGGGATCAAAACATATGTTTATAAATTAAACGATATATACACAGAGTTTAGTCGATCCATCAGTAAATACAATCGTTCTCTTAAACCGAATGCAATCCCTTGAACTGAGATTTATTTTATTATATAGATAGAGTTTATCCGATCGATTTGTAAGAAAAATAGTGAAATGCATTATATATAGGGAATAATATACTCGAAAGGGACTGATTCCATCTCCATATACATAGTATAAATCGACAACAAGGTTATACGACTTTACCATAGATCTAATTTTTTTATATATCAATTAGATGATAAACAGAGACGGCGTGCAACCAATAAAGAAAAGGAAATTAACATTTCCTTCATCCAATTCATTATATCCATAGTTCATAGAAGAAATCGATCCATTCAATGCAAGTGCTAGTTCATAAAAGCCACACATATTCAATCCAACCAACACTCTTTATTAAAAAAGGAATGCACATGATTTCGATCGAAAGAAATGCACAGAGTTTTCAATTCAAACCAATGCAGAGTTCATAAGAGGAAGTTGGAAAGGTTTCGATCTAAGCAAATGCAAAAAGTTTCTATCCAAACTAATCCAGCGTTCATAAAAGAAAATGCACAAATTTTCGATCCAAGCAAATGCACAGAGTTTCGATCCAAGCAAATGCACAAAGTTTTGATCCAAACTAATATAGAGTTCATAAAAGAAAATGCACAAGGTTTCGATCCAAGCAAATGCACAGAGTTTCGATTCAAGCAAATGCATAGAGGTTCGATCGAAACTAATGCAGAGTTCACAAAAGAAACTGATCCATGCAAGCACATTCTTCATAAAAAATCATGCAACATTCAACGCTTTGAATGAATCGTTTAAGAAGGAAATGCATAGAGTTACAATCCACATAAATGAATCGTTTAAGAAGGAAATGCATAGAGTTACAATCCACATAAAAAATGTTTATAGCAGAAATGCACATGGTTTCGATCTAACAAAATGCAGATTTTGTTGAAGGGAATGCATAGAGTTTCGATCCAATGAATTCATAAGGAAATACTCATAGTTTTGATTTGATAAAATACTCCCGCAAGACATGAATATGAGGTCTCCGTAAATCCCACAGGGATTTACCATGAAAAATTGAAACCATAAATAAAACTACCAAGGGCTTGTCGTTTTTCTACTGGTTTAACATTATACTTATAATTGCACTTTACATATATGACAGAGTATAAAATATTTTCCCATAGCAGAGAGAGAACATAAATTACCTATACACCTTATTCATCACACATAAAATAGATGATAGTCTCAATTTAATATATATATATATATATATATATATATATATGCAATCTGTAACAATGTAACAATGTCGTCATGGATTTTCATATGTATATATATATATATATAAAGAAATAAAACTATAACAATGTATATCCTTGATAACTCATTTACTTGTAAGAAAAATAAATACACTTTCTTGTAATAATGGGGATGACTACTTAGAGAATCAGTTCCTCCCAACCATAGGAGAAAGTAGCACAACCACTAGCCCAAATCGACCCCCATGCTATGTCACCACCATGCACAACAGAACTTGCAAGCAAAGCCTAGATGCAACACTCTCTCTAAGAGTTTGCAACAAGCTTAGTGATGGAATTACAATCAAAGAGAAATACTCAACATGCCCTCATAGCCACAATTTCTCCATGCACAACACAACATCCTGTGCTTGCTTAGTGCACCAATTTATAGTTTTTTCCTAGGTCTTGTGCCATATCAATCAAATATCAATCAATTTTTCAATCCCCATGGTTTAGGATATTGTCTTGTGGTTGATTTTTTTAGATTGGATTTGATTTACAAAATATATCTTGCTTTACACTTTTCTTTGTCTCATGGTGGTGTCCCCTCTTTCAACTAAATTTTCCAAGTGTATTTTTCATTTTATGAATAATAAAAACAATAATTGTTATGCAAAGTATCACTCACATCCCATGTGAGTGTTTTGAGTTTTTAAATAACTCTTACACATAATAATTGTTTTGAAATAACTTCAAAAAATATTGAATCAAAAATAAATAAGAATGTCTTGGGGGTATCATAGGTATCCACAAAAGTTGTGGAGAAATTCAAATTGAAACATATTTCCCATCCAAATCCATATTGAGTTTCATGGTTAAAAAGGGGAGACGAGGTGACTGTGACTGAGTAGTGCTTATTAAATTTCTAGATTGCAAATTTTAGTGAGCAAGTTTTGTGTGATGTAGTAGATATGGATGCAAGCCATGTCCTTCAGAGAAGGCCATGGTTATTTGATAGGAATGTTCACCACGATGGAAGAGAAAACACCTATGAATTTACCAAGGATGGAAAATGTTACATGCTATAATCAATGGTAGAGAGTGAATTAAATGTATGTATTGTACCAATCAGATATGATGATACACTAAATAACTTCCCTACAGGACTTAAGGAAAAACAATGAAACTAGTGACTTGACTAGCTGTAGGAAAGAAATTTCAAACAACTCTGGAAGCAATGAGGATAATTATATATAAGATATACTTTTCAAAATGTACTAGTACCATTAATTCTTCAAACATCAGCTAGGATGAATTGTACTCCAAGGATCCTGGGCACCCCAACATACGCAAACTAGATCTTCAATTGAGCACTACCTGAGAACCCATGGTGAAGTATTTTGACTTAGAAAGGATTGAAAAACTTAAATTAAAGTCAAATATCAGTGTAGGTTCACTCCATCAAGTTTTAAGAATTTTTGAGGAGGTTTCACAAAAAAACAAGTAAAATTGTTTCCCGAGATTGCACAACTAATTTTACTTCAGGACTTTCCAAATAGTGGGAGAAGGATTTGAATTCTCATTTTTAGACATGAAATGAGTATATTGGAATGTTAAGTAAAAAAAAACAATATAAATAAATCAATTTGGATTTGTATAATTTCATTTATTAATTAAACATTGAAAACTATATATTTTCCATGGCAATCTAGACAAGGTGCAAAAGATGGATATGAAAGGCATACTTTTATTTATTCAAACTGCAGAATGGACTTCAAAGATTCAATTTTATAGAAATAAAAAACATAACTACCTGAAATACATCTCATAGAACTCTCCGGAAAGAAATACATAAGAAATAGGATTCTCCTTCATAGAAAGTCTAGAAATCATCATAATTCGTAATGGATGGCTCTCTAATATCTGCAACAAGATCGAATTTCACTGGATCAGACTTTAGGACCTTAAATAAACTCCATAATGAAGACTGGATGTCATCATACTCTTAGAATAAGTAGGGGCACATCTCCCAAGTCAAAGAGGAAAAATTGCACTCAATTCAATTATAAAACTATCAAAAGATGGGAAAGTGACCCATGAACTCCTTATTTTATGTATTTAAGGTGAATTGTGGAGAAGTTGAACTAGGATAAAGCACCCTCATCAAGTGGATAAGGATATCTTTCTTTCAAGCTTTTCTTTTTGCTTTGCTTTCTACCTTTGATTTATCCTGTTTTTATTCCTTATCCTAATTTTATGCCTTATCCTGCTTTTTCCTTCTTTTCTTCCTTATCTTGCTTTTTTGTTTTTCTTCTTTATTATTATTTTCTTGATCTTTACTACTTTTATGCCTTGTGCCAACTTTTCCTTTTCTTTTTCCTTCTTCCCTAGCATTGACTTCTTTTATCTTTTCTTCTTTTGCAATCTATCCCTTAGTCAAACCTTATCATCTAATGCACCCTTGTGGATCATTATCCACTTTATTCCATTGAAATAGATATTTATTAATGAAAATTAACTTCTATTAAGTGCATCTGAAACTTAAGGAAATAAAATTAAATACTTTGGCAATTAATGCCTCAAAACTTAACCCCTCATTAATTAATTAATTTCAAACTATCACTAGGACCCATGGGGTTGAATGGGTGATGGTGGACCATGGTGGTATCAAAAAATGGGGACATTACAATGTAGTAGACAACAATGGGAGAAAAAGCACTGGAAATAGTAGTAGTAATAACCTGGTCATGTTGTGCTCAGCTAAATAATTTCTAAAGGAATAGAAGAAGGCCAATTTTTTATTAGCGTTGATACCAAAATGAATTCAAGAGGATGGAAGTACAAGCAGCATACCACCTAAGATTCAATTTGTGTTAAATAAATTTAAGGAGAATATTGTAGAGGAGTTTCCAGCAAGACTCCCTCCTATGAGGAGTATTTAACATCATATTGACTTGATACCAGGATCAAGTATTCCCAATAAGGAACCTTAGTGGATGACCCACGCATAGAATGAAGAGGTAAATTGGAAAGTGCAATAGCTTCTTGATAGAGAACTGATCTGAGAAATTTTAAGTCCTTGTGTTGTACCAATAATGTTGTCACCGAAAAAGGGTGGCCAGTGGGGAATATGCACCAACTCATAGGATATCAACAAGATCACCATTATGTATATATTCCCCTTACAGTGGATCAATGATCTCTTTGATTATCTGAGTGGAGCTACATATTTTATGAAGACATATCTAAAGAGTGGTTATCATCATATTCGAGTAAGAGAGGGAGACGAGTAGACGACAACCCTCAATACAAAGGACCGACTGTTTGAGTGGCTAATGATGTTGTTCAATCAAGTAATGCCCCCACCACATTTATGAGACTTCTGAATGAAATCCTGAAATAGTTTATGAAGAATTTTTTTTTCATGTACCCATATGATAAAGGAAGAACGCCTAGATCATGTTAGGAAGGTATTGCAGTGATTAAAGGAAGAGAAGTTGCTAATAAATTTGAAGAAGTACACATTTATGAATGAGTTAATGTACTTGGGTTTTGTGATTTCCAAAGAAGGATTGAAGATGGATCACGACAAGGTAAGGGCCATTTTGGAATGACCAACACCTAAATGCATATTGGATGTGAGAATGTTTCACGGTTTGGCAAGAGTCTATAGGAAATTCATTCAAAATTTCATCTTTATTTGTGCACCTCTTATAGAATGCAAGAAGAAGGTGACATTCCAGTGGAAATCAACCCGTATGTAGTCATTTGATAATTTGAAGAAGCATATCACTGGGAGACCAATACCCTACCTTCCATATTTTTATAAAGTGTTCCAAGTGGACTATGATTCCAATGGAGCAATGATCGTGGCAACATTGAGAAAAGAAGGAAGATTGGTGGCATTCTTTAGTGAGAAATTGAATGAGGCTAAGAGAAAGTAATTTGTTTATAATCAGGAATACTATGCTATCACACAAGCCTTGAAAAAGTGGACGCATTAATTGCTGATGAAAGAGTTTGTCCTATTTATAGATCATAAGGCGATGTAGTACAAAAGTCAAGGTAAGATAAACCAAAAACATTCGAAAATGGATAGAATTTTTGCAAAGTTACTCATTTGTATTGAAGCACATGTCTGGAAATTCAAATAGAGTTGTACATGCATTAAGCTAGAGGATAGCATTGTTGAACACTATGTCAGTGGAAGTTGTTGGCTTGGAATGTATGAAAGAATTGTACGGACAAAACACAAATTTGGATGAGTCTCGAGAGGCATGCAAAATTCCTTTGAGTGTAGAAAAAACACCATATCCAAATTTCCATATCCAAGATGAATTCTTGTTTAAGAATTAGAAATTGTGTATTCCCCATGGTTCCTTGAGACAGAACCAAGTCAAAGAACTTCATAGCAGAGGTTTGGGAGGATATTTTGGCATGGATAAAACCGCGACATTGGTAAAGGAAAGATATTTTTTGCTTGGCATCAACAAGGATGTATGGAGGATTGAGGAGCATTGTAGAATTTTTCTGTTGGAAAAGGGTATAAGTAAAAACATTGGGATGTATACTCCATTGTCAATTCATGAGAATCCGTGGAAAGATATAAGCATGGAATTTCTTTTAGGGCTTCCTAGGATGCATAGAGGACATGATTCTTGGATGGTTGTAGTGGACATATTCTCTAATATGGACCATTTTGTGCCCTACAAGAAATCCAATGATTCTAGTAAGGTGGCCACCTTATTCTTTTAAGAGATTGTGAGGTTTCATGGGCTAACAAGAAATATTACTTCTGACAGGGATACAAGGTTATTTGGACATTTCTTGAGAACACTTTGGAAGAAGATGGGGTACCAACTGTTGTACATTTAAACTTACCAACCACAAACATATGGATAGACCAAGGTGTTCAATTGGAGTCCTGGAAATTTGTTCAGAAGCTTGAGTGGGGAAAGGCCAAGATAATGGGATTTAGTTTTGGCCTAGGTTGAATTTGCTTACAACGATTCAATGAACAGATCTATTGGAAAAATTCCATTTCAAGTTGTGTATGGCATATCCCTAAAAGGAATTGTGGATTTGGTTAAATTGTCAAATATGGGGGATATGAAGAGCGTTGATGCCATTTCGTTTACAGAAGGGATGCCAGAATTGCATGAAAAGGTCAAGAGGAAACTACAACATAGAAATATCGAATATAAGTGTAGAGAAAAATTACAAAGAAGGAAAAATGTTTTTCAAGAAGGAAAATTGGTAATGGAACACTTGAGGAAAGAAATATTCCCCAGTGGCTCCAATACCAAGGTGAATTACAAGAAAATAAGACCATGTAGAATCTTGAAAAAGATTTATGATAACGCCTATAAGATAGAGTTGCCGGTAGAGTTGGATATCTCTCTGATATTTAATGTGGAAGAATTGAATAAGTTTTGACGAGGAAACTGAATATGATGGAGAAGGAAACATAGATAAGTGGAATGATCAGTTACAAACCAAAACAATTGAGGAACTAGAGAAAATATTGGCCAATTGGGGGTCAACAAAAGGAATTGAAGGGACGATTGTTTTGAATACTTAATAAAGTGGAGAAACCAAGGTATGGAGGACACATCGTGGGTCTCTAATGAAGAGTTGGAAAACCTACGAGGGTATCCCTCCTTTACAGACACTACAGTTGCATCCACATGAGCTAGGATCATGTTTTCTTATTAGGGATGTCTGATGAAAGAGAACCCCTCGTAGTGGGAAATCGACATCATCCATAGACTAGTTAGCATTATTAAAGGTAGGAGCCACAAGATTTCAACCATGCCCTAGAGGGTGATACATAAGGAACACTGGCTGTAGATTCGTTGCTCTATTCTAGAAATAAATGGTGTGGATTTAGAACATGTTTCGAGTTGTAGAAGGGGAAATAACAACTACAAATATGGATGCGGATCCCATGGGAGCTGAGGAAGGTGTACCGTCAAGGGAATATGAAGGATGCATGAAGAATTCAAATGGAATGTAACCATTTTACTTCCATCCATACGAAGAGGCATCTTCAAGGGATCACTAGTAAAAAATGAGTGATAAGTGACTAGGCGACTAAAAATGTTAGTCACCACAGTTTTTTCAAGGGATAAATGACTGAGCAATTTTAAATAAGCCAACTAAAAACGACTAATTTAGTCGCGGGATAAAATATATGACTAGATAACAAGTGACTAAAATAAAAATGACCAACATAAATGACTAATTTAGTCACGGGAATATAAATATGACTATCTAACAATGATTAATGTGAATTAGTTGTTGATGTTAGTCATTTTCAGTTGTGTCACACTGACAATGGAAAATTACAATTTTTATAATGAATTTGTACAATATTTTACTAAATTTTAACATCACAAATGGATTTAGAGATCTTACTATGGGGTTCATGGTCCATGTGTGTGATCTAAAGATGTTTTTGTTGGTTTATCTACTTCCATCTATTTTATTTGAGTGGTGTCTGTAGGGAAATTTTTGTTCAAGAGTCAAAGGGCTGAATTTTTATATTTTTTCCTTTGGTATGACATTTATAGATTCATTTTTTAGTTGAAGTGTGAACTTTAAAGTTAACTAGGTTAAAAAATAAGTGATCCATCATATTTCTAGTACCAAAATTCCTAGATTTCTTTGTTATTTTTTTAGCAGAAACAAACTGAATTTTAGTAAGGTAAAAAAATGTAAATATTTATATGAAAATATCCCTAGATATGAGTCCAAGTTTATATGAAAATATTCTTTGTATGAAAAAGGTAAATTAGAAAATAGAAACAAGTAAATGTGTCATATAATAATTCATGGAGAGAGGAGAGGAAGCAATATATTTGATTATACAACCCCGTCAACATAATGATCATATAATGTTGGAACAATCATAGAATGTTGAGAACTTATGCACTATCACCAACAAAGCCTCACAACTAATGTGGAGTAACACATAAGAGGAGAGTAGATTTTAAAGTTGTAGAAACTATTCCAAAACACCAAACACAAGGTATCTAGGTCTTTATTATTCATTGTTATTAACACACAAACCAACACAACAAGTTTCACAAAGGAGGAAGAGGAAGCCAACCAAGCATGTATATTCTTCCCACAATCAATCAACCATTATAGCAAGACCACTCCCTTCTATAAAAAAAAAACTATAAATACCAATTTTTTTTTCAATTTAAATGCAAGATTCAACATCTTGTTATTTAATATTGTTCTTAACACACACATAAATTTACATAACATCTTTGACAAATGAGCAAGGGGAGGATGAGAAAGCATGTACATTCTTCATGCAATCAATCAACCATTATAGAAAGAAAATCATAGTTTACAAAGTACTATAGTTTTTCCAATCAAAGTAAGCTAATCTTGTAGCAAATGTATCATCTTTCTAGCCACAAATCTAAGAAAAATCCAACAAATATTTCAAACATAAACATAGTTCTACCATGATCCAATATGTATGCATAGTGAGACAAGAGTGTTAGAAATTTTGATCATATTTGAATTTATTTAGATCATTAAAACTCCAATTAGAATTTCAAATTGATGAAAATTCCAACTTTATGTATTGACAAATTTTAATTAATAAAAAATAATTTACTATAAAATTAGATGATTCCTTTCTAATCTAAACATTGTATTTAACCTATGTGATTAACACATACAAAAGTTACATATGTATAGAATTCCTTATCATTATAATATTACAATGACAACCATACTTATAAAATACCACCAACTTCCATTTCTTAACATCATATTTAAGTTTTGAAATGCCCAACCCCATAGTAGGTCGTGACCCAAGAGGACCTCCTTTTAAGACAAGATTGTTTTACCTCCTTTACTCGAAGATTGTTTTACGTTTTGTCTCATTCTCTTCAACATTCTATTTCCCTACTCCACAACCTCATTTTCTTTTTTCTTTTTTGTATTTTCATTGATATCGGAGGAGGAAACCATGGCTCCCACGCCCCAATCTCAGTGCCTACCACCTCCATTGCATCCTTCTGGGTAAGTTCACAATTTACTTCAAACCTCCTTCAATTTGAACACCATCATCGTCTGTAAATTCAATCAAATCTCAAAATTGTAGGAAAGGAGAAGTCAGGGAACTGAAAATATAGCTGAGACAGTTAGTAGGGAGCAGGGCACTGGGAGCTGAGGATCTAAAGAAGGAGATATACAAGAAGGTCATATCAGATATGACCATAGGGGTCGATGTATCATCTCTCTTCAATGAATTGGTCATGTGCTCTGCAACATCAGACATTGTGCTGAAGAAGATGTGTTATCTTTACATGGGGAATTATGCAAGGGATCATCTTGATTCAGCCCTCCTCACCGTTAATTTCCTCCAAGAATGCCAAGATGAAGATCCCATGATAAGAGGGCTTTCTCTTAGGAGCCTCTACTCTCTCAGTGTCAAAAATATCGATGAGTACCTCGTGGGTTCTCTGAGAGTGGGACTTCTATATAATAAAAGCTATGTGAGGACAATTATTCTATATTTCTCCCTCCATGTGCACTGAATCTGATTTTCCCATGGCACTGAAGGCTCTTATGCTTCACGATCCCTACACCTAGGTAAATTTACTCATGCTTATGGATCCTCTTGTCCATGAATTTTGTTCTTCTCTTCATTGGGCATAATATGTCTCAAATGCACTTTGAATTGTAATATATGGGAAATGCTTTGAGAAACATGTCTTGGGGGGTGCACCACATATAGTGGAATTCCTTTGGCTTAGGTTCCAAGTCCAAGGTGTAGCTATTCTTCCAAAATCACATTGGACTTATATCCCACTTCATCCATTTCAAATACCTCCCATCTGGATGGGCAGACCACAAAAACAATGGAATCCTGGTGGTCATCTTAACAAATGTGAACCTTGTCAATCGCATCAGTAAACCAAGTTCCACTTTTTAAAAATATGAAGATTTACATTTCCCAAAGTAAAATTTAAAGCTATAGGGCCCAAGGTGTCTTTTAATTTTCACAATATGGAATTAGTATTAGGTTTCAGCTAGACAGTCATAGTGCCTTAGTTCTTACTGTGCAGCATCAACTCATTACACTTAGGTACTAGGATGTATCTACTTAGAGAGTAGGATCCATGAGACATTGATCTAGTTTAGATTGGAAACATAAGACTTAGTCTAGGAGGATGAACTTATTTATATATTTTCATTCTCTTTGATATTTTGATCCATCCATGTGCATGGGAGAATTTATAGTGCAAGATTGAATTCATGTACGTATGTTCCAATTGCACCTTCATCCAACACAAAATTGGGTGTTTAAATTTAATTTCTTCACTAGTGGATGATGATGGAATCATTATTTGTAGGCTAGGAACATGAAAAATTCCGAGGTACCATAGTAGTTCCGTCTCCTCTAATGGATTTGTCCCAAAGTAATTTTAGTGCTAGGTACCAAAGTATTTTGGGTTTGTTTCTCTTTGGAGATCTTTCATATTTCCACATGCCTAACTGAGTACCATTGGAAACTTTCAAAACATCTATTTCCATGTAATATGAAAAAAAAAAAGAATTACCTATGATCCTCCTAGTGCATTTTTTATCTCCTCAAGACATCCCCATAAACAATTCTAGATTTGCACTCTTTCTGTTTGGAAAGAACTAATTTTCCCTTTTTTTTCTTGCTGCTTGTTTTCTTGAATGATGGACTTCAATCAATATTTATCTCACCATTAACCTGAACAACAAGCAATTTTGTGTTCATTACTCGTGTAAGGAATGTTTTCCTCTATCACATATTCCATTTTTCCATCATTTTCTATCAATTTCTAAAATAATGGCCTATGGCTGATGAGCTCTTCATATGTTTCCTTCTCTTCAATCATGCCCTTATGGATCAAAATAATTCTATCTATACATGGAAAAAAATGCAATTCCTTGGTAACCAAAACTTATATTTTGCCTCTGAGTTCATCCTCAAGGAATTTATCAAGTACCCAACAATCAACATGGGCATCATGTGCACTTAGAGGATCATTAAATAAATAAACATATGCATTAGAGCACACATCCTTGGCAATAGAAACTTTTTTATTTTGCCCAGCAATAATTTTCACTCCTATTTCATAGCTAATCTCTCTAAGATCACCACCTCGCAATGGTTGAACTTTGAAGGCCATGTTCCATTTCCCTACCATGGATTATTTTTTCATAATGCAATGGAAAGGAGATCCAAAGAAATTGTTGCATTAAAGATCCATGAGACTTGCAGAGTAATTCTCAGGTCAACACTTTGTTCATTAAAAACAACCACATGAATAATGTACATTTTGAGGGCACTCTCACCTTCCACAGCTTTGACCACCACCAAGTAGCCTCATCAACAGCAAGAGCTTGTAAGGACAGATAACCTACTTTTACTGTGTAAGCCTCCCCTACTTTGTTCAAATCCCAACAGAGTTCACCTGGAGCATCTTTCAATCTAATATGAGATTTTCTTAGCTTATATAGAAAAACCTCCCAGAACTACCCCATATGGGCGTCCATCCCTAAATATTGAGAAGAAAGCCACCCCTGAGACCATAAGGCAGTATCTCGAGGCTGATCAATCTTGTTGAGTGTGCATTTTCCCATCTCTTAGAGATAATTAACAAGTTCTTATGGGAGGATAATATCCTTCCCACAGACCACAATGACATCAGTATCAATCCTAACCTGGGTCCCATTTCCTACCTTGTAGGCCAAGTATTGACCAATCACAGGAAAATCTAAGGACATAGCTTTACAATGATTGGAAATATTGTGCACACTCTTCCTTTCCATCATAATCCAATCAAGTAAGGTATTTGGAGAAATGTACTTATGGATAATTATTCTTCTCCACCAATGTACATGTGTATATCAATTCAGTTCAAGAGTTGGGTTTCCCTTTTCGTTTCCCTGGTTCTTTTTAAAGTCTATTTTTATGTCTTGCTTTCACTCAAAGCAATTCCGAGACAGGACTAGTGAACATGAGAGTGAATATGAAGATCATAGTTGAGGAGTGTTTGGGCTTAGATGGGGAGGTCTGGGCTCCATGAGGTTGACTGCTGCATTGAGTAGGGTTCGATGAGTTGGAAGAAGAATTCCATTTTTGAAGTGCAAAACCAAGAATGGTTGAATGTTTGAAGTTGGAGAAAACAAATCAAAGGGAGATAAGAAGATAAGGATCCATGACACTCCTAATGCCAAGAATGGAACCTGGAACGTGTACATCGATATTTAATGTACTTTCTGTATAACCCATGAGAAAGATAATTCTAGTAGTTGCAAGTTTTTTTTTTTCATTTAGGCCCTGGGCAAGGAGGGGCATGCATTTTTGTGTTGTACATGCTTTTTTCTGTCCCTCCAAAATAATGCAAATTAACAAATCTAAAGCTACAAAAACTTCTTTGATGGTTATGATGCCAAAACTATCGAGGACCTTCCAAGCCATGGTGAGAACATGGGTCCTTGTTAAGCACATAATTACAAATTTTCCACCTCAAATAGAAATGCAAGCATTTATGGATTTTATGTTTTGCATGTTTTTCGTCCTTTCTTGCATGGAGAAAGCTTTTTATTTTATTTGACAACTAAAAGCAATCAATCAATCTTGAGCAACTTAAAGCTTAAATGATCCTTCAATACATGGAAAATTTATGTTATTGTCTGTATCTTTCAGCTATCATTGCTCACTTATTGGGCATGGGAGCTACTTTGAATAGAATATGGAATACCTTAGACTTCTCTATGGAAATGGATGTTGACCTGACCATAGGATGACTGATGTCAGTGTTAGACTCATGAATACTATATTTAACTAAAATAGTTAGTAAAATCACTTGCATCAAAAGGGGCTTCCAATTAGAACATATGGCATATGCTTAAGTTTTTGTGGTCGTTATCTGCATGCTGGTGCTAAACAGTCCAGCTACAACTCCTAAGGCTTTAGATTTCATGTACGGTGATGGTCAACATCAAATATATTGGGCTCTTTTTATTTACAACATTTTTTATGTTTCTCATCAAGCATTGCCTTGAATAATTTGAAATTTTGTACTCTTTGATACATAACAAAAGAACTTTGTAAAAAAAAACTTGACATTGATTGGCATGTAAGTGCAACTCTATTCTATACCTCTCTAGCATAACTCAAAAGTTACCCTCCTCTTAGATGAAAAATGATTAAGCTCAAGGATGGATATCTTTTGCATGATAAGAATAGAAACATCTTATTTCTAGAGCATGCCAAGTTATGAATTAATTGCAAGTTGTAGTTCAGAACCTTAAGAAAACTAAATATATAGTGAATTGACATTGAGGTTCCCATTACTATAATTAGTTATTGCACTAGGCTTTATCAACAACTAGACCATGTTGACTGTTGACTAAAATAAACCAAGCTTTTGGACATGCACCATGGTTAGTTGAGTATTTCAGTTTTCAACTGCCAGGGAGAGGAAAATGATGTACAAAGTTAGAACCTTGAGAAGTTGACATACAATATTAACAAAGATTGGGTACCAAATTTAATTGTACAGAGTCACAGACCACTGAAGAAGTTGCCCTTAATACCAATGTTGGGCATCCACTTGCCATTTGTGCATCCCAAATTGCATTCGTTGAGATTTCCAACACAATATTGCCAGAAATGCATGCAGAAATCCTGGCCAAAGATGGAGAGATTACCAATCTCAAAGAACATATTGGAGTTCATACGACAATGTCTAGTAGTAAAGCAACGTTCGTTTACGTGGTTACTCTGCTATCCTTGTAGAGATGCATGATTTTATGGAGTTGGTGAAAGCATACAGTGTAAAAATTTGAGTTAATGCAATGTACCATGTGACAGAAACAGTATTCACCAGTTCCAAGTGGAGCGCCAACTTGGGGCAAGTTTGAAATTGTGGAATTGTAGGATCAGTTTTCTTTTGATGATTCAAGTGTGCAAATCACAAAGGTAGCACAAAGTACATATCCTGCTTAAGGTAATTTACTCACATTTAACTTAATTATTAAGATTTGAAATCATATATCTAAGACATCAATTTCTCAGAAGCAGTGGTCTTCAATTTACCACAACTATCTTTATTTGCAATTTTTTAAAATGGGGATATCTTGTCATTGTTTATTTGTTTGGCTGCAGTTGTTTCCTTTAAATGAATTAAACTGAGTCTTGGAGACCCATATGGAAATATGAAGAACTGGGGGACAGGTCATCCATGTAAATTACCTTGGATAGGAGTGATCTTCTACAATGCAACTTCTCAAGATGGCTACTTTCATGTTGAGCAACTGTATGTTCACTAGATGCTTCCTCACATCTGATGCATTTATATGTTTTAGATTTCTAGAATTTTCGAATTTGAATGTTTGTATATGCAATTATTTAACTCTAAATATGCTAAGGATTTTAATATAGGTGGATGAAATATGTGTGCATAAGTTCCCAACTCTTCTTAAGCTAACTTGCTAGAAACCCAAAGCCATGCCATAGACCTAGTTTTGAATATCGGCCAGAGAGTTAGAAATTTAGCAGAAATGTACATAAATCTGGAAATGATGTATAATTCAATAAGAAGTAGTAGGATTTAATGCTAGAGATGGTTAAAAGCTATGTTTTAAGGTTATCATGGGTCCAAAAATGGGAGAAATTCAAATTACTTGAGCTAAGTTTTCAGGCTTTTATGGGTGCAGAAATGAGAAATTCAAATTACTCCAAGGCCCTTATCCTCACCAGTGCAAACCTACCAATTCTTGTGCTCCTAGTAGAACATATTACATGATGATCTATGACATATGAGATGACACTCATTTGGGTCGTAAGGTTCCACATAGACTAGTTGAGGTGCACAAGTCAATGTAATGAGTGATTAAGATCATTTTATGTGGTTGGTACTATTGTCAGACATCCCTAATCCTATTTTATTGTGTGTGGGTGCATCGGTCAGGATATGTGACTTCATTGGGATCATGATATTTTTTAAGGATTCAAATATTATACGCAAGCATAGTATTCTAGATGACTATTTCAATTTGAAAAAATCATACATATAAGTTAATATTCAATAATAAAAACACTTATTTACTATTAAAACTTGTAAATTTTAACAATATTGTCAATCTAATCATATTTATGTAAAAATTAGATGAATTTTTAAAGGGAAAATGACTAACTAGAGAAAATAATTTTTAGAAAAATGACCACAAAAACAAAAAATTGATGGAAATTCACTCCTAAAAACTACCTTAATTGGGATGTCTAGCACTTTAGGTAGAATTGTTTTCCTTGTCTTTAGCCTTTGGTCATTGGCTTGATTTTTTAAGCTCTTTGGGAAACATCCCTATCAATTAGGGCTTGTCTTAGACTCCTAGCACTTGATCTTGCTCACAGTTAGTTGGAATGTTTCACTTTGGGTCCTCAATGGCTCAAAATCAACGAGGCATGCTTAATTGGGGTCTATTAGGTCAAACCCTCCTTACCCCTTTCCGATTTAAAAATTTCTTAAAAGGTTGCCCTAGTTGAAAAGTTGGTTGTACATTAAAACAATTCTTTGGAAGCTTCCTTGTATCACTAGGATTTGAAGTTACCTCTAATTGCATTGGAAACTACATTTTCAAGAATGCATGGTGACTTTTAGGTTGCTCAACCCATAATCAAGTTTCTCCTCATTTGGATTTGCTTCTAGTTTGGATGAATTGAATGATGTTTGTTTAGTTGGAGAGAAATTTTATAACACTATTATAGACTATAGGAATAATCATATTCACCTTTTTAGTATATTATTCTTTGACATTGTAGCTTAAATCTCACTGTAAACTTCTTGTGTTACACAACAAATTGGGTACCAGAGGACAAGGATGATCTGATAGAAGACCACTGCTCCAACAAAAGTGATCTAAGTGATCCTTAAGACAAAGCTGTTGATCACAAGGGTATTACACATTAAAAATCGGCAAGAAAAGGAAAATGGCAATCAAACTACTGAAAAATGCAACAGATGAGGTTATCCTCGTAAACAACAACAATCTAGTTCTTGAAGATGAATTGGGTTCTGATGTTTTAGTTCCTTCCACAAAGGTATTGTCTTTATCTCCAATGCAAACAAATGCACAGATTACATATTAGACACAATACAAGTTAGACATTCTGTCTTTTAAATCCAACAGCTCACTTCAAAAATGAGGGAGTGAGGAAAGTGAGGACAATGATAGTGGAGATCAGAATAATGTTGTTCTTAGAACCAGAGATTCATTTAGGATACCAATTTTTTCTTTATCAATCAATCTCATACATGAGGTGGCATATTTTATCTAGAATGATTGGTACATAGGATGGTTAGTGAGGACAATGATAGTGGAGATCAGAATAATGTTGGAACCAATGATTCATTTAAGATAACAATTTCTTCTTTATCAATCAATCTCATACAAGAGGTGTCATATTTTCATCTAGAATGGTTGGTACATAGACTTCATATCTAATTGTGGTGTCGCTATAAACAATAACTCTGATAATATTGAAGATATTTTGGATAATGTTAGCATAAGAAGAAGAATGCCAATTGGCCCAAAGACATTGGATTTTAACTTGTCCAAAGATTTTAACATTGATTGAAATGTTGTTAATGATAGTGCGGCTAACAATGACATAAGAGATAACATGAAGGATAGCATAAACAAGTGTTAGCTCAGGTCCATTAGACTGTGTTACTGAATCTGCCACCCCTGTGTGTAGAATCAGTGGATCTACCCAGGATCCTTCCTGGAAGTGCATCCCCTGGAGAATGAAATAGATTTTGAGCACATGAAACAGATCATGTGGATAATGAAATGTATCTTGAAATTTTGTAATGGATCCCAAAACTTCCTAGTGTTTTTTTGACCTACCAATCCTGCAAAAAAATTGGTATATAATGGAAAAACTCCGAAAACCCTAAATCCCATTCTTGGTCAAGGTCTAATCTATATTTATGTCAAGACATGCTCTCAAAAACTGATCTATCCTTATGTCAAGATCTGTTCTATCCATGTTTTCTCTAAAGGTTTTATCTTTTATCTATCATTATGGTTGAGGTTTGATCCAGCCTTATGTGCTACCTTGTTGCTCACTGCACCCACAATGTTATTTAGTCTTGGAATAACCTTCAAGAAAACCACTTTATTCACTATTGATATGGAGATGTAGATGTGATTCACAAAAATGCTATGACCTGCTTCTTGCTCATGCTGAAATGGTCTTGAAAATGATCAATTATCAATATCATTTACGGTACTTGGACGACCTTAAGTTATGGAATTGTTTGAACACATCATAGTATCATACAAATAATATGTAGGTAGAAATTTGTCTCAAAGCTCTTTTAGCATCTTGGGCCATAATCTGATCTTCTCTTTACCTTGTCTTCTCCGAGGAGTTTGGAGATTATCTACCACAAGACAACATGCAACTTCATCCTTAGAATTGCAAACTTTACTCTCTTTGAATCCCCTTCATCCATGTTCTTTGTATCAAAATACATCTCTAGTTCTTGCAGCCAATTCATTAGCAAGACTGGATTCAAATCACCTTTGAAGTCCAAAACCTTGCCTTCACTTTAGACCGTTGTTTTGAAATAGCTTCTATCATCTTTTCCATGGGACCTCCTATTCCAACTAGGGCACTCAAGCGCTCTTGTTCATCTTCTGACTCATCATGCTGGACTCTGGCTTCAATTGCTTCCAATCTCCCTAGCAATTCATTCCTATCATTCCAACTGAGTCCTATTCCTCATAATTCTCCTTTCCTAACCCAAATGGACTATTACGGGCCATTGGTTGCTCTTATACCAAAACTGATGAAGACACCTCCAATCTACTACAATTCTGTTTCTCAGATCAACTCAAATGGAAATGGGCATTCTGTTTTCCAGCTTAGCAAAACAACCCAAGAATGAACCTTCAGATTTGAAGAAGAACCAAAAGAAAGGAACCTGCAAGCACAGTAAAGAAAAAGAAAAAGGATTGGGGGAAAGATGCAGATGTACTCTGTTCCTCCAAATACTGTAACAATAATAGACATAAATCATTGAACCACTCTGGATAGAAAATTTCAAAATTCACAACACAGGAATACATCAATAGACAGAAGTTGAAAAAACTCGGGTTGTATTTCCCCATCTCTAAACTCGTCACTACTTACAAAGGCATGAATACTTGAGGAACAAACATCCTTGAAAAAAGATGAAAATAGTGTGAATGTCACCTCAGTTGGAAATAGGTGCATGGAAATTCCTCAAGCCGTGTTAGCCTCCAAGTGTAGATGCACCTTGGTTGTCAAACAAGCAACCGAACTTGCAAATTAGAAACATAACTGAAGTCAAGCTGAATTGGAGTTTATGTAAACTCCACTGAAATGCAGTGAGTTGAAAATAGAAGTCAAAGTGTACCTATGTAGGGTGCATTCTTCCTAAGGTCGGTTTTTTTTAATTCCATGTTATTATTGAGATTTAATTTTCAATATCCATTTTTTTGCCAAATTGTTTCTACAGGTGTTTGCTAGAGTGGAGTGTCCTCCAATCTGTCCTCAGGGAGGTTCTTTTGGGATGACTCCACTTTTTCCTCCCAGTTTTTTTGAATATAAGGGAACTCTAGATGTCTTTTACTCGATTATTCGATAGGTATGTTTTAGTTCATCACCGATTTCAAATGTTTCATTTGTTGTTGCAGACTGATATTGCATCTGCTCTGTGACTTCAGAATGTATGCACTTCTGTTGGCTTGGTTTTGCAACCAAGCTTAGTGCTATGGGCACCTACTAACTAGTAGCAGCAGTTTCAATATTAAGCAAAAACAATAAACTAAATCTAAATCTAAACTAGACTAGCATGTGCATATCATAATAAACTTTTGAATTAAAAAACAAGAACAAAAAATAGAAAAAATAACTTTGTATTGATAATGGGGGCAAGCAAGTGCTTGCAATAATAATACCTCCAAGTGATGAAGATAGTTGAGAAGCTCCAAGGGTGAGCAGCTCCAAACTCCAAAGGGTCCTTTCTCCAAGGTAGCTACAATGGCCAAAAGCTCAAGGGAGATTTTGGTAGCATGAGGATATGAAGATGGATGGATGTAAAGTGAGGAGCCCCTACCACCTTTTTATAGGTTTTGGTGGTGGGGAATACCATTGTGGTTTTGAGGAAACCAATGGTATTGACCAACATGGTTTAGGTACCTTTTCCCTCCTTTTTCCTTTTTTGAATTTTTTTAAATAATTTTATTCCCTTTTTAATATTTTGGGAATTTTGGACCCTTTTTTAGGGTTTTTTATGTTTTTTTAGGAAAAATACTCATTTTGAGTGGAAAAAGGGGTGTATTAAGGCCTTTTGGTGACCTTCTGTTGGCTTCAGAGGCTCAAATGGTGAAAAAGTGGACAAATGGGTCATGTGAATAGGGAAATGAGCTAGTGAGCACTTTTTGGGTGTTAACAGATTAGCAAGTGCTTGCAATAATAATACCTCCAAGTGATGAAGATAGTTGAGAAGCTCCAAGGGTGAGCAGCTCCAAACTCCAAAGAGTCCTTTCTCTAAGGTAGCTACAATGGCCAAAAGCTCAAGGGAGATTTTGGCAGCATGAGGATAGGAAGATGGATGGATGTAAAGTGAGGAGCCCCTACCACCTTTTTATAGGTTTTGGTGGTGGGGAATACCATTGTGGTTTTGAGGAAACCAATGGTATTGACCAACATGGTTTAGGTACCTTTTCCCTCCTTTTTCCTTTTTCAAATATTTTTAATATTTTTATTCCCTTTTCAATATTTTGGGAATTTTGGACCCTTTTTGAGGGTTTTTTATGCTTTTTTAGGAAAAATACTCATTTTGAGTGGAAAAAGGGGTGTATTAAGGCCTTTTGGTGACCTTTTGTTGGCTTCAGAGGCTCAAATGGTGAAAAAGTGGACAAATGGGTCATGTGAATAGGGAAATGAGCTAGTGAGCACTTTTTGGGTGTTAACAGATTGCCCCCTGATGTGTGAGGGTAGGAGCTCATCGTATGGCCGATAGACATCATAGTTCTTTTGTCTTTTTTCTGCGGTTGGGGGAGGAGAAGAGACCGATTGGAGACTGGATCCATGGCCCTTGGAAGCTGCAAAAATAAACAAATGTTACATGGCCTCAATATGAATGAGGAATAATCTCTGATAATGGACGAGGAGGGCATACCCATGCTCGTATCAAGACATATACATAACAATTAGTCCCAAGAAGGGGGACCTGAAAAATACATAAAAAATCTGTTGGTACATCATAATGGTCCAGAGGGGACATCATTTTGGGATGTACTCATGATCATATCATGACTGATCTCAATAACTGATACACTGGAATAATTGATGAACTGCTGAAACTGAAGGTGTCCAACATTTGTAGGGACGTAATGACTGTGAGCCATCTCTGGGAAGTATATGTAACTGTATACTCGAGGGAGTATAAAAATGGGGTACATCTGAATACTGTCGCCATGCGCAACCCAGATATCTATAGGAAAAGTATAATTGGTTGTATCCATAGGTAGACTCTCAAATGTGGAGGAGTCAGATGGTATCCGGGGTCTTCGACTAATAACTGAATGGAATGATGCCCTGTGCGAGTCTCAACGATGTGATCAAGGTGTTGAAGTCGAGCATGTGAGAAACAACCATTTGGAGAGGCACTGAGGACTCTTCTCAAAATGATTCGTAGGCACTCATCATAAATGGTGATGAGTCCAAGACACAGGGACCTCTAGGTCTATCCTCTGGAATAAATTTGGTAGTGATCGAAAGAGGGAGACCAGCAACTAACAAGGCAATGATGTTTCCTTGATAGGAGCGCGAGGTGTAGAACTAAAGTGTGGTAGTACTGATGGTAGGACTGACATACTTGTGGGGATGGGAAGTAACTGGAGTCATAATGGGAAGACTCAAACTTCCTTTGTTCAGAGCATGATGACATGGTTGACCTGGCAGCGTAAGGAACTGACTTGTAGGTGTGGGTATCATTGCTTTTAAGGACTGAAGGGGATGTGTGACTCTGGGGGGGGTCAAGCTAATGGGTGCTCTCGAGGGATTCTTAGGGTGACATATTGCAGAATACTCTGAACAAAGGCGACCAAAATGGGGAAGCTGCCCTCTGAGTAGACGTGATCTGTTGTGGCACCGAGAAGCACCATTGGGTCCTTCTTCATAGTTTTAATGAGCTCCAAGAAGGGATAAAAGTGTGCTCTAAAATGGTACTGTCCTGTGGATTTGTGAGCCCAGGACTGTTCATGCTCATTGGTACTTTCATTTTTAAGGAGTCTAAAAACGATAAGAAGACTCTGCAGTGGTTATGACTACTGTCTTGTTGGTTTTACGAGCCCAGGATGGTGATTGCTCGTGGTCGCTTTCATGTTTAGAGAGTCTGAAAGCGGTAAGTGGACTCCATTGGTGTTCTTTTTCGTAAGTTAGTCTCCAAGGCCCGAAAAATCATAAAATGATGCAAATGGAGAACTCTTCTAGCCGATGTGACTAGAGTATTCCTTTTTCGTAATTAGTCTACAAGGTCCGGAAAAGGGGTAAACTTATACCAGGTAGACACCCTTTCAGATACGTTTAGCGAGCATGAAAGGAAGCAAGGTTGCTCGGCGATCTTTTCATTGTTTTAGGAGTCAGAAAAGAGCTTAACAGAAACTCCCTAAGTGCCTTTTTCGTAAAAGGGATTGCTCGGCCCGAAAAAGGGATAAAATTATACCAAACAAAAAGGGATTGATGAGAGTGAGAAAAGGTCTCAAGCATCATCATGTGTGTGGAATACTGGATCTGGTGACATAAAGATTGTCAACAAGGGGCAATGGCCATTGTGGCATGCAAACCGTGGTGATGGGTGGCATTTTTTTTTTTTAAATGCCTGAAAAATCTGGAGGTGAGAGTGAGAAATGATCTCAAGCATCATCACGAGCACGGAAAACTGAATCCGGCGATATAAGACTCACTAAAAATGGACGACGACCGATGTGGCATGCAAATCGAGGCGACAAGGGGGCATGAAAAAAATGCCCTAAAAATCTGGGTGTGAGAGCGAGAAATGATCTCAAGCGTCATCACGAGCGTGAAAAACTCAATCTGGCGATATAACACTCGTAAAAAATAGACGACGGTCGATGTGGCACGTAAACCGAGGCAACAAGGGGGCATGGAAAAATGCCCAAAAAATCTAGAGGTGAGAGCGAGAAATGATCTCAAGCATCATCATGAGCACGGAAAACTGAATTCGGCTATATAAGACTTGTCGAAAATGGACGACGACCGATGTGGCATGCAAACCGAGGCGACGAGGGTGTCCAAAAAATGGTTAAAAAATGGACTTGATGAAAACAGGAAAAGGAAAGAACTATCATGAAGTTCTCGTTATGCTGATTCCAACGGTACCAACGGATTAAGAAACGGACGTCGTATGACACCGAAATGGTTGTTTGAAAAATGGTGGAATATCTATAAATAGGTCGTGGGGCCCATATGACGTGTCATTGTTACGTGCGAGTTTGGCAGAGCAGTCAGAGCTCTTTCTTGATTTCTGGGAGATTTGACCGTCGGTTTTCAATTTTGCGAGTTTCAGGTAACCCTATTTGCCTTAGCCTTGTCAATTATGTCTTTTTTGTTTAGCGGTGGGCCCCCGAAGGCCACGAAATTGCATGTTGACCTTCCAACGTGGAATATCGTGGGTTTAGGGTCTTTTGCCGCGATGGACATCGCGGGTTTGAGGCTGACAATCGCGATGTTCATCGCGACTATCAGGTTGGAACCCGCGATGTCCATCGCGAGTATGGGAGAGACAGTCACGATGTTCATCGCGACTGTCTGGCTCGAACCCGCGATGTTCATCGCGGGTTCTATTATGGAAGCCGCGATGATCATCGTGGGTTTTGATGGAAAACCCGCGATGGCATTTTTTGAAAAAAAAAAATTTGGTGCTAAAAATTTCTTCTGTTTTTTGGCAGGATGTTGAGGAGACCATTGACTTCATGGCGAGAGCGGGAGATAGACGAGGATCTGATGGAGAGGATTCAGACTGATCAGGGGGTCCGGCAGACCCTGGCGGTCAGTGGACTCTTGAAGTTCGCTCAGGTTCCACCAATGCGTTCAGTAAGACCGTTACTGAACAAGTTGGTGAGATGGTGGGTGCCTGCAGAGGGTGCTTTTGTTGTTGGAGGTGAGAGGTTGGAGATCACCCTCACAGATGTTTATTTTCTTATTGGGTTGCCTCGCTTAGGGGAGGTGGGGGATCTTCTGCCGAGGATCCCAGCAGATGTTGACATGGAGGATCTCTTGGAGACTTTCTGTGTCCCTGGGTCTATTTTGCAGAACAACACGCTGAGTTTGAGATCTCTGCAAGAGTGGGACATGAGGGTTGTTGGGGCATGTGTGCTGCGGGTGCTGGGTGCCACGACGCCACATCGTTTGTCAGGGGGACAAACGATGATGGTGGATTCTGTGTTGAGGGGGACCTATTACGCGTGGGGTCAAATGTTTCTAGCTGGTGTCCGGAGAGATTTGGACAAGGCCAATCAGGAAGGGGGAGAGTTCTGTTATGCCTCCTTTCTGTGTTCTTTTTTCTTTGAGCAGGTGCCGACTTTGCGACCATGGGTGCCCATTCGTGATGGTTTGGTGAGCGAGACGCACATGGTGCAGTGGGGGCAGATGATCCCTTGCGGTGGTGGTGGTATCTGCGGGTTCTTCACATAGGATATGTACGAGCAGTGGGAGCAGATGCCCTTGTTGATTGAGGACTAACCATATGCTGGTATGGACTATCGAGGTGATCCTGAGATGCCGCGAGCCCAGGGACAGGCCTGGGGTTTAGATGGTACATTTTGTTCTCTACTATATCATGTGTTTGTAGATTTATTGGCTATGGTTATAGTTAGATATGTATATGATGGTTTACTTGCATTGTGCAGATATTGGTTCTGTACCACCGGCTGACTATGTGGCTCGCAGGGGACGGGCGATGCTGGTTGCCCCCCCTCGCATAGCGGTACCGCCTCCACCTGGTTGAGGATTTGGGGCTCGTGGCCGAGGGGTTGGCCCTCGAGATGATGTTGTCGATGGTGTCCGAGAGACACTGGGTATGATTGTAGCAGGGTTCCCAGAGGATGGGTGGAGGGATCTGGATCGGGACATCGTCGAGCAATGTTTTGAGGTGCCTCGTGAGTGGCGCTCGCTATTGTTGAGAGCGGCAGTGATGGCGGTTGAGTTGAGGGGCAGGGATCGGTGGGATCAGGCAGGGCCGGCAGAGGGTAGGATCCGTTTATGGGATGATCCAGCGGGGCCGGCAGAGCGGAGAGTCCAGGCTCAGCATGATCCGACGGGACCAGCGGAGGAGGCGCCAGAGGAGCCGAGGGACCGTGATGACTAGATGATATGTACTTGCCCCCAAATGCCGATGAGCATATGGGGAAGCACCTTTTCGTGCGGCTGATGTAGTTTTTGTATATTGGGTGCCGAGGGCACCTATGCCATGTTTTGACTATACGATGATGTATATATATATATATATGATGTTGGTATATAGTCGTGTATGCACATGGATGCAGTTGTTGTCTTTTGTTCGCCCGTGGAGGCATGTTTTATTTTTTGTATATGCCCGTGGAGGCACATGTTATGCACGTGGATGCATTATTTGTTTATGGTATGATGCGATTGGTGTGCCAGTCAAGGACGTTGTTGGCCATATGGTCTGCTACACTATTGAGGTTTCTTGGGACATGTGTGAATGAAATGGATTCAAACTGTCGAATCATTTGTTTAGTGCGCAATTTTTTTTTGAAAAGATAGGGATTGCATACGTTGTAATCATTGTTGAGCTGGGAAACAAGGAGTTGTGAGTCCAGGAAAACGTTAAGGTGACGTATGCTCAATTGGAGAGCTGCGGCCAAGAGACCAGTCATGGCGTCGTATTCAGCTTGGTTGTTGGTGGTGGCACCTAAACATACTCCGTCGATGTGGATCAACTCATGTGAAGGGGAATATGTTACCCAAGTTGCGGAGGCCAGATTGGGGGACCAACGGCTTGCACCATCAGCAAAACCGACATAGCAGAATGGAATATGTGTGTGAATGGGATCAATGGAAGGATCCGACCGGACAGAGGGGTATCCAGTGGAGATCGTATAAATGGCGGGATCAAGGCCAGGCATTTCGGTATCTGACCAAGTAAAGACATCAATGAATTCTTGGAAGAGTATTTGGTATTCTCCAATCTCATGCTCACTATGGGAGGCTCCTAATGTAATGGTATGAAGGGCACTAGGTGGGTCAAAGATGTCGATGTGGATGACCGGAGAAATATTGGCCATGTTATTTTCCTCAGAGGCATCAGGAGTAGGAATAGGATCCTTGAACCAGTCGACTTTAGTAGGAAGGGAATCTTTGGAATCAACCGCGAATTGGGTAGTGGTGGTGGATGAGGTCTCTTCTGGGAGGAAGTATGAACGATGGTGCATTTCTTCCCAGGGATAATCCGGGGCAGTAGCAACCTCTAGAATCTTTTAATCATTATGGGAGTTTTGAGTGGTCAAATCGAGTGACGAGGTTTGGGTAGTCGAAGAGATCATATAAATGGTGTTAATCTCTCCAGATGAGGACGATGCGGGAGGGTAGATCTCCTCGATGAGGGGAGGAGATATTTCTAAGTCGACGTTATTCAACTCATACAACGCTGCTCTGTAATCTAGGATATCAGGATAGTGATGTGAGTAATGGCCGTAAACACCGCATATGGCACAAGGGTGATTAGTGCGCAGTGACTTATCATGAGGCTTGGGGTTTGAGTCGATTTTGACAACCGGGATGTTGGGGTCGTCGTCAAGCATTTGCATGTGTTCCTGTAATGCGGGTAATTGCGGACACTGATGAGTTGGATGGCCTAACTCATCACACAATGAGCATTTAGGAGGAGCACGAAACACGGGGGGAGGTTTAATTGCTTTGGGTGGGGGTACCGCAGTGTATGGTTGTGGGCCTCTGCCCCCAGTGGGCCTGCTGGGAGGAGGGGGATTCATAGATGATGAAGGAGTAGTGATACCGGGAGGTGGTTAGGTAGAAGTGACAATGGGCTGCACCGGTTGCAGGATGACATTTGGTGTCGGTGGTGGAACGGGAGGCAAAATATACCACACGGGTAATCCCAATGTTAACTCGGGAAGACTAAAGGTAGCCATAACCAGAGCGCTTACTACACCTGAGGGAGGAAATAGAAAGGGGATTGTGTGGATGGGTGTAACACCAATTTGACTAGGGAACAATGGTGGTTTAGGTAACAAGGTTGGTTGATTGTTGGTTGTTTGTGTATTATGGGAGAGAGTACAGAGGTCAGCGACGTGGGTCTCCGGTGATGGTGGTGGAATGGACTGGAATGCAGAAGTCATCGGCGCATCGGAATAAAGTCCGGGTCCCACTGAGGAAACAAAGGAGGCAGTTACACCACAAACAGGTTGTTCAACCATGGGGAGAAAAGTTTTAGGTGCAGTGGGGGCCTTGGGATCATAATAGGTAAGTTGGTCGACCTTGACCACGCGTCCCTCATGGGGTAACATCATGGTACAGAAAATGGATGAGGCAACCGCCCACATGGCATACATGTAGCTGCAACCAAGTAAGAGGTTATAATCGAGTTGGGCATTGATGACCTCAATGTCAATGAGCACAGTTTTACCCGCCAGCTGGACGGGGACATTAGCTAAGAGACCTTGGGGTTGAGCCGAACGGCCGTCGTAGGCTCGCAACGCAGTGGTGGAATGTTGGAGAGTAGGGGATCCCAACTTCTGCCAAACAAATGTGTACATAATGCATGTAGATGCCCCTTCATCGATAATGCACCGATGGATGACAAGATTCTGAATGGAAATAGAAACTTGGAATGCTAAAGTGGAAGGCAAGCGAGGTTTGGACTGGTCTAAATCGAATGCCATCGATTGTGAATCATTGGGGTCAATAGCACCAATGGCAGAGAGCAGAGTCTTGCGCTGTGAAGGACAGTTTTTTAAGACTTCTAAAGCAGACATGGCTGCAGGAGACTGAGCTAAATCATCTACAATGTTGTAGTTTGACGCAGCACGAGCATTGGGATTATTGTTGATGCGACGAAGTGGGAAGCGAGGTGCTTTAGAAGCGCCATCGAGTGTAGCCGGGGGTATACGTAACATCTGATCTATGGGATGAACGTTAGTGTTCTTGTCGGCGTGAGGGGTTTCAGGGGTGGAGCCATATTGGTTCCAGCGGGTTTGGAGGTTGGCATCTGTGGATGACATCATCAACAAGTGGTGGGTATCTGAATCGAACATGGGTTGATCAGGAGCGGCATAAGTGATTTGTTGTGGTGGCGCGTTGCCCTGAGGGGGAGCTAATGGCTGAGTGTTCACTATGCCTTGGGTTGGAAAGGGATTTGCAGCAACTAAGGTTGATGTTGAGGTGGTGGAGGGTTGGATGGCGGCTGAGGAGCCGCTTGTCCTTGACGATGGGCATCGTCAGTCCAGAGTTGCCGAGCTCGCTCCAAATGTGGGAAAGCATGTGTGTAATGGCCATAGACCCCACAAATAGAACAAGGATGGTTTGTTCTAAGGTTATTGTTTTTGGGCTTCCTGGGGTTATGATCCGGATTCTGGTTGGGAGGCGCAGCATTATTATTTTGCGGAGGATTGGGAGGTGGAGGACCTTGATGTTGTTGTTGGTTGTTTCAGCGGTCACGTCCTCTTCCACGGTTCTGTTGCCCACCCTGGTTGCACTAGTTGTTTTGGTGCTGGGGCTGGTTGTGTTGTGTGTACACTTGTCCTTGAGTAGTAAGAGGATTTTGGTTCGCTGCAGGTGCGGGAGCAGGTTGCGGTGCATAATAAGCTGGCGGGGTTGGAGGTGGTCCAGTTACCTGCTGGGGTTGTTGGTAACCCTGAGCTATTGGAGGTGTTGGGCTAGCTGTCACAGCTTGCTGTGGATAATACATTGGTTGAGGTGCGGCTGGGGGGGCGAATGCGGGTTGTGCATGACCAAAGCACTGAGGTGGACATGAAGGTTCGTGGGTATGGTGGTGATGTGCCATGGGAGCATATGAATTGGTTGCTCCAGATTGAGATGTAGCCCACGAAAGGTCGGGGCAATGGCTAGGATGTGCAATGGAAAAGGGTTGGGGATGCGAGGCCATCCGACCAATGATGCCATCTATGGCATGGGATGCCCCCGGCACATCGTGTTGGGATGACTCGCCCCGAGGGGCGTCTGGTATAATGGTATACAGATAACCCGATTGGGCGTAAATGAGGTCAAACTGTTGGGCTTTGAGGATGGCCTCTTCTTCAGACTGGGGTCGTTCGGATGCCACATCCTTGGCAATGAGAGGGAGGAGGGATTTGAGAAACCAATCTAAGAAGATACGGTCGTCTAACTTGATTTTGCAGAGGCTTCGGCATCTACGCCACTCATGAATGTGGTCAGTGATGTGGGTGCCCATGTTCTGTCTGCAAGACAGTAGGATCTTGACTCCCGCATCATAGTGGACAGGTAACTGAAAGAATTGCAGGAAGGTCGAGGCAAGGGAGGTAAAGGTGGCATGGGTCCCATGGGGCTGCTCGATATACCACTTAGTTGCAGAGCCAGTGAAGGTGCGCTGTAACAGACAGAGGCGGATAGAGTCGTCCACTATAGAGTTGGAGGAACACCATAGATGGAAGGACATAATATGGTTATGGGGGTCCTCACCTTCCTTGCCCTCAAACTTAGGGATGTCGGAGGGGAGTTTGGTGGGCATCTGAGGCCACGCAGGGTCGTGTCTGATAGGATCATTGGTTAACCTGGCTAAGTCTGGTAAGTTCAGACTTGCAATGTAAGGTAAGGTAGTAGATGGATGTGGCGTAGTGAATGGGACATGACTAATCATGGTGGTATGATGTAGGGGTCTAGTAGTTCCTCAGGGTATGCTAGGTATTGAAGGTATGTGTCCTCCAACAGCTGTGGTCTGGTATGGACCAGCATTTCCGAGTGCAACATGGGTTACACCGAGGTTAGGAATAGTAGTGGTGATTCTTGGGATCTAGGTTGTGGTAATCAGAGGGGGTGTGACCCCTATGTTGGGCATACCCATAACAGGTGGTGGCCCTGTGTTGGGAATTCCTATAACAGGAAGTGGCCCTGTGTTCGGCATTCCTAAAGGTGGAGTGTTCCCCATATTAGGCATACCTAGGGGGGTGGTTGTTGCCATGGATGGCACCCTAGTAGAAGGGTCTGTGGATGTATCTCCTATGGTGCTGGTAAAAAGTGGGTCGAATTGTGTTCCAGCCATGAGGTTGGTTGGGAATAACTCGATAGGGTTTTCAGATTCAGCCTCAGAATCGGATGTGAAGTGAGGCGTGTCAGAATCGGATGACTCTATGGTCGACCGACGATGTGTCGAGTCAAGGGATAAGGCTCTACGTCGGTGACATGGAGAGCCAAGTAGACTGAACTCTGGGAGTTCGCCCTGAAGACGACGAGAGCGTCTAAAATTCTCAATGGTGGGAAATAAGTTTTTGTGTAAAAATCTATTTAGTGTAAGGTGGTAATGTATAAAAAACTCAAAACCCTAATGCAACCAAGGGTGCAAGAAGGGGAGTGAAAATGAACCTCAAAAAGCGCTTATTATAGCAGTTGTGCTATAATAAGTGGAGGGATGCAACAAAAATGGTCAGAATACCAACAGTTAAACAGCTTCTAGAACAAAGAGGTGCTACTAGACCAAAGGTGGATTGTATCATGCAAACACCTAACTAAAAGTATTGTGAATCAACAAACGATATTCTCTGCAAGGTGATGAAATCCAAATCAGACAATATTGAGTGTTGAATCAACGACTAGATATCCCCCTATCGGGAGGGACACCGGGTAATCAATCCTAAAGAATGGCAACTAGGATACTCCGTTCATGACACGTCCAGAAAAGGTAAATCTGCCGTTTGGTCCTTTTACCGCAATACCCCCATATAGGGATATCTCAAGAACTGCGAATGGTAGCCCTTCGGTTACTGAATGGATTTCGGTATTCCACTCAGGCTTCCGGAACCATCCTTGCGACTTCAACCCTCCTAGGGGAGAGACCTTCCGATAAACTGGCTATGACCGTGCCAAAAAATACTAGGAGATTTTGGTTCCCTAATGGATAACAACTATGTCTCAAATGTAATAACTGAGGGGTGTTATTGGAACACCTATCCCCTCAATACTACCTAGCTACAAAGTTCTTTTAAGTGCTCCCCAAGTGGGGTTAAAAGTTGGTTGAAGTTAGGGTAAATTTTGAGGCTCAGTTTAAATTAAGTGTTTGAGTGGGTGCACGTGTGGTATTTTAAACTGAAATTGAAAAAGTAAATGCTTTGTAGAAAATATTCAAAAAACAAAGGATATTTTGAATTAGGAAAGCAAATAATATAACTTTTTCCAAGAAATAAATGGATTTCTTTTCAAAAATTGCTATGGGTAAAATATCAAGGAAGTAAACAGCAAAATTTTAATCTAGATAAAATGCAAAATAAATCCTTCTTTCAATTTCTGAAAATTTTTAAAAAGACTTTTTCAAAGGTGCATTCTAAATAGTAAAATTTTTATATGACTGTAAAATTTGCAGGAATTTTAATGCTGGAAAATGTGCTATGTGCACAGAAAATACAGTAAAAAATTAATTTTTTACACGGATTGGCCAAATGGAAAAAATTGGCATCGCGGGTTTTGACAGAATAGCCGCAATGGACCGCGCGGGTTTCTGCCGCGAAGCCGCGATGTGCAGCGCAGGATTTCATCACACAGTCGCGATGTGCAGTGCGGAAAAGGTCCGTGAAGCCGCGATGTGCAGCGCGCTAATTGGCCGCGAAGCCGTGGTGAACCGTGCGGAAAAGAGCCGCACAGTCGCGATGAGCCGCGCAACTGTTGGGCAAAAAGCCACGAGGTGAAAGACGTACGCCAACGCCGAAAAATGAACCCGAAAATGACGATTTCGGGCTGTTAATGGCAATAAAATGGGCCAAGATCTAGAACATGAATGGATCTACTGTCTAGGGTGGCAGATCTATGAATTAAACTAACTAATACAAACAAAAACTAAGATCTAAAGCAAAAGTGAGATCTAAAAATTCGAAAGCAGCGGAGTCGCCAAAAACTGTTGGCTTGGTTTTGCAACCAAGCTTAGTGCTATGGGCACCTGCTAACTAGTAGCAGTAGTTTCAATATTAAGCAAAAATAATAAACTAAATCTAAATCTAAACTAAACTAGCATGTGCATATCATAATAAACTTTTGAATTAAAAAACAAGAACAAGAAATAGAAAAAATAACTTTGTATTGATAATGGGGGCAAGCAAGTGCTTGCAATAATAATACCTCCAAGTGATGAAGATAGTTGAGAAGCTCCAAGGGTGAGCAGCTCCAAACTCCAAAGGGTCCTTTCTCCAAGGTAGCTACAATGGCCAAAAGCTCAAGGGAGATTTTGGCAGCATGAGGATAGGAAGATGGATGGATGTAAAGTGAGGAGCCCCTACCACCTTTTTATAGGTTTTGGTGGTGGGGAATACCATTGTGGTTTTGAGGAAACCAATGGTATTGACCAACATGGTTTAGGTACCTTTTCCCTCCTTTTTCCTTTTTCAAATATTTTTAATATTTTTATTCCCTTTTTAATATTTTGGGAATTTTGGACCCTTTTTGAGGGTTTTTTATGCTTTTTTAGGAAAATACTCATTTTGAGTGGAAAAAGGGGTGTATTAAGGCATTTTGGTGACCTTTTGTTGGCTTCAGAGGCTCAAATGGTGAAAAAGTGGACAAATGGGTCATGTGAATAGGGAAATGAGCTAGTGAGCACTTTTTGGGTGTTAACAGCTTCTACATAGAATTCTAATTGTGTTCCATTGACATTTATAGGAAGGATTCTCTCGCCTATGGAGAGGTACCAATGTAGGTTTAACATTGGACATGCCTACTATAAGTATTCTTCTGGAAAACATACTTTAGTAGTCTCAGAGTCTCAAATATTAACTGGGTTTTCACTTTTGTGGAATAGCAAACCATTCAGTACTGTAGATTATGGTGGAATTTTTAGGACTTCTGCGTGAATAATGTTTTGATAAAATGGAATTTGTTAGTTATAATTCTCAGCCAGAGGAACCTAGATGGTGTATGGCATGAAATAGTGGGTTGCTTATATATTTTGGAAGATGGCTATTGGTTGTGCTAGTAGTGCTGATCGACAAAAAAATATTCAGTCTTGAGATTTGGGAGACTATGAAATGAAGAAGTAGATTTATTTGAAAGAAGTTTTACACATGGTCCGACCTGCATATGGATTCCATATTTCTGGTTATACGCAATTCTATTTTACAGTACATAGAGATGTTTGGCTATTCTTTTGATTAGTGTTACATTGCATTTTCTTATTTATGGCCATTTCTTATTTGATAGTTTTGAAAGAGTTGCTTGAACAAATTTTGATTTGCTACTCCATCTCTAGATATATTTCTTTAGGAATATTATTGGTATTTTTTGAGATGATTATACATTTATTTTTGTATTTCTAGATACATTATTTAGAAAAGTTATTGGTCTTTTTTAAAAATTATTATATAGTTTTTTGTCAATCAGGTAGGAATATATTTACCTTGCTATGACATTTTTTGAGATTGGCTTGAGAGCTTTTCAAGTAAGAATGCATCCCAATTTACTCCATATGCTCCATTAGTAGCAGGATCAATTGCACGGTCATTGGCATGTATTACTTGTTCTCCTATTGAATTAGCAAGAACACAGATGCAGGTTAGTTTTGACACCCTTCCTTTTAATTAGTTGTGAGCATATTTTATTAGGGGATAGATTAGAAGTGGCCATCTTCAAAGGCAAAATTGCCTTCTAGCACTGGTCTGCATTTTCATCATGGTATCATAACCAGAGTATCACAAGCCACATGAAGCATGATTAAGAAACATAAATTACAAGCTTCAAAAGAAACCACATGAGCTACCAAAATTGCAGTTCAGAAACACAAATTTCTGGCTTAAAACAGAAGCATAAGATCCAAAAATTGGAAGTTCTGTCCCCACAGTTCTGTCCGCACTGCAACCCAAATCATGGCCCTCAGGTCCCTGAGATTGTGACCTTGTGACTCTATCCTGCTGCTGTTAAAAAATCCCAGAATTTGGTCCATCTTAGATTTATGAGGAAGGCAATGTATGCTTCCTTTATACCTTGATTGTGAAGCATCCAACAGTGAACACCTATCAAAAGATGGACAGTGTGTGATGGTTAATGGTGTGTGACCTTCTAGCCTGACTTAATGGCCATGTGAGCTTCTGCTAATCAAATGCCCCCCTTGTGGAGGTGTGCCAACCCAGGAGGGTGAACTTGTCAATTAGGGCCAATTGAACCCTAGGGCATAACAACACCATGCATTCAGTGACCCAGCATGCTCCCTTTGACAAAGATGAGTTTATAAGGTTGTAAATTGCTCCAAAATGCTATACCAAGTTACACAAAACCTCTAGAAGACGTTACTGTGTATGCAGAGGAATTTCTAAACTGGGTGTTCAGGCATGCTTAATAAAGTGTCTGAGATAGGAATCAAGGTTACCTTTCTCCCCATTGGAACCCTAGCCATTGCTTCAGTTTCACATTGCCACCAAAAATTTCATGCACATATTGGTGATGGTAAGGAAAGAGATAGGACCAGAAGAGGAAATAAGTAACAAAATAGATATGAGAAGTGATTAAACCCAGGGTACTACTAGAGTGGGAGCAAAACAACCTAGAAATAAATAATATTAGAAAAACTAATAGTACATGAATCAATGAAGAAGAAACTAAACCCAAGCCAAATAACCTGCGGAAAGAAAGCCTAAATATAGAAATGCATTCTACACAAATTGCTAATAACAGACTACTTACACCAAAAGAAGAACAATGCCAGGAGATTTCAAATGTATAAAAGGGCACAAGAGTATTTACTAGCAGGAAATATGCAGAATAAAGATATTGCCCCCCAAATATGCAGAACAAAGATACTGACAGTACATGAATCAATGAAGAAGAAACTAAACCAAATCCAAATAACCTGCGGAAAGAAAGCCTAAATATAGAAATGCATTCTACGCAAATTGCTAATAACAGACTACTTACACCAAAAGAAGAACAATGCCAGGAGATTTCAAATGTATAGAAGGGCACAAGAGTATTTACTAGTAGGAAATATGTAGAATAAAGATACTACCCCCCAAATTGGTGATCACATGATGATATCCACCAAACAAAATTTAAAAATTGAAGGATCGACAAAATTTTGTCCATCAAGTCGCCAATCTTAATAGTAATATCATTATTAAGCTATGATGTTTCAAGACCAAATAATTCAGACCTGCTCAGATTGGCTTCACTCTGGCTTGAAGATAAAATGTACTATTTACCTCTAGAACTCCTAAACAGGCAATCCAAATTATGGAAGATAGGATCTCAAAAAAATTAATCAGTGTCTTTCTTCAACAATTCCATGAGTTTGAGTGGAAGATTCTTTGGTCAATAAAAACAGCTTTTAAAATTCATCCTAATCGAATCCCAAATGTATGATTGGCTTCACTCTGGGTTGAAGATAAAAGGCACTATTTGCCTCCAGGAATCCTAACAGGCAATCCAAATTATCGAAGATAGGATGGCACCTTCTCAAGAAAATTAATCACAGCATCTTTTGTCAACAATTCCACAAGTTTGAGTGGAAGATTCCATGATCAATAAAATCAACTTTTAAGATTTATTCTAATTGAATCCCAAATGTATGGTATTTCTTGATAGGAAGAGGCAGATCCTCTTCAGTGATGTATACATACCCTATCAATAAATGAAATAATAATATACATACAAATGCAGATCCTCTCTTTTTCTTAAATCCATCTCTGCGTATGGCACTTTATAAACAGAAATAATAATAGTTAAAAACTAGTCGTGGGTGATGTCAACTGTATGTAAAGGGTACAATGCCTTTGATGTGTCATGCATTAAAAATTTAAATATTAGTTTTATATACAGTTTCACTCTATCATTCCTGAACTTAATCCTCCATTTTTGTGGGCATTTATATTGGATATCAGTTTATTAGTACCCAACTCTGGTAGGAGGCATGCATTATTTCTCTAATCCTTTCCACTCATTCTCTTCTAGGACTTTAGAATATGATTGGTGTTTTCTCTAATGCTTCGATCTCTAATTTTTAAATATTTTATGTTGGTAATCAGAAATATAAAACATTTGCATGATTATGCATTTACATTCTAGCCATAGCATTCTTTGTGGAGATTTATGGACTGAATCCTAATTTATGAATTCAATTTTTTAGAGATCAGCCGCCAGATCATATATTAAGGTCTGCAAAGAGTACAAGTAAATATTTTAAGCATGTAGGCGGTTCTTCACGATTAGATGAAAATCGGACTGCTGAGGTACAACAATCAACATATTGCTTTATTACTGAATCAGAATATGAAGTAGTGAGTTACATACATCGCCACCGTATATTTTGCTTGAGCTTCTCACATTGCTTACTTTTACCTATAAAATAGTTTGAAATATATTATGCAAATGATTTTTCTAAAGTAATTTTCTTGTTTGTTAGTTTTTAAATTTATATAATGCTTTTTGTCCACATTTGTGATAAAACAGAGAGAAATGAAGAAGCATGCATCAGGGAAGCGGTACTTCAGTCATGATACACTTGAAGATATTATTATTAACTACCCACACTTGCGCAGAAAAAAGATGAGCGAGGAAGAGATTGCTAAAGGTTAAAACACATTTTATTAAACTTAACATAGATATAGATTAATATATGAAGTTGGTTTTTTTATAATGTAGAAATGTAACATACCCTTTAAGCTGGAAAACATTTTATGTTTAGAAACATTATGATAACTTTTATTGTAAAGTTTGTATTGGACAGGTGTCCAAGGATGATTGTAATTTGCACAATATATTATTATTTAATAAATAAAATAGGAGACAAACACCTAAGAGGACTGTTGAAAGAGTGGTTACTGATCCACTAGGTGGAATGGAATCTAGGGTAGAAGGCAATGGACAAATGGTAGCATCATGATGCAACTAACTAGATGTTGGTATGGGACAACTCCCTTGAAATGTGGTCATAGTGCCCTGAAAGATGGGACTAGAGCTTGAGGCTCATTTATTCTAAACTGACCACTAAAAGACCTAGGCAGTCTATATAATAGCCATCAAAGTATGAACTGAGGTTCATCACTTTTCCTGACAAGGAAATTTACCTTGGGGTTTTGTTGTGTTTGCACCCAAGAGATTTGATGAGGGGATATGCTGTTGTTGATCATGTTATGAGTTTGCCAAACTCTTATTGAGTTCAGGATTTTGATGCTGAGTGGAGAAGGCATTTGTTTCAGGAGGTTGATACCGAGTGGAGAAGGTATTTCTGAGTGCCTTGCTTCTACATAGATTACACCCACTTACTAGATCAATAAGCAAGCTCGGCGGTTCATTAGAAGTCAGCAGTTGAGCTGCTTCTTCTGAAACAGGTTGGGAGGAACATGCCTCCTTGGGTGTTTGTCGGCCCTATCGTTAGTTACAGGTTCTATTGTCTTATCTGTTTTATTTTGAATTATGTTATCTATATTTTGTATGCTTACAGTTCTGCTATTTATTAAACTTTCATTGTTTATTTTATAAGTTATTTCAGTTTCCTGTGTGAGTTAATAATTTTGTATAAATTTGAAATGATTGAATAAAATGGTTTCTGTATTTTTCCCCATGCAAAAAGGAACAACATCATACTCCAGTACAGAAACAAATTAAGATAGATAAGATATGATAGGCAAACTACCGTAGTGATGGAAGTACTATTTCAAATGTTCTGTTAAATTATCTACTAAATATTAATCAACATTATCTACTGTGTCTTACTCATAGTACTATTCTTATGTCCATTCTTTTCATCAAATAGTAAATCTATTTCATAGAAAAAAAGAGAGTTTATATTAGATAAAGAAATCATTCTGCTCTTTGCATTTTGTTTTTCATATGCCTTTTAGCAAAGAACACTATTTATATAGTTATCGAATCTATAAATGTTTGAGGCAGTTGCAATAGAAATTCATGCTTAGTTATGCAAATGTTATAGTCATTTTACAAAACCCTAAACTCTAATTTTGGATAACAAACACATCTCATCCTTGTTCTTTTTCATACACAGCATAGTACATTTATTAAACTGTAAATTATTCCTGTAAATCGATTTTAGATCATACTCTGCTACCTATTCCAAAGACTTTCTTTTGCTAATAATAAACAAACCAAGTATAATTTCATCAAAATCATTACTGTAGGTCAGATAGATAGATTTCAAATATCATCTTGAAAGTTTAAGACATTACAATGTCTGTAGGGACAGAGTTAAACAAAGTCACCATACTAGTGGATGTCGAATACTATTAACGAGCACATCAACATCTAAGCTTAGTCAAACCCTAACTCATCGATGAGTTTTCAAATCAAAGGCACAAACATTTCATACAAATCGACGATGAAATAGTAGGCCGAAGCCATCACATACCTTCACACTTAACTATTGATTTGATAACAGTAGGCAACGTTTATCATCTTATACACATTACACACAATTTCCTTGTTTATCTTTTAAAAATTCATGAGCTTACAATCCAGAAAGAAGCATGATAGTACAGGTTTGATTAAGAACCTAGTTGCATAAGCATTTCCATTTTTCAAAGAGACTGTCAAATACAAACTATTTCCATTTCTTGAATTGACGAATGACAGATTTCGTTCATGGGTAAAAGCCCCAAAACCTTGAACTACACATAGAACTGAAAGTCTTCCATAGTTGTAAAATATCTAACCATTGTTTGAGATAGAATAATAGTACAAAACCTAGTTTGCACATTAATCATTGTTTCACATCTAAGACAAACACAGAAGACCTGTTATTATCTAGATCTTTTCATCCTTCAATAAAAACGAAATCATAAGATTTATTCAGGGGTCGAGACAGATGACGCAACAAGACAATTACAACAAAATCAACCGTTAAAAATTTTATTCATTGATGTTTCGACAGAGTTAAAAACCCTTGCCAGTAGCAGAACATTATAGTTTAACCCAAACCTAAAACATAATATTGAAGACTCTTTTTCATTGACCACAAAATGGTTCAACAACATCGATGACCATTTCTTCTAGGAGAACCTACACATGGGTTTGCCACCGGGGCTTACCAGTTGAACGAATCCATAGCTGCCTGAAGATTGAACTTGGTAAACACTATGACAATGATAGCTCCTGCCACAAAAACTAAAATGTGGTTACGACACTTCAAAAGACGAAGGTTATACAAAACAAATTGGAAACAATAAACAATAATATACATAACAGTATTAAGTAATACCTCCGTAAGAACATGGATTTGGTTCGACAATGCTTCCAACATCTGACTGTTAGAACTAAAGCAACATGCAGTCACTCCAACTCAGATTTCAAAGTCTTATACCAACAAAAAACCCTAACTAGTTATACATGGGTAGCCATAGGGCTTTGTCATCTATTCTCTTAGTTGAACCATACAAATTTCATAAAAGACTTCCACCATTAAAAGCACTGAAGGAGCATAGTTGCAGAGAACACCAAAAGATTCGAACTGAGAACAAACCCTGTGAACTAGTGGCCTATCGACCTCTCTTCCCTAAAAACAAAACTGCAAATGAATGTGAAACCAACATGCATCAAGGCATAGTGAATGAACTAGGGTTTGAGATTTCCAAGATCAATACAAACGAAGATCAATGGATTAGAAATTGCCAGCCAAGATGCGCCAGTACACATCAAGAGTTACGGTCACCTACCATTAAATGATGTCATAAGTAGAAAGTCCAAATGGATTGCCATATCACCATGGAGAAACAAACAGCTCGGCATTTTCCCACAGTTCTTACCATTTCTTCACGTGGAGCCAAACCTACCTTGGAGCCAACAAGGCATACCACACTCATCACGCAAAGTTTCCAATAAATACTGAATCTTTTACGTATCACTTCCCAGGCATTACCTGCAAACCACATTTATTACACTTTAGATCGAATTTATTACTTAAACGATCACAGCTATCACTATTAAGTATTGCATTACAGTTGTAATGATTTATAACCCTAGGTTTTATGTATGTTATGATTCAATTGCATTTCACCTAACCACTTATATATGGCAATCACTATATTCTATAGTTTCCCAAACCTATGTTGGATTTCATATAGCCACAATAGGAATCGAGTTTCATACCATATCATAATAATGTTACAACTTACTCATTTTAGTGCTAAGTCCCCATCTTGCTTAGGGCGCACATAATGAAAGTCCTATGTTGATTAATTATTTGCATAAATATGCATATAGGGTAATGTAAATGTTAAGTTTCTCAAGAATAGATGCATATAGCACTAAGTCTCTAGTTGAAATAGCTAAGCAATATATCCCTTGCAAAATATTTCATATAAGCATTATAACAAATCAAATGGGTCTTTATTCTCAGATCAAACTATTATATAATCGAAAAGTATTTGGAGCATATATGATTTAAGTACGTAAAATTTGTATTGTAAGCTTCCCAGGACCTTTGTTATTACACCCTTTTATTACGGCAATGCTATCTTTACCATACAGTTGTATCTTGTTAAACATTATCACATGCTTGTCGCAAACAACTAGATTGTAGAATCTTACATGATGATTTTATTAATGACTGACAACTTGATTACAGCAGAAATATATTGGAAAAATATGTCTAGCTACATTGACGAGTGTCAGAGTAAGAATAATACAGATTGATAAAGATAAACCAAATCTACTTACCATTGACGTCTTCCTACACGGGAGCATATACATTTACCTTAAAACAGAAATGACTAGCTGTAGTTTATAACTTGTCTTGAAATACTGGTATTACTCTTTTACCTTACCTGCAGATCTGCGAAGAAAGAATCCAATGCTTTAGCTATCAAAGCTAAGTAAACCCAAGGACACCCGGTAGGAACCCCTTCAGAAATATGCAAACAAATTCATTAGTATTATACCAGATCCTTACATATAACGAAACAAACATTGTTCTGTCACATCTTACTTACAACAAAGTACATTTTCAGGTTTAAATTTAAAGACAACATTTTTGTGAAGTAGTTATCATCTACTAGACATTAATTAATATTCCACAGACAACATTTATCTTATAAAATAGGCAATATCATTTTTTATTTTTTTGTGATTTTTGGGATGTTACATGAAACTTATGCCTAGCTTTTGATAATAAAGTCTGAAAGTGAGTTAATTTCCATATATATAGTTAGTCCTTCTATATATCAGTATATCAAAACTGCATCAGTTCTGATGGGGATGATCACTTGAACATTTTGCAGAGAATCAGTTGCGCTTGGCATTCATTGACTTCTTGAGGGGCCTTGTTCAGTTTGATCCAGAGAAGCGATGGACACCTGGATAGGTGACTCAAATTCAAAGCTTCAATGGAGTCTTCTTCTTGTGTGTTTGTTGTTAAAGCATTTTGAGTAATGTTTAATTGGTTCTTCTTGTTTACTGCATTTACCCTGTGTTTATTGCATTTACCCTGTAAGAGGCTTAAATTTGAGTTATGCAGGATGCACGACATCCTTTTGTGATTGAAGAATCCTTTACCGGTCCTTACATTCCTTCCCCAGAAACACCTCGCAAAGTAAGAATGTAATCTTTAATTATTTATACTATGCATTTCTGTTGATTCCTTTCATCAATTGCTGAATTCTTTTTATTTGTAGCATGTCAGTCAGATAGTTTCAGTAGATCATAATCCACGGTCAGGTCATTGGTTTGGTGCTAGCCTCTCTCCCTAGGTTTGTAGATAACTTTCTAAATATTTTTTCTCATCTTGTATTCCATCTCTGCCTTAGACTATGCAGTTAAAAGTAAAAAAATGGGACATAGATATCAGATATATTGCGCTATGATCATATATAGCATTTGGTCCATATCCTTGTTTATATCAAGTAATTCCATTTTGTTTAACTACATGATTAGGTTGTGAACATGAACAAAGGCATTCACTACAATATCCCACAATATCAGATGGCTCCTTATTCCTATGCTAGTAGTTATGGGAGCCTTGGAAGCCATGGTAGTTATGGGGATGGTGTTGGTCTTGGAATTAGTTTTGGAAGCTATGGAGAAACTAGTAATGCCTATATGGGATACTGCCCAATAACACCCACTAGACTAAATATACAGAATCATGGTACTCCTCGTGGTAGTGCTCTTGGAGCAAGTCCTGACACAAGGTGGAGGTTGTCACAAGCTCCTCTGGGGCATGCACTTGGTATAAGCCCCTCTAGTGGCATGTTGAGGCCTATGTCCTTGGGAGCTAGTCCTTCTGAGTTTATTCCTCCAAGTTCTCAAATACAGGTTTCTTCTAGATCTCCTACAGGTTCCCCTGGTAGGTATGGACCAACCTCACCTGCTAGAAGTGGTATTCATGTTACTGGTTTAGGACACAATTGTTTTTAAACTTTTCAAACAGAATGAATTATTTTAGTTTGATTTTAGACAACATGATTGGGTTGTATATGTGTATCCATAAATTAACAAAAAAATGACAGTTTACACATGATACAATTGAGTTAGTTACAATGTTTTCTTTAGATCAATTGTAGTCTAGCTATATTTGTACTTTTGGCTACTATTTGGTTTGTGTTATTCCTATTAGAGAATGATCTCTTGGTATCCAAATTAGACTGCAACTTTTTCATGCTTTTTCTTTTTACACATGATACAATTGAGTTGATTACAATGTTGTCTTTAGATCAATTGTAGTCTAGCTATATTTGTACTTTTGGTTGCTATTTGGTTGGTGTTATGCCTATTAGAGAATGATCTCTTGGTATCCAAATTAGATTGCAACTTTTTCATGTTTTTACTTTATATTTATACAATAGTTTTGTGATGCTATTTGTCTTTTGAAGTAGTATGGGCCTATTGTTGGCATTGATCTGAAAGGACCTCTTTGACCCCTTGGTTATTGTTTCATTGAGCTATGTTATTTCACTATTCTGACAGAAGTATTTATAACTTGTTTGTAGATCTTTAAAAGATCATGTTGTTCATTATAATTGATTTTGATATTGTCTTGTGATGTGTCTTCTCTATAATATCTTCTTTTTTTGCAGTTTGAGGATGCCTAAAATGCAGAAGATGCAATTCATGGTTGTGATGGATATAATTCTAATGGGAATCGTCTAAGGGTGAGAATAAAAAAGAGCAACATTGATTAAGAAACCACCATTTGTTTCTAAGTTTTCTCAAGAGTTAAGAAACTACCACTTGTTTTTCCTTATTATTATGTATATTTTTATATGCAGGGATGAGCTAGCCATTTTTATTTCGTATGTATGGGGGTGAGGGTTCAATTGTGACAACAACCACATTATCTCATGTTATTTATGGTTGTAAGCTAGTCATGTATTGCCTTCATATAACACCATTAGTTTTGTTGATTTTTTAGTTTTTACTTGGTTGTACTTCTTCCATTACTTATTATAGTACGATGTTATAAATGTCTAAACTCATTCACGAAAAGGTGTAACAATAATCAATTGATAAACAATATATGCGATATTATGATTTTCAAGAGCTTAATAATGCCAACATTGACTATGGATCTGTAGTAACTTGGTAATCATTATTTTGTATGCTTGAATGATGCAAAATTTGTTTGAATATCATCATTGTCAAGCAATAACAACTTCTTAAAGGGTGCTATCTCAATGGTAGAGCACTTGCCTAATTATAGGCGGGAGATTGGTGGTTCGATTCCTCCGTACCCTAACATAAATTAGTGACTAAGAAAATGACTAAATTCGCATATATATGACTATTAGTAGCTAATTTCCAGTATCTTATAGCGCGACTAACATTTAGTTGTATTTAGCTTAGTGATTAATATGTTATCATCTAGTAGTTTATTTAGTCGTATATTTGGTCATTAATTGTGACAATCAATGACTAAATTAGTGAGTATCAATGACTAAATCAATGAGTATCAATGACTAAATCAGTGAGTATCAATGACTAAATCAATGACTAAATCAGTGACTAAATCAACGAGTATCAATGACTAAATCAATGACTTAATTAGTCACTATAAATGACTAAATCAATGACTAATAATTCAACCAATTAATGACTAGTGAAATACGACTAGAGATAAGATAGTGGAAATCGGATACTATTAGTCACTGACTAAAAAATAGTAATTTATAGTCGAATTTTAGTAATTTTTTAGTCATTAATTTATCATTCTGTACCAGTGGATATAGCAGGGGAAAACCAAAAAAGGAAGGGGTTTGATTTATCCAGTACAATAGAGCTGCTAAAGAGAGCATGAGCCCATAAGAGGGTGTCTAGCTGTAGCACCAATGATGGATGTAATCTCTTGATCAATAAATAAATAAAGTTATTTGATTTAATTTTTGTTGTTGTTCCTTCTCATTGAATGAATATTTTTGAATTTCTTGTTTATCCAATTAAAATTAACCCACATGAATCAATATTGTGTTGTTTTTGTTAGCTCAGAAAATAGAATTAGTAGCTTTGTAGCTTTGGAAGCTTGCAATCACATGTCATTTGCATTAACGAGCCTTTAGGGTTGCTAATGGAGTTTTCAAGTATGTGACAAGTTGGTGAGTGAGGAGAGTTTGAAAAATATGATACAACTAACAGAGAAAGGGATGGTTAGTACATGGTAATACAAATGAGAAACAGAAAAAGGAAGGTGAGAATGCATGGGTTGCGTAAAGGCCACTAGAGAAGCTAGAATAGTTGTGATTGTTTGTGTTTTGACTAGTTGTGTGAATTTATATCAATGCATTTAAATTTTAAAGTCTTGAAGAGTGGCTAAAAATGTACAATAAAGTTGAGAGAGATTATACTTAGAGGTTAGAGAACAATTTATATGATAAGGATTTGACAATGAATAGAATAAAGGAAATTGATCTTCTAACAGAGATATCCAACTAATATAATTACAACTTCTAACAAAAAAACCAAGACCAAATAGAGTAAGAACTGGACCAGTGGTTTGTTGTTGAATTATCATTATGCTAGAGTGGAACTCTAAGAGAATGCATTGGTTGAAAGATAAATGAGAGAATACAAGGTGGAAATAGTGAGAACAAATCTGCTAGTGGTTGAATGGGAATGAAACATATTTGTTAAATATTATTAATCTCTATGTCTTGTAAAAAACATAGAGTAGGTTGATAAATAAGGCGAGTTAATGAAAATTTTAATACCTATATTGGTGGAGAAGTATTTCCAACCATGGAGAGAAATATTTGGGCATATAAGTGTGCCATATGTCTGGTAGATGTAGCTACGGACTAGAGAATACATGAAACCCTATATAGGTGGTGCGATCCTTGTGCTAAGGAGATCAACTATCCTAAAATAAAATATTTACTAGGTCTAGGTTTACCAAAATCCAAATCAACCTTGCCACTACTTGGCAACTGTAAAGCCTTGAAAAATACCATGATCTTGTGATAACATCTCCTTGGTTCACAAACCATCTCATTTTGTGCTAATATAGGCAAGCAATATAAAATAGCAGCTAGAATATGCATTATATTTTCAAGGGGTGCATACTATTGGCATGTTTTATATTCTTATGATGGTTTGATTGTAAAGTCAGTGAGCAAGGAAAGTCATAGGGGGAGATCTCACTCATTGATTGTCGAATTCCATTTGGTCTCTATTTATTTTGGAATTGAATGGAATATGCATAACTAACCTTATTTAAATGCTTATTTCAATATTGGAAAACATGATTGATTTTAATATAAAGGAATTATAAGTTCTATATGGAAATGGAGGGATGAGATTAAAACAAAAAACATATATTTTCAAGTGTTTCTTGTTAATTAGGAGGTATGTTTGTTAAGATCCTTTTAATATGATTTTTTGGCCATTCCCTTTACATTAAGTATGATTCCTTGGCCTTTCACAATAACTATGCTCTACTTCCCACCATGGGAATTTCAACACCACATATTAATCATGACCCCTAGCTATGCTAGTATTAATGGAATTAATGACAACTCATACTTTAAACACAATTTATAGGATAAATGAGTTGAAAATTTATAGTATAAAGGAGTTGAACTTCTAGTAGAGATCTATATCCAACCTCTTGTCTACAGTTGAGTTAAAAGTATGCTAGAATGATATGTTGAGATCCTGCATTGGATGAGAAATAAGATGAGAGCATGCAAGATAGAAATAGAGGGAACTGATTTGCATGGGGAGAATTAAGATGGAGCTATGGAAAAAACCTAGCCAATAGATTTGTTAGCAACTGAATGGTAATGAACTAGATTTTCTAAACAAGCATGATATCAGTGTCTTGTAAAAAAAATTGAGTAGGTTGATAAATAAGGTGAATTGTTGAAGATATTAATGACTAGATTTGTGGAGGAGTATTGTGGGAAATTGAGAGAAAGATCTAGGTAGATATTTGTGTCAAATGTCTAGAAGATGTAGCTCAATACGAGAGACTACATGGAATCCTGTAGATATGGTTTGAACCATATGTTAAGGAGATCAGCTAGCCGAAAACAAAATATCTTCTATGGTTGGGTGGTTTGAAAACCATATCAACCTTTCTACTTTAGTTGCTCGCCTAATTAAATTCAAACAATTTTGACTTTAATTAGGCAAGCGATGGGAAATTGCTAAGGAAATATTAAAAAGGAAGATTTAAGATTGGTCATAATTGAGAGACATTCCTGAAGCTGTCAGAAATACCTAAAGAATTGAGCGAAGGATTATGACCTCTTTAAGAGTGGGGGTTTCCAAAAGCATGCTATTGTACACAAATTGTAAATGGAAATCCACGTGGTCATCATTGGCAAGGTGTAAACCTGAAAGATGCTTCTGAATGATGGGATATTTGAGGGATCAACCAAGACCTTTGACCATAAGGATAAACTTAAAGGGGGAAATGGGGTCTCCCTAGAAAATTCCATGCAAATGGGAGAATGTGGAGGAAGAGGATCCATTGACCAAAATGGAAAAGAAGGCCGAAGAGGTTAGGGTCATGATCTGTCTAATCCATTGAGATGAAAAACTAAATGCACAAAGTGAGCAATAGATGAAGTGCCAATATATTTTATCGAAATAGTTGGAAAGATCCAGTTTGATGAGAATTCTAGATAATTTTGAGATATTTGAGGTACGGATAGTTTTGTGTGCCAAACTTATTCCATCCAATATTTGGTTCCCTTAGACATATCCTAATTTATCCTTAGAGATTATACGAGGGATAATTGGTTTCAGCCAATTAGCAATGAGATTGGTGAGGATTTTGAAGATAACATTACATAAGGAAATGTAGCAAAACCTACCAGGGGTCAAGGAAATCTCCCCTTTGGGGATAAATGTCATAAAGGTTGATATGAAAGTAGGTAGCACATTTAAACGAGCTATGAAATCTTCCATCGCTTCCCACAAATCATATTGGATTATTTTCCATCAGTGATGATAGAAGTATGAAATGAAACCAATAGGTCCTAGATATTTTCCTGCTGACATCTCCATAACAACACCTTCCACTTCTTCTAGAGAGACTTCCCAAAGAAGACTATCTTTTTTTTCAGCGGTGACAAAGGAGGGGATGTTGGAAACAATATTTTTTATGGCATATTCCCTATTGGTAGGATTTTTTGAGAGGAGTTCCTTATATAAGGGGACTAACTCCCCTTAAATATACTTATGGATGATAAGTGTTTTTCCCTTCTCATTAAGAAGGTGAAATTTTTTTTATTTTATTTTTATGTCGATGTTGGGTCATCGAGGCATGGAAGAATATTGTATTTTTTCCCACTCTCATGATCCATTTGCTTCTATATTTTTTCCTCCATAGGGGATATTTTTTATTCATCCTTTTATTGATATCATCTTGTATCTATCCCCACCCCACTCTCCCTTAAAATCACCTTCGAGTAGCATTCCTCAATCTCTACTTGTTGGCGTTGATTTAGTTTGTTTTCCACATATCCCTAAGCTACAATAATGTTTCTAAACACTTATTTGTTCCATGATTTTAAATTCCCTTTGACATATTTTATGCACCATTGTAGCTAGTACATATTAGAGCCATAGTTAAGATGGGATTCTTTCCAGCATTGGAAGAGGGATTCTATGAATGTGGGATGCTCCAATAATAATTTTTCAAATCTGAAGGGCCTATTATTCCGATGATCAGCTATGTCCACTTCAAGTCTAATGGGCCAATGTTCAAAGTTGAATCCCAAAAGGACAAGACTATCCATGGTTATACCTTATCTCATCATTTGTTCTGGGAGTAGGAATCTATACATACACATAGAAATCGATGATGAGCCTCGTATCATGTTATTCCAAGTATGCAAACCATGTTTAGGTTAAATTTCCACTAGATTAAGATTGCTTATAAGAGTGTGGAATGATTTGCTTGAACTATCCAAGATATAAAGACCCCCCCTTTTTAAAGAATGGATATACTCATGTTAAACCCCCCCTAAGATCCAATAAGAGTCCTGAGAGTGATTACATAGGTCACAAAGGGAATGTAGATAATTCGGTTTGGATTCAAGGATTGATGGGCCATAGACATTTGTGAGGAGACCATTTTCCTTTGATCTACATATTTGGAATCGAGCATAAGGAGTTCTTGAAGTAGAGAAAAGTTTGTGAGTTGGATGAGGTTGGGGTTCTATAGGATAGTTGTACCTCCAACTTATCCAATAGCATATAGAGTGATATATTTGTAGCCCTTCCATCAAAATTGGGTAATGTTATTGATGTGGAAATATGAACATTTGGTTTATTGTGAAATGATTACTGTAGGATTCTTGATTGATCTTGGATTGAAGAGTGTGGTTTTTACTCTTCCCATCAAACGTTTGGTATTCCATGAAAATATATTCATAGGGAAACTTATTGAGAGGAAGATGGGCACAAAACCCTATCCAAGATGTATTTGTACTTACCTAATGAATGATTCTTTCTCCTAGATCAACGAACTTTTTCTAATTTGTTTTGCAACCGTTCTTATAAATTATCATAGGCATCGTAATAAAATTGTCGCACATAAAATACAAAGATAATCATTATATTTAAATAAAGAATATATAGGTAATTGGATTTGTAAGAGAAATTTTCCACCCAACCATAGGTACTTTGTCCAACATATACTCTTTTTTTTGAGAGGTCACCCCCAAGATGGGCTATGGGGCTACTAGGGAGAAGGACACACCTACATGCTTTTCTCTCTCAACCCAAAACCCATTCTAATATCTATGATCATCCAAATGATCATACATATCTCTACAAAGAACTCACTCATCTACAATATCCTTGGCTCCAATAATACCTATCCCAAACAACACCCTTCTAGGATGACACATCCCCATCATTGATCCACGTATCTCTTAGGCGATCCATCTTGTAAGGTTTTTACTAGTGTGTGAAAAGAAGGAGTCCAGCCTACTGCATCTGTTGGAGACATTAGAGCAAATTTGGGATCTAAAATGGGCCTTATAAGAAAATGAGTCACCTCATAACAAAAAAATCCATTGAATTTAAGAACAAATAGAATTTCAAGAAAATAGTCAACCATAATGGTTGAGTTGGCATATTTGACATTAAAAAACTACTCTTTTTTCATTTGTATTTTCAACATATCTCCCTGTCATTTTACTCAAACTTCGAGCAGGAGCACTCGTTGGATGCAGAATTAAATTTTGCATCCAACGAGTACCCACACTACATGCTTTTGATGGACCCCACCCCATGAAAAATGATAAATACATAAAAAAACGTGTTACTTTCAAAGTAACCTGTTTTTTTTTATGTATTTCTTGTTTTTTGTGGGGTGGTGTCTATCAAAAGCATCCAGTGTGGGCACCCATTGGATGTGGAATATAATTCCACATCCAACGAGTACTCCTGCTCGAAATTTGAGTAAAATGACATGGATATATGTTAAAAATATGAAGAAAAAAAGTATTTTTTTCTCTTTTCCTCCAAAATTCATAAATATTAGTTTATTATTTTAACTATTATTTTATTATTTTCCTTAGGAGGCCCATTTTAGACCTCAAATTTTCTGTCATGACCACTTGTAGCATTAATTCATGGCTTATTGAGCATGTAAAATTAGTGTACCTTAATGGGTAAAGGTTCCTACCCCTCTAAACCTCAAACCTCACCTACAACCATCTCTTTTCCCTTCAAATCCACAAATCTGGTTCCAAATTCAACTTTATTGGTTGCACGTAGTCTGGTAATGATATAAATAGCACCAATGTGGTGATAGATAACCATTGCATAGGAAATAAAAATAAAAAATAAAAAATCACACTAATCTGGTGTCATCCACTATAGACACTCTAATGATTTTCTTGTAAATAAACACATAGGCGACAAATATGAAATTACAAAAAAAACAATTTTTTTGCTCGTTTTTTAAGCCTAGTTCATTGTGGTAATTTATGTTATGCACTGGTGTGGTGGAAAAAGAAAAGCACACCATTGATGATTAGAAATAAATGAAACATTTTTTTGTCCTACTTTTTTTTTATTTTACCCTATACTAGTTCATATCTATCAAAATGTATCGGTGCATTTAGGTTCGGTAAATGCACCGTTGTGGAATATAACAAATTTTAAAAAAATTCCATTCAGGTTTACATTTAACCTACTTCTTTGCTTTCAAATTTGTTGTAAATTGGTGCGCCGGCATAAGTTAAACGCACTAGTTGTAAAATTATAAAGGATTTTTTTTTTACTTAATGGCGTCTTAGACTGCGGTGCCACATGATATTTGTTCACACCACTGTGTACTTGTCTTAGGTGCATGAACGCATTTGGTATGTATAAAAGCACCGAAAAAAAACATCCACTAAAACCTCCACCCAATCACCTTCACTAGTGACCTCCGCTATAAACAAATATCTAGGCTCTTTGTAGAGGAGCATCTGCTATGACCTCTTCTACAGGGCCTTTTCCCTCTAGTGTTACGTATTTTTTCAAAATTTGTAACAAAATTTAAAATTTTATAATCATTATAATAAATGAAGAGCCAAAATTACTTTATGGTGTGCTAGTGACCTCATATCCATCAACGTAATTGATGTTAGCGTATTCAATCCTGATAGAGGCATTATCACTACTATCACTCTCCTCTCAAATATCTATAAGCAAGACATCAACGCCATCAATTTAATGTTTAGATGTAGAAGAGGATCCCATAAATGATACTTGTGAAGTTGGACAAGATGCACTAAAAATAGGGGGAACCTCTCATACTATCCTTGAAATGGATGTCTTTCCCTCTAAATATTTCATCCACAAGTGTAAATTACAGTGAATGTAAGCCAAATATGCCAATTTTATAGATCCTAAATTGTCTATGTTCTTTCTATGGATGAACTAATGTGTTATCCAACTCCTCTCACATGCTAATGCACCAATGATTTATTTTTTAAACATAAAAATAATATTATATTGGTACAATAATTCACATGTAATCATTTGCAAAGGTACATAAAACATAAAAAAAATAGGATACCCTACATACCTGACTCAATAACCTCATTACAAATGTTTTCAATTTAGGTGTCTCATATCCATGGAGAAAACACCCATGAGAAAGGATGACCTCTATATGATACATATCTTGTATTTCCCTACTTGTAGTGAAAGCATGGGTAATACCTTGCCTATATGATGTCAAATATACTTGTATCTAATATTGTATCTTAGGACAAGGATACATCCTCTCCATACAACTATAATATCCACCGATGTTATCTCTATCCTTAGGTACATGAAAGTAATTTGGTACTAGGAAAATCCCTAGAGCATGCAATGGCCTATGTAACATACACCATCTTTTGTCCACAATATCCCATATTGGTTTATATATTGATTGATCATTATTACCTATTGAAAATATGTGTTCTTTGTCCTATACATTCCCTCATATACAAATACCATGTAGGAAACATTAGAATCAACCATTCTCAAAATCTGTACAATAGGTTGACAAATAGAGACAATTGTTTCTACACATGACCAAAATATATCACTAAAGATTGTTTTCTCTACATGTTTACCACTTTTAAACCTTGAAAAGAAATATTCACGCACTCCATTTCATAGAAATGATTTCATAATCTCATTTGGTTTGAAATCTTTAAATTTGAAATTTACCTCCAAAATCCCTAAGGATGGCCTAATTTGGCATTTTTTCAAAATTTTCTTGTAATTTGTTGCAGATATGATTGTTTGAGGTCATATTTTTCTTTTAGATCGCTGATTTGATGAGATTAGGATTGATATGTAAATAATTTTGATTCAATTAATAGTTTGCAAATGATGAAAATTGAAAAATCATACAGAATTGTTTAATGAAGTGTTAGGCCCTTTAATTTTTGAATCCCATACACTTGATTATTTGAAAAAATAAACCAAATCACAGTCATGACACATGAAAAGATCATTTTGAAACATTTCACAAATATATTTGCATTAAAATACAAAAAATTGAACATTACACATTGAGATAATTTGACAACAATTTCCCTCCAAAACCGAAAACAACTTTAATTAGTCAAATTTTGTTTTGGATCTACAATATTTCATTTTTCTCATGCACAATTAGAGAATTTGTGGCTTTAGTCCTTGATTTTCTTGAGATAAGTTGTGACCAAACCACCATATCCTCTTCACTTGGGATTTCGAGCGATCTTATGAACGAGAAAGTGGATCTCATTTGTAATAGTTTAGGATTTGATTTTTCAAGCAATTTATTTTCGAGCCACTATATCCTCTTCACTTGGGATTTCGGGAGATATTGTGAATGAGAAAGTGGATCTCACTTGTAACAGACTAGATTTGAATTTTCTCACACAGTTCTCGAGCTACCGTATCCTCTTCACTTGGGATGTTGTGTGATCTTGTGAACGAGAAAGTAGATCTCATGTGAAATAGAATTAGATTAATTTCAAGTGAGATATATATTTTTTTGCTTTACATTTTTTTGAAATCAATAATTAACCATATTTCATAAGAATTGTTTCTAAATATCAAAAACCTACCAAAAATTTTTGCATCACCAAAACTCCACTAGATTTGGAAACACATTCAAACATTTGAAAAGAGTTTAATGCATGTTGTAAACTTTTTTTCTTTTAATTCTATGTTGCAACTTTGCATGTTTGAAAGACCCACATGAAGCTCTAACATTTCATTAGTTTAAAACATTCATTGAATTGAAAGGTAGAGTAGTGATCATATTGGATTGTTTGGTTCATATTTTCGAGTCAACACACCACCAATTTCACTTCCACTCCTGAAACTAAGAAAGGTACCCTTAAAATTGGCGCTTAATTTAAAACTAGCCAAGATTTTATTTTCATATCACCAAGAAGGTTAGGCTAGTGCCTTGGATTAGGTTTGGAGATTTAACCATCCTAGGCTACAAAAGTTTTGAAACTAGCATTTATTATTGATATTTTAAATCCATTAGTAGAAAAACATGCTTTTCGAGAAAGCACATCTAACACATGCATCAAGCACGAGGTCAATCTAGATAAGTAAGGGTGGTACCCCCCCTCTTGCTTGTTTAGTGGGATATGAGCTCATCATAGAATTCTATGTAAGTGACAAGTCCTCATGGTGACATCACTTTTCTAGAATACTTGGTTATGATAGTTGTCCTAGACTTAGAACCGTTCCGCCCGACCATCAATTGTGAAGTGGTAACCTTAGTTGTTATTCCTAGGATATAACATAGGCTACTGTAGGTGGGGTACACTTGCAGTACTTGAGGCAGAATTTGAAGCTTTTACTCTTTCGTAGGGTGATTGGTTAAGAACCAATACTTGCACCCATGGTGATTAAAGTTTATTGTAATTTTTTCTCATACCTTCACTATTAGTGATTGTTTGAGGCTTGATATCCATTAGCAGCTACTATTTTCAGAAGGCCCTCTAATCCAAATTTTCACCGAGCTTCGTTTCTTTGGAAAAGTAGATTGATTGCTTGGATTCATAGGACTTTTTTACTATGTGGGCACTTTTTGCGTTTTGAGTCTAGAGTGCCTTAGGATTTTTTTATTCTATTTGTGATTAAGAATACCACTTTAAAACAAATCCTTTTATCAAATTATTCAAAGTGGCTACTCTCCCGATCTACTAGTCATGATAGCAACGAGATGAGTCACCAAAAATTAAAGGCCCCACTACATCACGGAGACGGATACAAAAAACCCAACCTTGTGACTTGGAAACTGAACAACTTCTATATTCAATTAACAATAATAAAGAAGAACAACATCAAACAAATATTGAAACTTCACCTAACAAATAAAACATAAACAGTGCTGATAATATTTCTCCATTTGAAATTGAAACACTAGATAACAACACAGCTACTCACATAAACCCTCCTTTGACAAATCCTTCAGACCCTGTGGTACTTCACATCAGTGAGTCATTGGATTGCATCAATCCTCTTTTCAGTTATTGGACTGATATGAAAAATTCAACAATTGACCCTATGGATTCATCAAGATCATAAGGGAGTACATCATCGCAACCTAAAATAGTTGCTGGAGATAGCAATATTTCCAATTTGGCCTATACATCAATTCAAAAATTGAGTATACATGTTATTAGCACAAGTTCAACCTACACTTCAGTTCTAGTTGGTAAAGTTTCAGGTTCCAATACCAGAAGTACATCCACTTCATCTGCAGGGATTCCTACTGGGGGTTGTGCCTTTCCAAATATGGGTTTTCGATATGGCTTGGCTAATCAAGGTCAAAAAAATCAAGGAGTAAACCAAAATAATTTTGTTATACCTAACATTTTTCCAAGTTCTACTTCTGGGGGAAACCCTCCACCATGGAATATTAATATTCTTGGAGGAACCAATGGACCATGGAACCAAGTAACCAATATTATTGGGGCCCACCTCCGCAAGGGGGAAATCCACCTATTAATCCTATCGTGCAATGGAATGGTAATTTTCCACCAAGTAACCCATATTATTGGAACATACCTCTACAAGGGGGAAATACATACATGCATGTTGTTCCACAATGGAATGGAGAACATTCACGAAGTAACCAATCTTTTTGGATGCAACCTCCGCAAGGAGGAAATACTTCTTGGAATGATTTTCAATCCCAAGGACAACAACAATGGATCCATCAATCTTCACCCGTGTATCAATCATTTGCTACAGCACTAGTCAAATCACCATTTCTATCCACAATGAATCTACTAGATTTATCCTGGCTTACTAATGATCTTATTCTACATTTGAATGGATGTCCAACCATACCCACTAAAATACCCTAAGACATACCCAAGTTTGACATAAATCCAGGGGAAGATCCATCAAATCATGTGATGACATTCAATTTGTGGTGTTCATCCAATTTCCTAGTTGATGATAGTATTAGGTTAAGGTTGTTTGAGCGAACCCTAATGGGAACCACTGTGAAATGGTACATTGAGTTTCCCTACAATACATTCACAAAATTTTCATCTTTAGCTGTGGTATTTCTGACACATTTTCAATTACCTATCCACTATGAGACGGGAACATAACTTTTGGCTTCATTTAGGAACTCCACTTCTACTCACATATTGGATCATATCCACGAATGGAGGAGACGCCAAAGGCTTATAAAAGATGAAATCCCATATCAATTCTTAGCGAATTGGTTCATAAAATAACTATTACCTACACTATCCAAACATGTATCCATTTCAGGAGCCATGAATGAATAACAACTCATTCATATTGCTCAACAAATGGATTTGATATATTCTCAATCATGAACACTTTATGATTTAATACCTCATGTTGCAAGACCTGTGTCCGAGCCAGCTAGGACACCAAAAGGACCTCATACTAATGGTGTGATTAGATCCTTCAACGAACTTGAACAACTTACCCAACAATTGGGACAAATTTATGTTTAAACTTCACAACCCATAACTGGTAAGAAAAAACAATAATCCGCAATTCCCACCCAAACTTCTAAAGTACTTATGGTTCAAACTGTGGACCCAAAATGAAAAAAGAAGAAACAAAAGAAGGCCAATGCCAATTCTGGGATGGGAGAAGCACTTAAGATAAATAATCCTACTGGAAGCAATCAGGAGAACCGAAAAAAAATACCCTTGCAAGATTTCCCAAGGGGATCAACCTACTCATCTTTGTCCTCACATGGATGATATTCATTGAATGTTGGCATAATGTGGAGGGAAACAAAAAACTATCGTCCTAACTCAACCTTTCCCCTGGAAACAACATATGGTTTCTATGGAAGCAGTACCTCCCCCACAAGGGAATCAAGAAAACCCCCCAGAAGGGGAAATCCCCCCAGCGCTAACATATTCACAATCAGTGAACATGAAATAAACATTCAAACAAGGCATCATTCTTATGAAACATGTTTGAATGATGCAAAAACAACTGGATCTCATCCTATTGGTTCTCTAACAATTGAGAAACCAGCCATATACATATTACCTTGACCTCCAAAAGGGGTTTTCCATAGAACAACACACAATCCTAATGCGCGAGCAGCTCAAAACTACAATGTGGTTGAAGACTTAGCTCAAGATCCTTGTGCAATGTCCATCTTGGAAGTTTTGCAAATTTTTCCTACTCAACGAAAGGAACTATTGTCTTCTATCGGTGCTATTGATCATTCTGACAACAATTTAATAAATTTTGATTTAGAACAGTCCACATGTAGGCTTTCGTCACAAATTGCATTTCATATTAAAGTGACTTCACATGGTAAGAAATTTTTTTGAACTGTAGTGGATGAAGGAGCCTCAACTTGTGTCATGTCACTAGCATGTTGGGAAGCTTCAAGATTACCCACCCTAGTACCATCCCATACAATACTCAAAACATTTGATGGTCATTTGTTCCCTTCTCATGGACTTATCATTGCTTTCCCAGTTGAACTGGGAGGTAAGACGGTTCAAGTAGATGTTGAGGTAGTTGAAACACCCATAGATTACAATTTCCTATTGGGACATAGTTGGATAAATAAGATGACGAATGTAGTGTCTTTAGTATTCCGAGTTATTCGGTTCCCCCACCAAGGGAATATTTTCATGATCGATCAACTAGACTACTACACACCTGAAACTGGTCTCCACTCAAATGTACCTTTTCTAGGGGATTCAAAAGCAAAGATTCAAGATATTGGGGTAGGAATGTTCAAAGATTCATCCCTCATGGGAACTTTCGCGATTCCACCACATGTATTGAACCGTCACACTACTCCAATTTTTACTATTACACCATTAATTTTTTTTTCTAAGTCCATACCAGAAGTTGGCTCCACCTCATCAGAGGGATCCTCAAAGGAGGACATCTTAGTCGAAAAGAGTGATGGAAATATACTAACTTCTATGAAACATAATGAATCAGAGAGTAGTGTACCCCTATCTGTCGTAGAGATTTCATATCAAGCTATCCAAATGGCTTCGACGGATTCAGATCAAAATCCTTCCCAGATGAAGGAATATGATCATCAAAATTCACCAATATGGGTGATCAACACTCCTAGTATTCATGACATCATGGATCAGAATTTTTCATGGTATGAATCCATCCTTGAAGTCATGAATGTCTTTGAATGACCCTAGGAATATATCTATCATAGATCATCATTTCTTCCAAAGATAGATTCATTAGAGGTCAAACCAGAAAATTTTTACCTCGATGATGACATGGTAAAATACCAATGCCCCATCCAAACACACAATGTGAGTTCAGAAGGAAATTTGGAAAATATTTTGAAAACCATCGCAATCCATATATCCATTAATCCTATCATCATTGAAAACATCAATATAGGTGTTGATTGCTCTCGAGAGGAAATCGTGCATTATACTACTCTACTTAAATAGTTTCAAGATGTGTTCTCTTTTTCTTATGAAGAAATGCCAGGCATTCATCCTAGCATAGTTGAGCACAAGATAAAAACCTACAATAATTTTAAAATGATGTGACAGAAGCTACGTCTAGTCAATCCTAAAAAATCGGTTGCCATCAAAGTAGAATTCGAAAAAATATTGAAAGATGGCTTCATATAGCTTGTTTCTTTAACTGAATGGATATCCAATCATGTTCTTGTTGATAGAAAGCAAGGAACTATCCAGGTCTGTACTGACTTTAGGGATCTAAATTTGGCCTATCCCAAAGATAAGTATCCCACACCCTTCATTGATCAGATATTCTAAATTTGGCATGTCCCAAAGGTAACTATACCACACCCTTCATTGATCAGATTATAGACAAGTGTGTCGGGAATTAAATATTTCCATTTATGGAGGGATTCTCCGGTTACAACCAAATCCAGATAAAAAAGGAAGATCATCATAAAATAACTTTCATATTCCCTTTGCGGACTTTTGCATATCATAAAATTCCATTCGATCTTAAAAATGTCGGGGCTAATTTTCAAAGAGCCATGTTATATGCATTCCATGATATTAAGAAAAACGTTAAGGTTTGTCTTTACGACTTGGAAGCCAAATATAAAAAGAGAGTCGAACATAGTGCACATTTGCTTGCCGTCTTCGTTCAATGTCGCAAATATAACATTAGGTTGAACCCACAAAAATGCATGTTTTGTGTGAAATCTAGGATATTACTTGGGTTCGTCGTATGAAAAAAAGGGATTATGGTGGATCCCCTCAAGGTTTAGGAAATACTTCAGTTGCCTTCCCCAAAAACAATAACACAACTTCAAATACGTCAAGGGAACGCCAACTACTTGAGAATATTTGTCTCAATTTTTTCTGAACTAGCTAAAGTTTTCATGCGTCTCCTCAAAAAATATTCACTATTCATATGGGATCACCAAGCTCAATATTCATTTGAGGCAATAAAGAAAGATTTGGTATCTTCCCCAGTACTTAGTCCTCCGAACTATAGTAGAGACATTTTGCTATATTTGGAAGCATCTAGCTCCACCATATGAATTGTATTGGCACACAAAGACAAATCATCAGAAGAATATGTTATTTACTATCTTAGTAAGATCCTTGCATGTCCTGAATTCATATATTCCCATGTTGAGAATTTGGCCTTTGCAACCATTCATGTTGTCCAAAGAGTTAGAAATTATGTACTTCCAAGAAAAACAACCATAGTATCTGAAATGAACCCCATGAAACACATTTTGTCCTGCCATATCATTGGTGGCAAATATTCAAAATTGATAGTAATTTGTTCATAAATGCTAAAGCCAAGAAGTCGTTGGCCTTTGCAGAACTAATCTCTGAGCTACCATGTGATAAAGAGGATACTATATGCATTGAATCCTGGAAAGATGAACATGTATTCCTCATTGCAACATCGGATCCTTGGTATGGAACATTCATCACATATCTCCAAACCCAAAGGATTGAACCTCAATTTTCTAGCATTGAACGACGTCGCATTCGACACCAAGCATGAAGATACATCATGATAGGGTATAATTTGTAACGTCATGGACTAGACATGGTCTTAATACGTTGTTTAATACATGTAGAAGATGGACAATTTTTGAATGATTTCCATGCCATGGCATGTGGAGGTCATCTTTCTGGGTTGGAAACTACCTAGAAAATATTGCATGTAGGATACTTTTGGCTCACAATCTTTAAAGATTGCATAAATGCTCTCAAAAAGTGTCACCCTTGCCAAATCTACACAAGAAAAGTGCGCGCACATCCTGCTCCATTACACCCTGTAGTAACCGTGGGTCCATTTTCAAAATAGGCCATTGATTTTATGATAATTAACCCACCTTCAGTTGATGGCCACCACTACATCATAGTAGTAGTGGATTACTTCACCAAGTGGGTTGAGGCGATTCCTACATTCAACCGCATAACAAAAACTACATCATATTTTCTATTCAATCACATGATAGTAAGGTTTGGTGTACCTAAAGAGATCATCACTGATAATGGAAGTCATTTTAGGAATTCCTTTATGGATGAACTTACCGACAAGAATTTTCCTCACCATATTACCCTCAATGTAATGGACAAGTAGAAGCCATTAACAAGGTCTTTAAAAATATGTTACAAAGGACAATTAATAAGAACAAAACTAACTGGAAATTAATGTTTTTTTCCACTCTTTGGGATTACCGTACCACTGCTAAAACTGCAACCGGATTCACTCCTTTCCAATTGGTTTATGGAGAAGAAGCAATAGTTTCCGATTGAATGCAAAATCCCATCATTAAAAATAGTAGTCGAACTCCTACCTAAAACTTCTGTAGAATAAGAAAGGCTTATCCGTCTTCATTCTCTTGATGAAACTTGAAAGCTTCTCTAAATGTAGAAGAAAAAAGGAAAAGGGTTAAAACACAATATGACAAATCAGCATGTCCCCGAGTCTTTTCAGAAGGTGATTTGGTTTTAGTTTATGACCAAGACGAAGATAAAATGGGAGAAGGGAAATTTGTACCAAATTGGTTTGGCCCACTTGTTGTCAAACTATGTTAAAAAGGGAACCTTATGAATTGATTAATTATGATGGGGAACCTATGTCGAAGATCATAAATCGTCTCTATCTGAAGAAATACTTCACGTAGGAACGGATTCCTCGCAACACTTGTTGTATTATGTTGTATTCTTTGTATAATTTTTTGTATTTTAGTTATTTCAACCACACACTTATCTTTCTTGGCATTGTCACTTTGGCATATGGCACAAGAAACCTTCACATATTTGGGATATGCGGATGGTGCTAGGCATAGTTCTCGGAACATTGCTTCCACCACATGGGTGATTTTCACTCTAATGAAAAAGTATTAAGTTCAAGAGGAATTTTTCTTGGATTTGCAACCAACAATGTTGCATAATATAGTGCAATCATTGAGATTCTTGTCGAGGCTATTACCCTTGGCATCCAAAAAATAATCATCAAAATGGACTCAAAATTAGTTGTATCTCAGTTAAATGGTCAGTATCAGGTACAAATTCCTATACTGTTTAGAAAGTTTCTACGAGTACGTCTTTTAGAACTTCAATTTGAGTTCATTGAATACAATCGTGTTCCTATAAGTCTAAATAGTTTGGTTGATCCTTAGCCAACTACGTACTTGATTGGCATCTAAGTCATTAACATCATTCTGGAAAAATAAAGCATCTACATTATTCATGGAAATTTAATTGAACATATCATTTAAGGACATAAGTAAAAGCTGAAATAACTAGCTTACATCATAAACCAAAAAGTGTGTTGAATTTCTAGACATTTTGGACAGTATATTTGCACACATAAAAAAGAATAGTGTAAAAACTTTTCTCTTTTTGTTTCTTTTTCTTCGAGGTAAAAACAAAAATATTTCATAAAAACAATGAAAATATTTGGAAACTTCAAAAAACATTTGAAACTGTTTCAAATTTCTTGGTACGGCATGAAGACTCACCTACAACTAGAAGATTACTGAATAATGGTTCAAATCTTCTAGAAATTCATACTGAAAGGAGATGCTTCCTCTCATCCATCAGCTACACCTACAAGGAATATGGTAAAAAATGAGTGTTTTACTTATGTTTGATTTATACATGTATACATGTATCCTTTTGAATGATAGGATGATGCATAATTCTTCAATTTTGGCTATCTTTTTAGATATTAACTACATATTTGAACTAGTTTTTGACTAAACAGTTGGGCAGTGAAATGGTTTTGATCATAGGACTTGGAGACTTTGGCAGTTCAAACTATTTGATTCAGGTAGTTGGAGATAGACCATGATTTATGCTTATTTATGATTTTGGCATTTTTCACAAGACTTAATATGAAGTAAACCTCATTGACCCATTCCTACTTATCCATTATACAAAATTGGATAAACTCAGTTACATGGTATTATTTCACCGTCCGTTGACACATAATCCTTCTTCAGATAGCCTACCCATGGAGGAAACATCTATAAGAGTGTACAAAACTAGCTTAGTCCTTGTTTGCAATATGGATCTTTTCCTTGTCCTAACCCATGCCCTTGAAAAATAAGAGTACTCGCATGAAACACTCATTTCCTCCCATTTACTATAGCATTATTTATTCTTTTTTCGAGCTAATAAATGAAAAAGGCATAAAAAGTAAAAAACACAAAAATCCAGAAAGGGGTAGAATTGAATCATATCATATTGCATTCTGGAAAAATGGCAACAATCAGTCCTTGTCGCCCTTGAACAAGGGATATAATTTGGTATCTGTTGTTAGTACACCACCTACATTTTCCTTAGGAAACTGTACTAGTGTTTTTGAACATATCTCCACAGATGGGTTATCCTTCCCATCACTAATGGAGCTTTCATTAATGTATCTGGCATTGGAGGAGTACATTAAGGTTGGTTGATCAAGTACTATGTTCCCAAATGTTCATTATGCATCGTGTTATTTGTTCAAGGGAAGTTCAATTTGTGTCATCCATTCCTCAAATATTCCTGACCAATCATGTCGGCCTTCCTTGCGTCAGTATAATGTGTTGTATCTCGCATTTATACCAAATTATACCAAATGATTGATCTTTGTTTTGTATCTGGTAATGTGGGATGCATTAATGCCCTCCTTCTGATGGATTTATTCCTATCAACACCAAATCATCATCTAGGAAATGGATCTAGAAACCTAGGAGTACCTTGTATCTTGCAGTCATTAGTGGCAAGATTCCTCGCAAATGGTAGTGGGTATACATCAATGACCCCTGATTATTTGATTCTACAAGTGTTTGACTTCATAACGTCTTTTCACACTTGCTAGTTTGTACTCAGTACCTTAGAGTCCATCATCATTATCGGTGGGTCTCTTCGCATCTATTAACGGTATACATCAATTACCGGTAATCATATACTGTTTTATTATGCTCTACATCAATTCGTTTATTCACATGATATAAACTCATACTATCATTGGTTTGTATTGAAGACCTTGGGAAAAACAGTTGTATCACTCATTGATGCACTGCCCGAGTTGCACAAGATTAAACTACCATGTCAGAAGTTCGATGAAGACCTTGTTCTCGCACTCACCAAATTGCATGTTTACACTTCTAAAAAATTTACTTTTGACATGGATCCATTGTGTATTGTTCATGGCCATGATTTTTTACTACTAAGCATGGGTATGCTTGCCTCAGGAAGATATTGTATATTTGATAAATTGCTATGTTTGACTTGCAGGGGCTCTCCTAAGTCCTGCACTCATGAGCTAAGCCTTTTTCATCCTTTCTTTGATCAATAAAGAGTAGATCAATATGAAGAGTATCAATATAAAAAATAGTGTATTTTGACCCTTAGATCTGCTTCGAACCTCACACATTAGGGGGAATATGTTAACAACCAAATTAACACCCTTCACAACTGAAGATAAAACCACATTTTACCATTCGCCCGCAACATGAATACAATAAATTTGGAATAATTGAGAGCTTCAATCTCTCATTTGACCATCGCTTTCGCAAAGGAATAAGTTTGTGAAGACAAAGGTTTCCTTAAAGAGGCCAAGTCTAAGACCACTCAAAGGGCCAAAAACCAGCTTCTACAACTCCTAGAGTGGAAATAATACATCAAAGGTGTATTAGTTGTCCTAAAACTCCTGGAAATTAATGTCAAAATCCTGAAAATAATCGAAAAGTTGGTTTTGAGTGAAAATATTCAAAAACTAAGAAAAGTTACTATCCCACATTGAAAGTTGAATAATGAATTTCCATTTCTCAATGCTATAAAAGAAATGAGTTTGGGGCATGGTAAGAGACAAAAAGTTTGAGTAAAGGCATGCTTGAAGGATTTCAAGGTTGGAAAGCTCATCTTCAACAAAGCTCTTGAAGGATCAAAGTCAAGGATGGAGAAGGTTGGGTCAAAGCAAAGGAGGAAGGATTCACTTCAAGCAACAAGGTTGTAGGTATTTCTTTTCCTCTATTCAATATGATGCAATTCATTTTCCCTCCAAATTTGTGTTTGAATTCAGGTTTTAGATCTAGCTTTGAAATCAAGTTTCTTAGATATATTTCAAGTTTTGCAAAGTTTTTCAAGTTCTTAGAGATAGAAGCTAGAGGTAAGAACCTAGCAAACTATTGCAAATGGAGGCCTAAAGGCCATGGATGCTTAAGCAATAGGATCTTCTTCAAGTGGATAGCTTCAAGAGATATTATACTCTCTTCATCCCTTATATTTTCTTGAAAATTACTTAGAAATATCAAAAGAATGAATGAGTATTGCATGTATTTATGTCATTGAATTTCACCAACTTCATAGTAAGAGAGCTAATTAGTGTAGACATATCCCTACTACTAATTGCTATCAACAATTATGGAGAGAGAGATGTATTGGTTAGGTGTATATGGAGGAATATGGGAGAGGGATAGTGATAAAGGGCATTAGTAAGGGTTATGGAGTAGAACTGGGAGAGAGAAAGAGATAGAGAGAGATGGGGAATTACGGGGGATGGAGAGAGAAAAAGAGAGAGAGGGTTAGGAGTTAGGGGAGTAGAATAAATAGAGAGGGGGTGTTTAAGGGGTGATTATTGGTAGTGAAAGTAGGAGGGGGGTTAGGAATAGATAATTGAAGTCTAGGGGTAGTGAGAGTTAAAGAGAGGGGGGTGTTATGGGGGTGGAGCAGAGAGGGAGGGGTTGGATTTAGGTTTAGGTGGATGAGTAGGGGAGAAAGACAGTGAGAGAAAGGGTTGATATGGGTTAGGTGGAGGAGATGTGAAAGAGAGAGGTGGAGGGGTTGTTGGAGAAAAGGAGAGAGGGAGGGTGGTGAGATAGTTATATAGGTTGTTAGGAAGTTGTAAGGGTAGGAGGGGTGAGAGAAAGAGAGGAGGTTAGTTGGGTTTAAGAGAGAGGGGTGGTGTTCAAGGGTAAGTGGGGGATCATAGTAGATAAAGAGATAGATGGGGGTGTAAATTTGTATAGGGAAGGGGTTTAGGAGAGATATTTAGAGAGATAGAGAGATGTTTAGGGGTGTGAGGAGTAGGATAGAGAGAGTGGGGTGAAGGGGTTAGTTATGGGTAGGGAGAATTGGAGGGGAGTTGGGTAGATATATTGTGGGGGTTATGGATAGTGAGAGTGAGAGAGAGAGAGGGGTAGCATTAGGGAATTTGGGGGGAGAGAGAGGTGTGGGTGTTAGGTGTAGGTAGATGTGTAGGGGAAAGAGAGAGTGAGATAGTGGTTTATTAAGGGTTAACAGGAAGGGGTCTTTGTGTGTGTGTGTGTGTGAGAGAGAGAGAGGTGAGGTGAGTCTTATAGGTAGGAGGAGAGGAAGGGGGGGTGAGAGAGTGTGATAAGGGGTTAGTAAGAGTTAGGGAGAGGAAGTGTGAGAGAGAGAGATGAGCATGGTTAGTGGTAGGGGGACTAGAAATGGGCTGTGCAAGAGAGAGAGATAGAAAGAAAGAACATGGGGGGTGGCAGTGAGGTTTTCATGGTTATGGAAACAGAGAGGGGGTGGGGGTTAAGGGTAGTTGGAGGACTAGAAAGGTGTGTGTGTGTGAGAGAGAGAGAGAGAGTCAATGGTGTTAGTGGAGACATTGTCAGAGATTACTGGTAGGGAGAGGAGGGGGTTTTTGGGAGAGTAAGAGATACAGATCTAGATGTAGAGAGGGATAGATGGAAGAAGGGGTATTGTTGGAAGGGGTAGGGTGGAGGAAAGTACTTGGTGGAGAGAAAGAGATAGAGGCCATGGTGGGGGGAGTGGTAGGGTTTTATTTATGATTACAAAAGTTATAATGGAGGCAAGTTGTAGGGTGGGGAAAGAGAGAGGGGTGGTGGGATTAGGTTGCAAGGGGAGAGGTGGTAGGAGAGTTAGAGAAAGAGAGGTTTAGGTGTAGGGAGAGGGGGAGAGAGAGAGAGAGAGAGAGAGAGAGAGAGAGAGAGAGGTAGAGGATGTGGTTATTGGTAGGAAGAGTAGGAGGGTTGTTAGGGAGAGAGAGAGGGAAGATTTAGGGGTAGTGAGATTGTGTGTGAGAAAGAGGGGGGGTGTTGAGGGTTGAGGGAGAGAGAGAGGGGTGGGGTTAGGTGTAGGTGGGGGAGTAGGAGATATAGAGAATGAGACATGGGGTTAGTAAGGATTAGGGGGAAGAGGAGAGAGAGATATAGGATTCAGAGTAATTGTGAGGGCAAGTGAGAAAATGGGTTAGTGAGGGTTAGGGAGAGCAAGGAGATATATAGATAGAAACATAGAGAGAGAGAGGATGGGGCTTAGTGGTATGGGGTAAGTATGGGTGTGTGTCTGTGTGTAAGAGAGAGAGAGAGAGAGAGGGAAAGGGGATGTGTTAGAGGGTTGGAGGAGAGAAGGAGTGGTGGGATAAGGGTAGGTGGAGGATTAGAGAGAGATAGAGAGAGAGTGTGTGGGTTAGGGGTACATGGAGTAGAGGGGTGTGTGTGTGAGAGAGAGAGAGACAGAGAGAGAGAGAGAGAAACATAGAAAGAGTCATGAATAGAGGACGGAAGGGTGTGGGTGATTAGGGGAAAGGGGGAGGAGGGGGATTCGAGGAGTGAAACATATATAAATCATGGTTGGAGGAGGGGGGCATGGAAATGGGGAGTAGTAGGGAATTTAGTGGGGCTAGTGAGTTATAGGGGAGGGGGATTAGGAGAGTGAAAGGGGTGTTAGGGGAAGGGGGAGTAGGAGAGAGAGAGAGAGAGAATCAAAGGGGGGTGGTTATTGCTATGGAGTGTAGGATGTGGGTTAGGTAGAAAGAGTGGTGGGTTAGGGGTAATTAGAATGTGAGGGTTGTGGGATAGGTGTATGTGGAGGAATATATGACAAATAGAGTGAGGGAGGAAGTTAGTTATGGTTTTTGGGAATAAGAGAGAGAGAGAGAGAGAGAGAGAGAGAGAGAGAGAGAAATGGCGGTTAAAGGTGTGGTGAAGAGTACAATGGTTAAAGATTGAGAGACATGGTTAGTAAGGGATAGAGAGATAGAGAGACAGGAGTGGAGTATATACGAGAGACAGAGAGAGAATTGGGGGTGTTAGGGAGTTGGGGGAGAGGGGGGGTGGTTAATTAGTGGTAAGGGAAGGGTGATTATGAGAGACATAGAGGGAGGGGGTCAATGGGATGGGGAGTAGGATAGAGAGAGAGACAGGGATATCTTAGGGACAATATGAGTCAGGTTAGGGAGAGAGAGGGTGGGTTAGGCATACTTAAAGTCTGAGAGAGAAGGAGGGAGGGATTAAGGGTGTCAAAGAAAGGGGTGGATGTTAGGTTGAGGTTGAGGATTAGGGGAGAGAGAGAGTGAGAGAGGGGGTTAGTAAGTGTCAAGGAGATAAGGGGATGGAGAGAGAGAGAGAGAGGAGGGGGTGTTAATGGTAGGGGGAGGATTAGGGGGGAAGAGAGTTAGATAACAGGATAGTAAGGGTTAGCAAGAGAAGGGGGAAGAGAGTGATATAGAGAGGAAGGGGTTAGTTGTAGGGGTACTAGTAGAGGAGTGTTTGTATTAGAAAGAGAGAGAGAAAGGTATTGAGCGGGGTGTTTTAATGGGTTGGGAGAGAGAGGATGTGGGGGTTGTTGATAGTTGGAGGAGTAGAGGGGTGTGTGTGTGTGTGTGTGTGTGTGTGTGAGAGAGAGAGAGAGAGAGAGAGAGAGAGCGTCAATGGGTCATTGGGGGACAGTGTGGGCAATTAGGGTAGGGGGAGAAGGGTGTTGGTGGAGCGAAGGAGATACAAATCAAGATGGGGGGATGGGGGGGAGGGGTTTAGGCAAGATTCAAGAAGTAAGAGAGAAGGGGTATATAATTTGGGGAGAGGGAGAGAGAGAGAAAGAGAGAATAATTGGGAAGTAGATAATAGGGGAGAGCGATTAGGAGATAGATAGAGAGAAAGAGAAGCATAGAGAGAGAGAGAGAAAGGGGGTTTATGGGTAGAGTGATTAGGAGAGAGATATAGGGAGTGGAGTAGAAGTGTGGTTATTGGTAGGAATAGTAGGAAGGAGTTTAGATATTGTGAGAGTGTTAGAGAGATAGGGGGAGGTTTTACCTATAGGTGGAGGAGTAGAGAAGAGGGAGGGTGATGGAGGGGGTTAGTAAGGGTTATATATATAGAGAGAGAAGTACGCATAGGAGGGTTAAAGGTAGGGGAAGGAGTTGGGTGTCCAGAGAGTGTGAGAGGTGATAATACTTAGAGAGAGAGAGACGGGGATAGAGAGGGGGGTTTAATACTAACAGGAGGAGTAGGGCATGTTTGTATGAGAGAGAGAGAGAATTGGGGATGTTAGGGGGTTGGGGAGAGAGAAAAGGGTTGGTTGTAAGTGGTAGTGGAAGGGGTAATTAGGGTAGAGAGAGAGAGAGGTTGTTATGGGGTGTAGGAGTAGAAGAGAGAAAGAGGGGCTAAGGGAGAGTATGAGTGGGGTTAGAGAGGGAGAGATGGATCAGGTCATGGGTAGTAAGAATGAGAGATTGAGAGGGCCATGAGAGGTTGTATTAGAGAGAGAGGGATGGGTATTAGGTTAGAGAAAGAGTTAGAGAGGGGGATAGTATGTCTTACCCAGAAGAGGGGAGAGAAAGAGAGGAGGAAGGGCTATTAGCATTAGGGGGAGGAGTAGGGGTGAGATATATTCTTAGGGAGAATATTACTAGGGTTTGGGAGAGAGGATGGGTTAGGGGTATTGAGAGTGTGTGTGAGAGAGGGGGGAATTAGGGGTATAGAGAAGAGAGAGAGAGGGGTGAGGGTCAGGTGTCATTGGAGGAGTTTGGTAGAGAGAGTGAGAGAGGGGATTAGAAAGGGTTGGGAGGAATAAGGGGGATAGAGAGAGAGGAGGAGGGGGGCGAGTAGTAATGGGGTGCAGGAAAGAGGGGGGTTAGTAAGGTTTAGGGAGAGTATAGGAGAGAGAGAGAAGATGGGTATTAGTGGTAGAGGGAATATTTTGGAGGTTGAGAGGGGTGGGTATTAGGGGTAGGTGGAGTAGGGGGTGAAAGAGATATATATATATAGAGAGAGAGAGAGTGGGGGGGGGATTTCAAGGAGTGGAGGGTTTGGATGATTAGGGGTAGGGTTGGCAATGGGGATTAGGGGAGATAGGGAGAAGGGGGGTATAGGGTGGGGGTAGAGAGAGAGAGAGAGAGAAAGAGAGAGAATTAATGATAAGTGAAGTGGAAGAGGGAGAGAGGGTGGTGGAGTGGGTTCTTATGGGTAAGGAGAGGAAGAGGCGGTTAAGGAGAGATAGTGGGGGGTTAGGGGTAGTGAGAATGAGAGAGGGGGTTTTAGGGGGTTTACAGAGAGAGAGAGAGGTGTGTGGGTTAGGTCTCATTGAAGGAATAGATGAGAGAGAGAGTGGGAATGGGTGTTAATAATGGTTAGGGGGAATAGTTTAGAGAGAGGTGGGGATAGTGGGAGTTATGGCTAGGTGGACAAGTAGAGGGGTGTGTTTGTGTGTGTGAGAGAGAGAGAGATATGTGGGAGGGAGAGTGATATTTTGGGATCGAGGGTTGATAGAGTGAGAGATTGAAATAGTAAGGGTTAGGGAAAGGAGTGGAGAGTGTTAAAAAAAGAGGGAGGTTAGTTGTAGGTGGGGAGTAGGTGGGTGTGACAAAGAGAGAGATAGAGATATAATGGGGGAAGCAAGGTTTTAAGTATTTGAGAGGGAGAGAGGGCTGGGGGTTAGCAGTAGGTTGAGGAGCATAAGTGTGTTTGTGTGTGTAAGAGAGAGAGAGAGAGAGAGAGAGAGAGAGAGAGAGAGGAGGTGGGTTTGTTGTAATGGGAGAGTGGGTATTAGGGGAATGGGAGTAGGAGAGAGAGAAGGGGTATTAGAGAAAGTATGAGTGGGGTATGGTAGAGAGAGACAATGGGCTATGGGTAGTGAGAGTGTGTGAGAGAGAGGAGGGTTATTAGGAGGTTGGGGTAGATATTGAGGGTTATGGGAGTAGGAAGGAGAGATATATGGAGACGTGGTTATCAAAGGTTAGGGAAAGAGATAGAGATAGACAAAGAGAGAGAGAGAGGATGGTTTATTAGAGGTAGGGGCAAGAGCATGGGTGTGATATACTAAGAGAGGGGGTTAATAAGGGTTAGCGATAGGGGAGAGTAGGTGTGTGTGTGTGTGTGAGAGAGAGAGAGAGCGAGAGAGTGGGAGAGAGAGTGAGTGAGAGAGATATAGAATGAGGGAAGTGGGGCATGAAAAGGTTAGGAGGTAGAGAGTGTTAGGAGTTAGGCATACATGGAGGAGTCGAGGGGTGTGTGTGTGTGTAAGAGAGAGAGAGGGAGAGGGAAAGAGAGAGAGAGAGAGAGAGAGAGAGAGAGAGAGAGAGAGATGCGGTCGAGGAGTGGAGGGTATTAGTTAATAGGGGTAGGGTGGAGGAGGTGGGTTGGGGAAGAAAAAGAGATAAATATTAGGGTATGGGGATTGGGGTTACACATTCAAGTAATATTAGCGAATCTTGAGAGAAGGGGGGTGGAGAGAGAGAGATATAGAGACAAAGATGAGGGGCTAGTAAGTTGTTGGAGGTTGGGAATTAGGGGAGAGAGAGACAGAGGGAGAGAGAGAGAGAGAGAGAGAGAGAGAGAGGCATGAAGAGAGATAGATGCAGAGAGAGAGATATGGGGGGTGATAGGTTTTAGGGGGGATGGGGTTTATAAGAGAGATAGTGAGAGATTTTTAGGGGTAGGGGGAGTAGTCGAGAGAGAGAGGTAGGTGTTAGGTGTAGGTGGAGCAGTAGGGAAGAGAGAGAGTGAGGAAGAGATAGGAGGGTTTTTAATGGTATGGGAGGAAAAGGGGGTTTATAGGGAGAGATAAAGAGAGAGATGTAGGATTTGAGAAAGAGAGGAGAGTTGAAAAAGACAGACACATGAGTAGAGAGAGAGGAGGTGGTTGGTAAGAGTTAGAGAGATGAGGTTTGTAAGTATTAGAGTGAGAGAGGAGGTTTGTAAGGGTTAGCGAGAGGAGAGGAGAGAGAGAGGAGGGTAGTTAATTGTAAATATAGGAGAAGTGGTTTGTGTGTGTGAGAGAGAGAGTGAGTGAGAGAGAGAGAGAGAATGGGGGTTTGGCAAGTGTTTGGGGGTTTTAGAGAGAGAGAGAGAGAGAGGGAGATGGGGGGTTGGTAAGTGGTAGGTGGAGGGGGTTTGGGAGAGAGATATGGTGGGAGAGAGATGGGGGGAGGGCATGTTTATTTCTAGGGAGACTAAGAGGGGGGTTAGGAAGAAAGAGTGTAGGTTAGTTATAGTGAGAGTTAGAGAGAGGTGGGGGGTTATGAGTTGGGGTAAAGAGAGTTTGTGGGGTTAGGCATATGTGGAAGAGTATGGGAGAGGGACAACAATAAAGGCAGTTAGTAAGGGTTATGGGGTAGAGGTGAGAGAGAGAGAGAGATGGGGGGATGGTAAGTGGTAGGAAGTGGGGAATTCAGGGGGATAGAGAGAGAGGGTGGGTTAAAGTTTGGGGTAGTATAAGAGAGAGAGAGGCGGGGTTATGGGGTGATTATGGGTAGGGAGAGTAGGATGGGGGTTAAGGATAGAGAGGTGGGGGCTAGTTGTAGAGAGAGAAAAAGAGGGCTTTTAGGGCCTCTAAGGAAAGAGAGGGGGTGGGGTTTGGTTGTAGGTGGAGGAGTAGGGGAGAGAGAGAGTAAGAGGGAGGAGGAAGATATGAGAGAAAGATAAAGGTAACAAGGGTGTTATAGGTAGCAGGAGAGGGAGGGTAGTGAAAGAGTTGGATAGGGGGTTAGGAAGTGTTAGTGAGAGGGGGGGGAGGGGGAGAGAGAGACAGAGAGAGAGAGAGAGAGAGAGAGAAAGGTAGTTGGGAGAGAGAGAGAGGGGCTGGAGTTTAGGTGTAAGTGGAGAAGGAGAACGATGTGTGTGTGTGTGAGGGAGAGAGAGAGATGGGTTGTGGTAGGTTTTATGGGGAGGTTTTTTAGGAGGGGGAGATTGAGAGATAGATGTTTCGGGGTAGGGGGAGTAGAGGAGAGAGAGGGGGGTGTCAATGGGTGTTTATTGTTAGGAATATTAGTAGGGGTGTTAGGGAGAGAGATTGTGGGATTTATGAATAGTGAGAGTGAGGGACAAAGAAGGTGGCAGTGTTAGGGAATTTGGGAAGAGAGAGGGATGTGGTTTTTAGGTGTATGTAGAAGATTTGGGGAGAGAGAGATAGAGATAATAGGGGGTTAATTGTATGAAGGACAAGGGGGGTGTGAGAGTGAGAAAGGAGTGGAAAGCGAGAGAGAGGAAGTTAGTAAAGGTAAGGGAGATGAGGTTAGTAAATTTTAGAGTGAGAGAAGTAGTTAATAATGGTTAGGGAGAGGTGGGGAGAGACAGAGAGGAGCGAAGTTAATGGTAATGTGAGGAGAAGGGGTGAGAGAGAGAGAGAACAAGGGGATGGGTGGTGTTTGGGTTTTGGGGTCTTTAAAGAGAGAGAGAGAGAAAGAGAGAGAGAGAGTGAGAGAGAGAGAGAGAGAAGGAAGGGAAGAGAGAGAGAGAGAGAGAAGGAAGGGAAGAGAGAGCAAGATAGAGATAGATGAGGGTGGTAAGTGGCAGTGAGAGACTTTTTAGGAGAGATAGAAATATAGAGAGAGGTTTAGGGGTATGGGAGTAGGAGAGATGTGGGGGGAGGAGGGAATGTTTATGGGTAGGGAGAGGAATAGTGGGGTTAGGAAGAGAGAGTAAGGTTTAGTTGTAAAGAGGTTTAGAGAGAGGGGGGATTTCAGGGGTTGTGGGAGAGACAATGGTGTGGGGGTTAGTTTGATGTTGAGGAATAAGGGAGAGGGACAATGAGAGAGGGGTTTAGTAAGGGTTAGGTGGAAGATGTGAGAGAGAGAGAGAGAGAGAGAGAGAGAGAGAGAGAGAGAGAGAGAGAGAGGTTAAATGTAGCGGGAGGGTGTGGGTGATTAGGGGTAGGATGGAGGAGGGTGTTTGGGGGAAAGAGAAAAGTAGGGGTATAGGGTAGGGGTAGAGAGATAGAGGGTGGGCATAAGTTGTAGGAGGAAGGGAATTATGGTAGAGGGAGAGAGAGAGGGAAAGGGAGAGGGAAAGGGGGGATGGAGGTGGTGGCTATTTGTAGGGAGAGTATGAGGGGGATTAGGAAGAGAGACTGGTCGTTAGGCCTAGTGAGACTAAGATATAGGAGGGGTGTTAGGGGGTTGGGAGAGGGAGACATGGGTGGGGATTAGCTATAGGTGGAGCAGTACGTTAGATAAAGAGATATTGATGGGTTTAGTAAGGGTTAGGGGGGAGATGGGGGATATAGAGAAAGAGGAGTAAGAGGTGTTGAAGGTAGTTGCAAGAGTAGGGGAGTGAGAGAGTGAGATAGGGGGTTAATTAGGATTAGGGAGAGGAGGGGAGAGTTAGTTGTAGGAGGAGGAGTAAGGGTGAGAAAGTGAGAAAATTTGGGGTGATGTGGTTGTTAGGGGGTTGGAACATAGAGAGGAGAATGGGGGCTAAGAGGTAGAGGAGTAGGGAAAAGAGATATAGATAGGGAGAGAGAGAGAGAGAGGGGGAGGCTTAGGGAAAAATATGAGTGGGGTTAGAGAGACAATGGAGGGTTTAGGGGTATTAATAGTGTGTGAGAGAGAGAAGGTGGTGTTATGGTGTTACATAAGAGAGAACGGGTGGGGGTTAGGTGTAAGTAGAGGAGTTGTGTAGAGAGAGAGTGAGAGAGGGGGTTAGTAAGGGTTAGGGGGGATAGCGGGCATAGAGAGAGAGGAAGGGGGAGGAGTATGGCGGTGAGAGTGTAAGAGAGGGGTTTATTAAGGGTTATAGAGAGTAGAGGAGGCATAAATATTATGGAGGTTAGTGATAGTAGGTGGATTAGGATGATGTGTGTGAGAGAGAGATAGAGAATGTGGTGTGTAGGGGGCATGATGAGGCCGAGAGAGAGGTAGACAGAGGAGCAGAGGAATTTAAGGGTTTGTGTGTGTTTGTAAGAGAGAGAGAGAGGTAGAGGGGTAGTTATGTGTAGGGAGAGTAGGAGATGGGTTAGGGAGATGGAGAGGGGGGGTATTATGGGGTTGATGGAGAGAGTGAATGGTGTTGGTTAGGTCTATGTATATGAATAGGTGACACACAGAGTGAGAGAGGAGGTTAGTAAGGGTTTGGGGGCATAGGTGAGAGAGAGAGAGAGGAATGAGTGTAAAAGGTAGGGTGATGAGTATGGTTGCAATAGAGTGAGAGAGAGTGTTATTAACGAAGAGATAGATGAGTGTGTGTGTTTGAGAGGGAGAGAGAGAGAGAGAATGAGGGTGGTTAGGGGGCTCAGGAAGAGAGTTGCATGGGTGTTAAGTGGTAGGGTAAGCGGGATTAGGAAATACAAAGAGAGAGGGGGCGGTTTAAGGTATGGTGAAGTGTATAGTGGAGAGAAAGTGAGAGAGTTGGTTAGTAAGGAATATAAAGAGAGAGAGAGAGAGAATGGGGGGGTGTTAGGGTTGAGGGAGAGAAAGAGCGGTGGGTGATAAGTGGTAGGGGAGAGGGATTACTAGATACATAGAGAGTCGGGGTCAACCAGAGAGGGAATAGGTGAGAGAGTGGGGATATCTTAGGGAGTGTTTGAGTGGGTTTAGGGAGAGATAGGGGGTTAGGTACAATGAAATCATGTGAGAGAGAGTTAGGGTGTTTGGGTTTTTTTGGGAGAGAAAGGAGTGGGGGTTAGGTGTAGATCAAGGAGTATGGTAGAGAGAGAGTGAGAGAGGGGGGTTATTAAGGGTTAGTGATAAGAGAGAAAGAGAGAGGAGGGCATGTTAGAGGTAGGGGGAGTAGGGGGGTTAAAGCGTTAGGTAGGGAGTTAGTAAGGGTTAGTGAGAGAAGGTTGGAGAGAGTGATGGAGAGAGGAGGGGGGTTAGTGGTAGGGGGATGTTAGAGAGAGAGAGAGAGAGATAGAATGGTGGTGGGAGGGGCATCTTAGTGGGATGGGAGAGAGAGGGGGGGCTAGGGGTAACTGGTAGGTTGAGGAGTAGAGAGGTATCTTTGTGCGTGAGTGACTAAGTGAGTGAGAGAGAGAGAGAGTAATTGATTGATTGGGGGATGATGTGGGAGATTAGAGGTCAGGGGAGGAGTGGGGTTGGTGGAGAGAAAGAGATACAGATCAAGATGGGAGGATGGGGGGAAGGAGTTTATGGAAGGTTAGGGAAGTTAGAGAGAAGGAGAGACATAGGGTGGGGAAAAATACATAGGGTAAGAGAGAGAGAGGGATTGGGGAGTAATTCATAGGGGTGGAAGATAAGGGGGGAGAGAGAGAGAGTACGGGTTTTTAGTGGTAGGGGTTGTAAAAGAGAGAAAGAGGGATAGGGGTATAGGGGGTGGTTATTAGTAGGGTTAGATTTTGTCAGGGTGTGTGAGAGGGATAGGGATGTGGATTAGGTGTAGGTGGAGGAGTATAGTAGAGAGCGAGTGAGAGAGGATAATAGTAAGGGTTAGGGGGAAGAGTAGAGAGATTGATAGAGCAGGAGGACAAGGGTTAAAGGTAGTGGGAGGATTAGGGTGTCCAAAGAGTGAGAGAGTGTAAGGGTTACAGATAGAGAGAGGGAGAGAAAAGGGGGAATAGTTGTAACGGGAGGAGTAGGAGTTCTTAAGAGAGAGAGAGATAATCAATGGTGCTGGAAGGTTGGTTGTAAGTGGTAATTGTAGGGGGGTTATGAGAGACATAGAGAGAGAGGCAGTTACAGGGAGGAGAAGTGGAAGAGAGGCAATATCTTAGGGAGAGTATGAGTGGGGTTAGAGAGAGAAAGGGAATGTTAGGTGTAGAGGGAGTGAGATACAGAGGGGATTATTAAAGGGATGGATTAAGGGGAGAGGGTTGGGGGTTAGGTGTAGCTGAAGGAGTAGGGTAGAGAGAGTAAGAGAGGGGATTAGTAAGGGTTAGGAGGAGGAGGGGGGAAGGGGTGAGAGAGAGAGAGAGAGAGGGTTGTTAGGGGTAGTGGGAGGAGTAGGGGGGTGAGAGAGAGAGAAAGGTGTTAGGGGTAGGGGGAGGAGTAGGGGGTGAGAGAGAGAGAGAGGGAGAGAGAGAGGTGTTAGGGGTAGGGGGAGCAGTAGGAGGTGAGAGAGAGAGAGAGAGAGAGGTAGAGAGAGAGATGCTTAGGGAAAACATCTATTGGGTTTGGGAGTGAGAGGAGGGGTTAGGGGTATTCAGAGTATGTTAGAGAGAGGGGATTTTTATGGGGTTATAGAAGAGAGAGAGGTATGTGGGTTAGGTGTAGTTGGAGTTCAATGGAGAGAGAGTGAGAGAGGGAGTTATTAAGGCTTAAGAGGAATAGGGAGGATAGTTAGAAAGAGGAAGAGGAGGGGGGGGTAGTAGCGTGTCAGAGAGGGAGAGGGGGGGTTTAATAGGGTTAGGTATAGTAAAGGAGAGAGAGAGAGAGAGAGGAGGGGCATTGATGGTAGGGGGAGGAGTAGGGGATGTCTACGTGAGAGAAAGAGATAGAGAATGGGGGGTGTTACCAGGTCGAGAGAGAGGTATAGGGGTGCAGTTTAGGGGTAGGTGGAGGAGTAGGAGGGTAAAAGAGAGATAGAGAGAGAGAGAGAGAGAGAGAGAGAGAGAGAGAGAGAGAGAGAGAGAGAGAGGGTGAGGGGTCAAGGATAGGTGGGTCTGGTTTACTATGTGTATGGTGGAGGAGGTAGCTTGGTGAAGAGAGAGAAAAGGGGGTATAGGGTGGGGTAGAGAGAGAGAGAGGGTTATGGGTAAGGGGTGCAGAAGAGGGAGATAGAGGGTGGTGGTGTGGGTGTTTATGGGTAGGGAGAGTAGGATGGGGGTTATGGAGAGAGAATGGGAGATTAGGGGTAGTGATAATGAGAGAGGGGGCGTTTTAGGGGGTTGGGGGAGAGAGATATTGGTGTGGGTTAGGTTTCATTGAAGGAATATGGGAGAGAGAGATTTAAGGTGAGGGTTAATAAGTGTTAGGGGGAAAGGTGAGAGAGAGAGATGGGGTGGGGGTTAGTGGTAGGAGGAGGAGTAGAGGGGTATGTGTGTGTGTGATAGAGAGATAATGAGAGAGGGAGGGAGGGAGTGAGAGAGTCACGGATCAATAGGTGAGAGAGTGGGAGAGGGAATTAGGAATGGTTAAGGAGAGGAGTGGAGAGTGATAGAGGAGGAGGGAGGTTGGTGGTAGTGGATGAGTAGGTGTGTGTGTGAGAGAATGATGGAGAGAGAGAGATAATGGGGGCAGCGGGTTATTAAGGGGTTGGGAGGGATAAAGGGTTGGGGATTAAGTGTAGGTGGAGGGATCATAGGTGTGTGTGTGTATGTGAGAGAGAGAGAGAGAGAGAGAGAGAGTCGGGGTTAAGGAGGGGAGGGTTATTTACTGTGTGAGTAGAGGAGGGAGAGAGAGAGGGAGTGAAGTAGGTGGTTATGGGTAGGGACACTGAAAGGGGGGTTAAGGAGAGAGAATTGGGGGGTAGGGGTAGTGAGAATGAGAGAGGGGGGGTTGTAGGGGGTTAGGGGGGAGAGAGTGATGTGCATTAGGTCTCATTGGAGGAATATGGGAGAGAGAGAGTGATGTGCATTAGGTCTCATTGGAGGAATATGGGAGAGAGAGAGTGATGTGCATTAGGTCTCATTGGAGGAATATGGGAGAGAGAGAGTGAGGGTGTGGGTTAAGAATTGCTAGGGACAATATGTGTGTCTGAGAGAGAGAGAGGTGGTTAGGGGAAGTTCAAGGAGTAGAGGTGTGTGTGTGTTATCTAAGAGAGAAAGAAAGAGTCAAGGATCGAGGGGTGAGAGAGAGAGAGAGAGAGAGAGAGAGAGAGAGAGAGAGAGAGAGATTATTAAGGAAAATATGAGTGGGTTTAGGAAGTGAGAGGAGGGGTTATGGGTATTGAGAGTATATTAGAGAGAGGGGGTTTTTAGGGATTTATAGAAGAGATAGAGGTGTGAGGGATAGGTCTATTTTGATTTAAGTAAAGAGGGAGTGAGAGAGGGGGTTATTAAGGGTTAAGAGGAATAGGGGGTATAGGGAGAAAGAGGAAGAGGATGGTGAGGAGTATGGGGTGAGAGAGAGGGGGGGGTTAGTAACCGTTAGGTATAGTAAATGAGAGAGAGAGGAGGGGCATTATTTGTAGTGGGGGGAGTAGGGAATGTCTGTGTGAGAGAAAGAGATAGAGAATGGGGGGTGTTAGCAGGTTGAGAGAGAGGTACAAGGGTGCGGTTTGGGGGTAGGTGAAGGAGTAGGGGGTGGGATATAGAGAGAGAGGGAGAGGTGGTCAAGAATAAGAGGGGTGTGGGTTACCAAGTGTATGGTGGAGGAGGAGGCTTGGGGAAAAGAGAGAGAGATAATTGGGATTATAGGGTGGGGGGTAGAGAGAGAGAGATGGTTATGGATAGGTGGTGGAGAAGAGAGAGATGTAGGAATGGTGGAGTGAGTGGTTATGGGTAGGGAGAGTAGGAGGGTGGTTAAGGAAAGATAATAGGGGTGATTAATAATGAGAATGAGAGAGGGGGGGTTACAGGGTTTGGGGGGAGAGAGAGTGTTGTGGGTTAGGTCTCATTAGAGGAATATGTGAGAGAGAGAGTGAGGGTGGGGGTTAATAAGGGTTAGGGGAAAAGGTGAGAGAGAGAATGGGGTGGTGGAAGTTACTGGTAGGAGGAGGAGTAGAGAGGGGGTTGTGTGTGTGAGAGAGAGAGAGGGAGGGAGGGAGAGAGTTAGGGATCAAGGGGTGAGAGAGTGAGAGAGGGAATTAGTAAGGGTCAGGGAAAGGAGTGAAGACCGATAGAGGAGGCGGGAGGTTAGTGGTAGGCGGATGACCGAGGTGGGTGTGTGTAAGAGGGAGGAAGAGAGAGACAATGGGGGAAGTGGGCTGTTAGGGGTTGGGAGGGAGAGAGGCTTAGCGATTAAGGGTAGGTGGAGGAGTGTGTGTGTGTGTGTGTGTGTGTGTGTGAGAGAGAGAGAGAGAGAGAGAGAGAGAGGGAGTTGGGGTTGAGGAGGAGAGGGTTATTTATCATGTGAGTAAAAGAGGGAGAGAGAGGGGGAGTGGAGTGGGCGTTTATGGGTAGGGAGAGTAGGAGGTGGGTTAAGGAAGGAGAATTGGGGGATAGGGGTAGTGGGAATGAGAGAGAGTGGTGTACATTAGGTATAGTTGGAGGAATAGGTGAAAGAGAGAGTTAGGGTGGGGGTTAATAATAGTTAGGGACAATAGGTAAGGGAGAGAGAGTAGAGGTTAGGGGTAGGTGGAGGAGTAGAGGGGTGTGTGTGTTGTTAGATATATATATATATATATACAGAGAGAGAGAGAGAGAGAGAGAGAGAGAGAGAGAGAGAGAGAGAGAGAGAGAGAGAGATGGAGGGAGAGAGAGAGAGTCGGGGATTGAGGGGTGAGAAAGTGAGACAAGGAATTAGTAAGTGTTAGGTAGAGTATTGGAGAGTTATAGAGGAAGAGGGAGGTTAGTGTTAGGGGGAGGAGTATGTGGGTGGGTGTGTGCGTGAGAGCGGAAGAAAGAGAGTAGGGGCAGCAAGGTGTTAAGGGGATGGGAAGGAAAGAGGGTTGGGGATTAGGGGTAAGTGGAGGAGCATAGGTTGTACGTGGGGGAGGTTTGAGTGGGTGGGATATATATAAATATATAGATATATATGTATATATATATATAGATATATATATATATAGAGAGAGAGAGAGAGAGAGAGATTTGGGGTCAGGGAGGGTGTGGTTTATTATGTGTAGGGTGGAGGAGGTGAGTTGGCAAAGAGAAAGAGATATATATCATGGTAGGGGGGGTAGGGAGTAGGTGTTTAAGGAAGATTAGTGAACTTAAGAGAATAGGGGTTGAGGTGCATGTGCAGATAGAGAGAGAGAGCTAGGGGGTAGTAAGTTGTAGTCAAAGGGTTTAGGAGAGAGAGAGAGTTTTATGGGTAGAGGGAGTAGGAGAGTGAGAGGTGGGTAGAGAGGGTGATTATGGTTAGGGAGAGTAGGATGGGTATGAAGGTCAGAGAGTAGGCATTTATGGATTGTGAGAGTTTGTGTGAGGCAGAGGGGGTATGTTAGGGGGTTTGGGGGAGAGAGAGATAGGTATGTGTTAGGTGTGGGTAGAGTAGCGAAGAGAGATAATGAGGGAGAAATAGGAGGGGTTTAATGGTATGGGAGGACAGGTGGTTTTAGAGAAAGATATGGAGAGAGAGAAAGACAAGTGGAGGGAGGGAGAGAGGGCATTGGTAACAATTAGGGAGATGGGGTTGTTAAGTATTAAAGTGATATGGAGGTTGGTAAGGATTAGGGAGAGGAGTGGAGATAAAGAGAGAGTGTAGTTAATTGTAAATCTAGGAGAAGTGGTGTGTTTGTGTGTGATAAAGAGAGATAATGGGGGGTGGGAAGGTGTTTGGGGGTTGGGAGAGAGGGAGATGGATGTGGACATAGAGAGAGAGAGAGAGAGAGAGGGATGAGGGGTTTGTAAGTGGTAGGTGAAGGTGGTGTATGACAAAGAGATAATGGGAGAGAGATATTTAGGGGGTAAAGAGAGTAGGAGAGAGAGAGGGGGGGCATGTTTATGGGTAGGGAGAGAAACTGGGGGTTTTCTGTAGTGAGGTTTAGAGAGAGAGATGTAGGGGTTAGGTGTATGTGGAGGAATATGGGAGAGGGACAATGACCAAGGGGGTTACTAAAGGTTATGGGGTATAGGTGAGAGAGAGAGAGAGGGATGGGGGAAGGCTAAGTTGTAGGAGGTGGAGAATTTCAGGGGAGAGAGAGAGAGAGAGAGGGAGAGAGAGGGGGGGGTAGGAGCTGGGGTAGTAGAAGAGAGAGAGAGAGAGACAGGGGGATGGGTTTTAGGGGGGTGATTATGGGAAAGGAGAGTATGAGGGGGGTTAGGGAGAAAGAGTTGGTGGTTAGGGGTATTGAGAGTGAGAGAGAGGGGGGTGTTATGGGGTTGGGGGAAGAGAGAGATGGGTGGGATTTAGGTGTAGGTGGAGGAGTAGGGGAGAGAGAGATGGGTTGGTTTTATGGGCAACTAGAGGGTAGTAAGTTGTAGGGAGTGAGGTTTAGGAGAGATAGAGTGAGAGAGAGAGGTTTAGGGGTAGGGGGAGTAGGAGAGAGAGAAGGGGGTTGTGATGGGTAGGGAGAGTAGGAGGGGAGTTAGGGAGATATATTGTGTGTGTTAGATATAGTGAGAGTGAGGGGGAGAGAGGGATAATGTTAGGGAATTGGGGGAGACAAAGAGGTGTGGGTGTTAGGTGTAGGTAGATGAGTAGGGGAGAGAGAGAGTTAGAGAGAGATAGTAGGGTTGTTATTTGTATGGGAGGACAAGTCGGCTATGTGAAAAAGAGAAAGGAGTGGATAGAGAGGGAGAGAAGGTTGGTAAGCATTAGAGTGAGAGAAGCAATTGGTAATGGTTAGTGAGTAGTCGGGGGGAGAGAGAGAGAAAATAAGGGGTGGATGGTTGGGGGGTTTGGCTCTTCGGAGAGAGAGAGAGAGGGGGGAGAGAGAATGGGAGAGAGAGACATAGATAAAGAGGTTTTAGCGTAGGGAGAGTAGGAGAGAGAGGGGGGGGAGGGTATGTTTATGGTTTGGGTGAGTAAGAGTGAGGTTAGGAAGAGAGAGTGAGGTTTATCTATTGAGAGAGTTAGAGAGAGGGGGGGATTTTAGGTGTTGGGGGAGAGAGGGTAGTGTGTGGCTTGGGTGTATGTTGAGCGATAAGGGGGAGTGACAATGAGAGAGGGGGTTATTAAGGGTTAGCTGGTAGAGGTAAGATACAGGGAGAGGGGGGGTTTAAAGGTAGGGAGAGTGTGTTGGTGATTAGGGGTAGGGTGGAGGAGGGGAATTGAGGGAAAGAGAGAAGTGGGGTATAGGGTGGGGGCAGAGAGAAAGAGGGTGGGAGTAAGTGGTAGGAGGAAGAAGAGAATTAGGGGATACAGAGGGAGAGAGTGAAAGCGAGAGGGAAAGGGGTAGCAGTAGTAGGTAAGAGAGAGGAAGATGTGTGATAGAGGTGGTGGTTATTTATAGAAGGACTATGAGGAAGATTAAGAAGAGAGAGTGGCTGTTACAGGTAGTGATACTCAGAGAGAGGGGGGTGTTAAGGGGTTCAAGGAGAGAGAGATAGTCGTCTGGGTTAAGTGTAGGTGTAAAAATAGGTTAGAGACAAAGTTATAAAGGGGGTTAGTAAGGGATATGAGGAAGAGGGGAGAGATAGAGAGGGGAGGAGGGGTTGTTGAAGGTAGGCATAGAAATAGGGTGTGAGAGAGTGAGAGAGGGGGTTAGTAAGGATTTGGGAGAGGAGGGGGAGAGAGGCGGATGAGGAGGAGGAGTGTGTGTGTGTGAGTGAGAGAGAGAGAGAGAATGGAGATGTTAGGAGGTTGAGAGACATAAAGAGTAGTGGGTGATAAGTTGTAGGGGATGAGGGATTACCAGAGAAATTAGGGGTGGGGTTCAATGAGAGGGGGATTTGGTGAGAGAGAGGGGGGATGTTAGGGAGATTATGAGTGGGATTACAAAGAAATACAAGGGATCAGGTACAATGAAAGCATTTGAGAGAGGGAGAGGGTTTTGGGGTGTTGGTGGAGAGAAATGAGTGGGGGTTAGGTGTAGATTGATTAGTAGTGTAGAGAGAGTGTGTGAGAGGGATTTAGTAAGGGTTAAGCAGAAGAGAGGGGGGGGGAGAGAGAGAGAGAGAGAGAGTGGGGGGGGGGAGTGGTGTTATAGGTAGGGGGAGGAGTAGGGGGGTATTGAAAGTTAGATAGAGGGTTTAGTAAGATTTAGGAAGAGAAGCGGGGAGAGAGGAGATGGGTTAGTGGTAGTGGTAGGGGTAGGTGGGTGTGTGAGAAAGAGAGAGATAATGAATGAGGGTTGGAGGGATGTTTTAGTGGGTTGGGGGAGACAGATGGGGATGAGGGTAATGGGTAGGTGGAGGAGTAGAGGGGTATCTATGTGTGTGTTTATGTTTGTGTGTTTGTGTGTGTGTGTGTGTGTGTGTGAGAGAGAGAGAGAGAAAGAGAGAGAGAGAGAGAGAGAGAGAGAGAGAGAGAGAGAGTTTGTGGGGGATTGGGGGAAGGTGTGGGCGATTAGGGTAGAGAGGAGAGGGTGCTTGGTGGAGAGAAAGAGATATAGATCAAGATGGGGGGATGGGGGAAGGTGTGTATGGAATATTAGGGAATTTAGCGAGAAGGGTGGTATACGGTGTGGGAAAAAAGAGTGTGAGAGAGATAGAGAGAAATTACGGAATAAGTGATAGGAGTGGGAAATTAGGAGAGAGAGAGAGAGAGAGAGAGAGAGAGAGAGAGAGAGAGTAGAGGGTTTTAGGGGTAGGGGTTAGGAGAGATAAGGAGGGAGAGGGGAAGAGGGGGGTGGTTATTAGTAGGGAAAGTAGGAAGGTGGTTAGGGAGAGAGAGTGATGGGTTAGATTTTGTGAGGGTTAGAGAGGGAGTGGTGGGGATTAGGTGTAGGTGGAGTAAGATAAAGAGAGAGAGATGAAAGGATAATAAGGGTTAGGGGGAAGAGGTGAGAGAGAGAGGGAGAGTGAGAGAGAGGGGGGGAGGAGGAGGCTTAAAGATAGGGGGAGGAGTAGTGCAAAGAGTGAGAGAGGGTATAAGGTTTATAGATAGAGAGTGGGAGATAGAGGTGGGGTTATTTGTAAGCGAAGGAGTAGGGGCATGTGAGTGAGAGATAGAAAATCAAGGGTGATACGAGGCTGGTGGAGAGAGATAAGGGTTAGTTGTAAGTGGTAATGTGAGGGTAACTAGGAGGGACATTAAGACAGAAGGAGGTAGAGATGTTATGAGGAGGGGGGAGTGGAAGAGATGGGGGAGGGGGGCTTAGGGAGAGTATGAGTGGGGTTAGGGAGAGAGAGTGAAATTTAGGGGTAGTGGGAGTGAGAGAAAGAGGGGATTATTAAAGGGATAGTTTAGGGAGAGAGGGTTGGAAGTTAGGTGTAGTTGGAGAATTAGGGTAGAGAAAGAGTGACAGAGGGAGTTAGTAAGGGTTAGGAAGAAGAGGGGAGAGAGGGGAGGGGGTATTAGAGGTAGGGGGAGGAGTAGGGGGTAAGAGAGTGAGAAAGAGGCTTAGGGAGAATATGGACTGGGTTAGGGAGAGAGAGGATGGGTTAGGATTATTGAGGCTGTGAGAGAGAGAGTGGAGTTTTAGGGGTTAGAGAAGAAAGAGAAAGGTGTGGGGGTTAGGTGTAGTTGAAGGAGTTCGGTAAACATAGTGAGAGAGGGTGTTAGTAAGTGTTAGGAGGAATAAGGGGGATATAGAGAAAGAGTAGGAGGAGGTGGAGGAATAAGGGGATGTGAGAGAGAGAGAGGTAGGAGTAGGGCATGAGTGAGAGAGAGAGAAATATAGATGATGGGGGGTATGGGGGCGTTAGGTGGTGGGGAGAGAGGTATATGTGTGTGGGTTAGGGATAGTTAGAGGAGTAAAGTGCTGTGTGTGTTTATGTGTCTAAGAGAGAGAGATTGAGAGATAGAGAAAGAGTCCGGGAAGTTATGCTATGGGAGAGGAAGAGATGGATATTGGAGTGTGGGGAGGGGGGTTAGGGGCTTAGGGAATATTATGCATGTTAGAGAGAAATGGGGCATAGGGGTGGCGACAGAGAGAGAGGGAGAGACAATGAGAGAGAGAGAGAGAGAGGGAGAGAGATGGGGGTCGTAGTTTATAGGGCTATGGTGATTAGGGAAGAAGGGAAAGTGGGTTATGGGTAGTGGGAGTAGGGGAGAGAGACATAGAGAGAGATGCGGAGGGGGTTAGGAAGAGAGAGTGTCAGATTAGGTGTAGTGAGAGTGTATGAGCGAGAGGTGGGGTTCGTAGTTTATAGGGGTATGGTGATTAAGGAAGAAGAGAAAGTAGGCTAGGGGTAGTGGGACTAGGGGAGAGAGACATAGACAGAGACGCGGAGGGGGTTAGGAAGAGAGAGTGTCAGATTAGGGGTAGTGAGAGTGTGTGAGTGAGAGGTGGGGTGTTAGGGGGTTGGTTGAGAGAGTGATGGTTAGGGGTTAGGTGTATCTAGAGGAATATGTAATAGAGAAAGTTAAAGAGGAAATTAGTATGTGTAAGGGGGAACATGAGAGAGAGAGAGAGAGGAAGCAATGTCAGAGAGGAAATTAGTAAGGGTAAGGGGGAATAAGAGAGATACACAAAGAGAGAGAGAGAGAGAGAGAGAGAGGAAGATAAGCTAAAGGTAGGGTGTTGAGTACAAGGTGGAAAGCGTGAGATAGGGGGTAAGTAAGGGATAGAGAGAGAGAGAGATGAGAGGAGTGTGTTTGTGTGTGTGTGTGTGTGAGTAAGAGAAAGAGAGAGAGAGAGGGGGTTGATTGGGGGTTAGGGGAGAGAGAGAGGGGGGGGTGAGCATTAAGTTGTACAGTAAGGGGGATTATGAGATATAGAGAGAGAGGGGTTAGTAAGGGTTAGGGAGAGGATTTGAGAGAGAGAGAGAGGAGGGAGGAGGGAGTTTATTTGCAGGGGAGGAGTAGGTTGGTGTGTGCAAGAGAGAGAGAGAGAGAGAGAGAGAATGGGGGAAAACTGAGTGTTAAGGGGTTTTGGAGAGAGAGATAGGGGTGGGGGTTAGGGGTATGTGGAGGAGTATAGTGGTGAGAGAGAGAGAGAGAGAGTCTAGGTCATGGAGGGGAGGGTGTGAGTGATTAGGCATAGGGTGGAGGACGGGGGATGGGTGAGAAAGAGAAGAGTGGGTATAGGGTGGGGGTAGAGAGAGAGAGAGAGGAGAGAGAGAGAGAGAGAGAGAGAGAGAGGAGAAAGAGAGATATATAGAGAGATATGGGGGGTATTAAGTTGTACGAGATGCAGAGTTAGGGGGGAGATAGAGAGGGAGATATAGGTTTGGGGATAGGGGGAGTATTAGAGGGAGAGAGAGGTGGCAAAGAGTGTGCTTATGGGTAGGGAGAGTAGGAGGAGGTTCAAGGAGAGAGAGTGGTGGTTTACGGGTCGTGAGAATGACATAGGCGGTGTTAGGGGGGATGGGGGATAAAGAGAGGGTTGTGGATTAGCTTTAGGTGGAGGTGTAGGGGAGAGTGAAAGTGAGAGTGGGGGTTTATAAGGGTTAGGGGGAAGAGGTGAGAGAGAGAAAGGGTGGGGGTTAGGCTTAAGTGGAGGAGTAGAGTGGTGTGTGTGTGTGTGTGTGTGTGTGTGTGGTGTGTTGTGTGTGGTGTGTGTGTGTGTGAGAGAGAGAGAGAGAGAGAGAGAGAGAGAGAGAGAGTTGGGGGATCAAGGGGGGAAGGGTGTGGGTGATTAGGGATAGCAAGAGGATGGTGGTTCTGGGAAAGAAAGAGATATAGATCATCATGGAGGGACAAGAGTAGGGACTTAGGGAATATTGGAGAAGTTAAATAAAATGGAGGTTATAGATTGGGTGTAGAGAGAGAGAGAGACGGGGGGTGATAATTGGTGGGGGAGGGGTATTAGGAGAGAGAGGGGGGACGTTAGTTGTAAGAGGAGTAGGAGAGATAAAGAGAGATAGGAAGAGGGGTTTTATGGCTAGGGAGAGTAGGTGGCAAGTTAGGGAGAGAGTGATGGGTGGGGGTTGGGAATATGTGGAGGAATAAGTGACATAGAAAGTGAAAGAGGTGGTTAGTTAGGGTCTTCTAGAAAAATGTAGAGAGAGGGGGGGGGGAGTTAAAGGTATAATGAGGTGTACATTGGTGATAGAGTGAGAGAGGGGGTTAGTAAGGGATAGAGAGAGTGAAACAAGAGGAGTGTTTTTTTGGGGGGAAGAAGAAGAGAGAGAGAGAGAGAGAGAGAGAGAGAGAGAGAGATGGGGGAGTAAGTGATAGCGGAGTGATATTAGGAGAGAGGGGGGGTGTAGTTTTTTGGCATAGGGGGAGTAGGAAAGAGAAAGGGAGAGGTGAGGAGGAAGTGGTTATGGGTAGGTAGAGTAGGAGGGGCATTAGGGAGAGAGATAAAAGGGTTGGCTATTATGAGATTGTGAGAGGGAGAGGGGGAGTGTTGGTGGGTTTCGGGAGGAAAGGGGGGGTTGGGGTTAGGTGTAGGTGAAGGAGTAGGAGAGAGATAGAGTGAGAGAGGGGGATGGTAAGGGTTAGGGTGAAGAGATGAGAGACAGAGAATGAAAGAGAGAGAGGATGGTGTTAAAGGTAGTGTTAGGAGTTGGGTGGTGAGAGAGTGAGAGAGAGATTAGGGGTTTTAGTGGTAAGGGGAGGAGTAGGGCTGTTTATCTATTTGTTTAAAAGAGAGAATTGGACATGCTAGGGGGTTATGGGGGAGACAGAGGGTTTGATTGTAAGTTGTAATGGTAGGGGTATTAAGAGAGATAGAGAGAGAGGTGGTTAGGGGGAGTATGGTTAGGAGAGAGAGAGGAGGATTAGGGAGAGTACAAATGTTGTTAGAGAGAGAGAGATGATGGGGATTAGTGGTGTGTGGAGGAGTAGGTGTGAGATATATATATATATCGGGGGGGTTTTTGGTGGTTGGAGGAGAGGGAGAAGAGTGGGGCTCATTATAAGTGGAGTAGAGAGAGAGAGAGCAAGGGGGTTGCGATAGGGGGTGGGTGTGGTTGATTAGTTGTATGGTGGGTAAGGGATTTCATGTAGAGAGAGATATAAGTATTGGTTTGGGGGGAGGGGATATATGTTAAGGTAATTTATAGAGAGGGGGGGTAAAGGGTGGGGGTAGATAGAGAGAGGGGATATTTTGGAGAGTATGAGAGGGTTTAGGGAGAGTGTTGGGGTCTTAGGGGTAGTGAGAGTGTATGAGAGAGAGGGTGGAGAATTAGGGGGTTATGGGTTAGAGGGAGGGGTGGAGTTTAGGTGTAGGTGGAGTATAGAAGAGAGTGAGGGTGAGAGGGGGGTTCAATGAGGGTCATGATGAAGAGAGGTGGGAGAGGGAGAGAGACAAACATACAAACATAGAGGGAGAGAGGAGGGGGTATTATAGGTAGTGGAATAGGAGGGGATGATAGAGTGAGAAAGGGGGTTAGTAAGGTTTAGAGAGAGGATGGGAGAGAGAGAAAGAGATGAGTGGTTTTACTATTAAGGGGATAAGTAGGGGTGCGTGAGTGTGTGTTTGTGAGAGAGACAAAGAGAGAGGAGGTTGGTAAGGGTTAGGGAGAGGAGAGGGATATGTGGGGTGGGTAAGGGTTAGGGAGAGGAGGACAATTAATGCTAAATCAAGGAAATGGGGGGTGCAAGAGAGAGAGGGGGGAGAGAGAGAGAGAGAGAGAGAGAGAGAGAGAGAGAGAGTGGCAGGTGGGAAGTGAGTTGTTTTTTAGGGGTTGGGAGAGAAAGAGGGGGATGTGGAGAGAGAGAGAGATGGGGTGTTGTAAGTGATAGGGGGAGGGGTAATAGGAGAGAATGAGGTAGTGGGATCATAGGTTTGGGGTATTGTGAGCAAGAGATAGAGAGAGGTTCGAAGGGTATGTTTATGTTAGGGAGATTAAGAGGGGGGTTGGAGAGAGATAATGGTTTTTTTTTAAGTTATATTTGGAGAGTTAGAGGGGGTGTTATGGGTTGGGAGAGAGAGAGACATGGGGGTTAGGTTTATATGGAGGAATAAGGGAGAGTGAGCGTAAGAGAGGGATTTACTAAGGGTTAAGGGAGAGAGGGACAGAGAGGAGGGGGATATTTTTAAGGGGATAAAAGAGGTTAGGGGTTAGGGAGTTGGATAGAGGGATTCTTAGGTAAAGTATGAGTGCGATAAGGGAGATAGAGAGGGTGGGTTAGCGGTAGTGAGTGTCTGAGAGAGAGGGTAGGTGTTAGGGGTTTGGGGTAGAGAGAGAGGGTTTGGGATTTAGTGTAGGTGGAGTAGGGTAGAGAGATAGTTGGAGAGGGGGTTAGCAAATGTTATGGGAAGGGTGTGAGAGAGAGAGAAGAGGAGGAGGATGGGGTGATAGAGGTAGGCGAATAGTAGGGAGTGATAGAGTGAGAGGGAATTAGGAAGGATTAGGGAGATGAGTGGAGAGAGATAGAGGAGGATGGATGTTGGTGTTAGGTGGAGGAGTAGGTGGGTGTGTGTGTGTGAGAGAGAGAGTGAGAGAGACTGAATGGTGGGAAACATGGTGTTGGGGGGTTCAGAGGGATAAAGGGTTGGTGTTAGGGGTAGGTGAAAGAGCATAGGTGTGTGTGTGTGTGTGTGTGTGAGAGAGAGAGAGAGAGAGAGCAGTGGGTTAAGTTGTAAGGGGAGAGAGGGGGTTATGGGGGTGGAGAGTAGGAGAGAGAGAGAGGCGAGATTATAAAAATTATGAGTGGGTTAAGTGAGCGAGCGAGAGAGGGAGGGTTAGGGATACTGAGAATGTGAGAGAGAGGGGGTGTTAGAGGGTTGGGGTAGAGAGAGAGGGTTCGAGGTTTTTTGTAGCTGGAGGAGTAGGGTAGAGAGATAGATGGATATGGGGTTAGCATTGGTTAGAGAGACAAAGAGAGAGAGAGAGAGACTAGATCGAGGAAGGGTTCGAGTGGGTTATTAGGGTTAGGGTGGAGGAGGGGGGTTAGGGAAGAGAAAGAGATCATGGTGGGGGGATGGCAGGTATGCATTTAGGAAAGTTTAGGAAAGTTAGAGAGAAGTGGGGGTATACTTGGGGATTTAGAGAGAGAGAGAGAGAGAGAGATGAGGGGCTAGTAAGCACTAGGAGGTGTGGAATTAGGGTTAGTGGTAGGGTCAGTAGAAGAGAGAGGGGGGAATGGAGGGGGTTATTATGTGTAGGGAGAGTAAGAGGGGGCTTAGGCAGAGACAGTTGGGTGTTAAGAGTAGTGAGAGTGAGACAGAGCAAGGATTCTAGGGGGTTTGAGGAGAGAGGGAGAGAGGGACATGGTTAGGTGCATGTAGAGGAATAAGGAAGAGAATGAATAAGAGGGGGGGTAAATAATGGTTAGGGGGAAGAGGTGAGAGAGAGAGAGAGAGATAGAGAGAGAGAGAGAAAGGTGGAGGGGGTTTTAGAGGTAGGTGATAGGTAGTTGGTGAGAGAGTAAGATACATGGTTAGGAAGTATTAGAGAGAGAGAGGGGTGGGGGTTAGCGGTAAATGGATGGTAAGAGGGGTGTGTATTAGAGAGAGATAAAGAGATAGAGAGAGAGAGGGAGGGATATGGGGGGGTTGTAAATGGTAAGGGGGTTTAGGAGAGATATAATGAGAGAGAGAGAGATTTTTAGTGGTAATGGGAGTAGGAGAGAGATGGGGGGGTGGAAAGAGTGGTTATGGGTAGGGAGAGTAAGAGGGGTTTTAGTGTGAGAGAGGGGTGTTGTTAAGGGGTTAGGGGAGAGAGAGAGGGTTGTTGTTAAGAGGTTAGGGGAGAGAGAGACGGGTGGGTTTTAGGTGTAGGTAGAGGAGTATGGCAGAGAGAGAATGATAGATATATAAGCAATGTTAATGATATTGGAAGACAAGGGTTCAAAGATAGAGAGAGAGAGATAGGAGGTTTGTAAGGGTTAGAGAGAGAGGGGGTTGGTAAGGGTTCAGGAGAGGAGGGGGCAGAGAGAGAGAGAGAGAGAGAGAGAGAGAGAGAGGAAAGGACTTAATAGTAAAGCAAGGAGAAGAGGTGTGTGTGTGAGAGAGAGAGGGAGTGGGTGGGGGTGGGGTGTTTGGGGGTTGGGGAGAGAGAGAGAGAGAGAGAGAGAGAGAGAGAGAGAGAGAGAGAGATGGGTGGTGGTAAGTGGTAGGTGGAGGGGGTTCAAGAGAGAGGGTGTGTGTGTGAGAGAGAGGAGCATGCGGAGGAGGAGGAGGGCATGTTTCTGGGTAGGAAGAGCAAGAGTGGGGTTAGGGAGAGAGCAAGAGTTAATTTGTAGTGAGAGTTAGAGAGATGGGGGTTTAGGATTTGAGGGAGAGAGAGAGAGTTGTGGGGGTTGAATGTATGTCAAGTAATATGGGAGAGGGATAGTTATAAAGGACATTTGTAAGGGTTATGGGGTGGAGCTGTGTTTCTATGTGTATGTGTGTGTGTGTGTGTGTGTGTGTGTGTGAGAGAGAGAGAGAGAGAGAGACAGACAGACAGACAGAGAAAGAGAGAGAGAGAGATGGGGGGATTGTAATTTGTAGGAGGTGGGGAATTAGGGGGGTAGATAGATAGATAGATAGAGAGAGAGAGATGTGTTAGGGTAATGGAAGAGAGAGAGAGGGGTGGTTTGGAGGGGGTGATTATGGGTAGGGAGAGCAGGACGGGGGTTAAGGAGAGAGAGTTGGTGGTTACGAGTAGTGAGAGTGAGAGATAGGGAGTTTTAGGGGGTTGGAGGAGAGAGATGGGGGTGGGTTTTAGGTGTAGGTGTAGGAGTAGGGGAGAGAGAGAGAGCGAGAGAGAGGGTAAATAAGGGTTAGTGGGAAGAGGTGAGAGAGAGAAAGATGGGGGGAGGGAGGTGGAAGGGCCGGTAGAGGTAGGGGGTGTGAGAGCTAGATATGGGGTTAGGAAGTGTTAGGGAGAATATGGGAGAGAGAGACCGAGAGAGGGGTAAATAAGGGTTAGTGGGAAGAGGTGAGAGAGAGAAAGATGGGGGGAGGGAGGTGGAGGGGGTGGTATAGGTAGGGGGTGTGAGAACTAGATATGGGGTTAGGAAGTGTTAGGGAGAATAGGGGAGAGAGAGAGAGACAGAATGGTTGTTGGGAGAGAGAGGTGGGGTTTAAAGGTAATTGGAGGATTAGAGAGAAAGAGAGAGAGAGATATGGGGTGTGGTAAGTTGTAGGAAATGGGGTCTAGGATAAAGAGAGTGAGATATATATTTAAGGGTAGGGGGAGTAGGAGAGAGAGAGAGGGGGGGTGTAGGGGGTTGTAAGGGGTATGGAGAGTAGAAAGGGGGTAAGGGAGAGAGATTGTGGTGTTTACATATAGTGAGAGTGAGGAGAGAGAGAGGGGTAGTGTTAGGGGATTGGGGGAGAGAGAGAGGGGTGGGTGTTAGGTGTAGGTAGAGAGAGAGAGAGAGGAAGGGCATTAATGGTATGGGAGGAAAAAATGGGTGTGTGTGTGTGTGTGTGCGTGCGTGTTTGAGAGAGAGAGAGAGGTTTGTAACAATGAGGGAGATATGGTTGGTAAGGGCTAGAGTGATAGAAGGGGTTGATAGGGGTTAGGGAGAGGAGGGCAGAGAGAACGAGGAGAGGAGTTAATGGAAAAGCGAGGAGAAGGGGGGTGAGAGAGAGAGAGAGAGAGAGAGAGAGATGTGGGGTGGTAAGTGTGGTAGGGGGATGATATAGTGCCTAAAGTAGCTATGGTTTAGAGGAGTTAGGTCTAATAGGGGTTAAAGTAGATAAGGTTATAAAGTATATGTGTTATAATAAGGTATAGTGTATTTTATAATTACCAAGGAAAGAGATCCTAACTCCTAGGTTGCATGAATAGAGTGTCGACAAAGGGGGGTCCCTCATTAGACCACTTCAAAAACCTTGTGTATACATGGTCGACCACCCAACTTGGGGCGTACTGGGAGGGCTTCTCTGGGAGTCACCTCCCTCCACCTATTACTAGCGCAACGGCGTCCCAGTTCCCAGCTACAACAAAAGGCACATGTGTCAAGATACCGAGTTAGGAAATTGTTTCCAGGCAATTTCCCAAAATGGTCCTTTGAAAACACTCTACACATGACTTTAATAGAAACCCTATGGTCAACATACTAATGCACACGATATAAGAAAAATATAGAATTTAATATCCATAAAATATATTTTCTACAATCTTATTCTAATTTAAATATTCTAATTAAAATTTTATATATAAAAGAAATATATCATTAACTATTAAAAAACCATTAAAGTAAACAAGAGAACAATTATAATTTAACAATACTCTACAATATTTCAACACCCACAACAAAATAATCAATATAGTATCATATTGAAAATAATTAATACTTTATCATACCATAAAATATGCATAAAACCAAATTCCAATGCAACTCAATTACTAATATTTTGCAAAATCAATTACTAACAACAATTTTAAACAAATTTATTTACTAACATATCAAACCAAATTAGTAACCTATTGATAATTTGCAATGTTATTTCTAGAATTAGATAAAAGATTAATATCTTTGGATAAACTAAAAAAGATACAAAATGTGAACACCTATACAAGAATAACATGGAATGTTACATAGGTTATAAATCTAAAATATAGAATGGAGAAATATTGATCACTTAAATTCATATTTAAAAAATAGATGACATGGACCTACCTAGTTGTCCAATCTTTTCTAGCTAGAGAGGACATGGAATAACCAAATTTTTTTCACTAGAATGAACATGGTACCTACTTATAATCTAATGAGATAATTCACTTGCAAAAACATAAACTAATAATGTGATCACAAAATAATTTTTTTTTTCAATAGATTAAGATTTAAATTGAGGATCTAATATATTCAATCCAAATAAAGTATACAAAATACATGGAAAAATCTAGGTTTGCACTAGAAAAAAATAACAATAAATAAGCATAAAGTTGGAAGACAACTCCCTCCACGATGATTTTTTTATTAAGATTATAGATAGTGTATTTTATGGGGTACCAATAAAAAGCCTAATGCAAATTTATTTGTAACCATGAATACTAAACAAGCCAATTTAGTGTATTTTATGGGTTACCAATAGAAAGCCTAGTGCAAAACTCTTTGTAACCATGAATACTAAACTCACCATAATGACAACTTGATCTAATTTTTCAAATCTAATTTAAGTTCTAATTTAAATTCATCACTTGTTTAGGAAAAAAAAAATTGAATGAGTTGCTTTTAATAATAAAAATATATATGTAGTTATCACGTAATCGTAACTAGAGGAGTTAGTTATACGTTTTGTAAAAGCATATCTAAAGTCTAAATCTCTCCGCTCTTATTGTATTTCAAAAAATTCTAAAGTTCTAAATCACTCCGCTCCTATTTGTTTTGCATAGATAGGTTGCTAATTGAACCCTTTTTAATGTCCCCAAAAATACTCCTTCTTTCTCTAGGTCTTAAGGCTATATCAGGTTAATAAAAGGTATTCAACGATTATAAAAACCCCACATGATATGCATTACTTCGAAAGGGTAGATAAATAAAAGGAGTCAGAATGGAAAACAAGTTACGGCCAAAGAAAAAGACAGAATATGCGGACAACAAACCACGAACAAGTCAACACAAAGGCTTATACGCTGCGTGGGATAAGGGGTACTCAAATCCCGCGGGTATTTTGGTGAGTGGTTTTTCCGGAGGTACAGTTTCACCTTTTTTTTATTATTTTTTTGGAATTTCGACTATTTGGTTCATCTTAAAATGGCCCAAAACACATGAGGACACAGTTCCATAGCATAATTCCACAATAAACTGATGAAACTATGCACAGTGACAGCATAGAGAAAGCAGTGAGGTGGCAAGGGATAGTTGTAAGAATGGAGTAACTACTCGAAAACACAAAAGTTGAGAACGTTTACAAAACCAAACGGTCTCCGGCCATGACAGACATGCAGCCCAAACGCTCAAAGATGCCAATGTTTCCATACTTGGTGGCCTCAACTGCCATGGATAGAGAAACCCTAACTTGTTTTTTCGGGGCGCACAAGCAGACAGAAAAAATCTACAGTAACTGCGGCTAATTATGGAACACACAGAACATTCAAGTGACTGATTAGACCCTCAGAAACAATGGCAGTATCTTAGCGAGGAGGCAGTGGAGAGGACCAGGATCGACAAAGGCTCCATTAAAAAAAGAATGCATAAGAGAGAATCGCTACAGCAATAGCAGCCAAAGGGAGCATTTGGAATCTCCTTCCATTCGGAACGAGGTGATTTTCATTTATGTCAAGGATCGAAGCAGTGCGATCTACGTAACTGCGGCAAGATACAAATGGACATTTTATGAAGGGTTGGAATAATGTTACCCTCGGAGGGACTGGAGATGGCGTGCTAATTGGAGCCGGAACGAATGTCAGTATTGGGGAGCGTGCTAAGATTGGAGCAGGCTCTGTTCCACGTATCTGTTCCACGAATCATATGTATATGTACTAAATTTAAACGAGTAACCATAATAACATGTAAGTCACTGTTTCAAGAATCAGGATTATCTATTATATTATTGAATGTCTATTATTTAAACTAGAAACCACACCCCATATCGACACACTCATTGAATTATGGATTGGCTTTACATTTTTCATTATTGATTAAATTTAACTGAGCAGAGTGCGGTCTCGTCTTCTCATAGAAATGGAAGCAAAAGGAGGTTATAAGACATTCTGGGGAACATGACCGTATGACGATGTTTTGACATAGACCGTATGACATTCGAATTTATATTGAGTCAAATTATACGAATTAGAAGCATCTAATGTCGAGTTAGTTATTCGAAGATTAGAAGCACGAATGCCTCGCGAGACCACCATGGCCAGCGTTTTAATTGCATGGCTTTAAACAGGTTGGTGATTGATGATATGCTTGTAAACCACAGCTCCTACCAGAGAAAATCAGACCACGACTCTCTCAAAATCTGGCACCTAGCAGTTTCACCCATCTGTACTGTCTGTTTCTTGAATTTTTCAATTCGACCTATCTTTACCTAAATTAAAAAGATGGTTAGTAGGCGTTGAGGTTAAACCAAATTCTGAAAGATGTCGATCTCCAGTGAAAAAGATTTGGGTCACTTCTAATTAAATTCATTAAAAATGCAATCAATGAGAAGAAGTCAAAATGAAAAATGCAATTTCACTCCCTTGTAATTAAATTCCCACGAAAATGATTACAAAATGCACTCCACCAGCAAAATTGCAATCCATGAAGAGAGACACAGGTACAAAGCACTTATCTAAAATACATTTCTAAGGTCTACCAACCCATTCCATTGATGTGTTCTTATATAAAATACATTTCTAAGATCTACCAATGCATTCATTTTATGTGTTCTTCTGTAAAATATATTTCTAAGATTTATTAATTTTTTTCTTTCATTCATTAATCATATATAAACTAAATAAGAGAAATTATGAACAAATATACTTACCTTTAAAGTGTCAATCATCGAACAATCAAGTCCAGTCTTATGTGAGATCATCCAACCATGTAAAAAAAACACAAGAATAAAATATTAATTACTACTATAATGAAAATAGTAAAAAAACAAAATAAAACCTACACAAAATATAAACATACCTTAAAAAGCTGACCTTCCCAAATGATGATGATACCATATGCCTGGAATAGTTCCAGAATCATGATGTGATCCACAAAGACTAAAAGGAGTTGCGCAGCCCTCCTGAAACATATAGGAAGAATACCAATTAATTACGGTACAAAATTAACAAAACAAATAACATGTATGAAATCCATTAATATTAACCAGCTTTTTTAAACAACATAACAACAAATCTAGAAGCCAGTAACAATTACTTGAATTATAGAAAAATAAAAACATAAACATAGAGATAAATCCTAATATCATTAAATGTACCTTATCAAAAATGAAAATAAAAGTATTAATGCATTGCCATAAAAACATCCTTGAAACTACTCTATCCAAAATTAAAATAAATTATTACTACACTCTCATAAATCCTAATATCAATCAAACTACTCTATCGAAAAATGAAAATCATACTATTATTATAGTGTCAAAAATTTGGTATGAACTAAATATGAGCATAACTTAGAAAGCAGACCTCGCCACATAGATGATGGCACCATGTGCCTTTATAGAATCATGATGTTATTCATGATGTCATTCCAGGGTTCTTTACAATTGTATCATTAAATTTCAAACTGGACTCAAACCCTCGGATTTCATTGGAGGCCTTATCAGATGAAGCTATCAAGATGGTTACAACAAAATAGTTTATTAATTTGATTCAGGGATTCTTTTACTTTATTTTATTAATCGAACAAATCCAGTAAGTCCAGTTTTCTGTGCGATCATCTAACCATATGAAAAAAAATAATGATTATTATTAATACAAACTAAAACACTATACATATAGAGATAAACCTTAAAATTATTTTAGTTGTATTTCAAATCATAAAAAAATTGTAAGCAACTTATAAATCTTAAATCTTTAAAAAATACCATATCCAAACTGAAAATAAAACTGTTACTACGCCGCTAAACATTTGCTATAGACAAAATATGCAGATACCTAAGAAGCGGACCTCACCACGCCACAGAGAGGATGGCACCATATGCCCAGCCACATAGCCAGACTTTCTCACACCTAATCACAACGTCATTAAAATACCGATTAATTACGGTATAAAATCAACAAACCAAATAACATATCTGAAATCCAGGATTTTTAAAAACAATAAAAAAATCCTACGGATCCCATTACATTAATCTTAATAAATAAATAAAAAGCAATAACAATAACAGGCAACATTGAATTTCAAACTACGGGCAAACCCTCGGATCCCATTCAAGAAAATCTTATACATTACTGCACGCATACAACAACAGTTGTGAATTATAAGCGTGTTGGGAACGTACCTGACAGTCGCCAACATACCCTCTTAAATTTTTGAAATCCTCGCACCGTTCACCCACGTCGTTCGGCTTCAGGACAGTTAAATCAGATCTCAGATCTCAGATGGCTTCTTCAGATTCATCAATTTCAAACCGAGTGTATCAAGTAATCCCTCAAAATGGTTGAAATTCGAACACGCCGTTAAATTCATATGGATAACCCAACAACCATTCAGAAATTCAACCTAAGAAAAAGGCCAGGCTTCACCAGGCAGACTTCTCAGACACACAAAGCCACTCCCGCAATCGCAGCAGTTTCAGATATAGCAGTTTCCATGAGATCTTCAACAAGCACCATCGGCCGAGTCTGTTCCATCAAAGGTAGCACTCCCCTCTCACACTGTAGCTGCATCCACAGAGACCCTAATATCTGCGCTTCCAAATCTCAATAACAAGCGTTTTCTTTAACCTAACTGTTTGAATTTCGCTCACCCTTTGATCCCATTCGATTAAAGGATTTTCCGTTTGATAAATCACCGTTGGCTTTTTGGATGAAGAATGCCGTTATATGATAACGGCTACTCAGGCTGCTTTTGTGATTTACTACAATATTATAATATTCTGACATGGAAAAAGCTCCATCCGTATCACCGTTGGCTTTTCCGATTAAGAATGCCGTTCATTCAACGGCTACTCAGGCTGCTTTTGTGATTTTCCGTTGGATAAATCACCGTTGGCTTTTCCGATGAAGAATGCCGTTCATACAACGGCTACTCAGGCTGAGTCAGGCTGCTTTTGTGTTTGTGATTTAATATTCTGACATGGACAACGCTCCATCCGTATCGTTTGTAACGTGGGGTAAACGCGACCGCTGATATCCAGGTCGGATATTTAAAATTTAAATTTGAGGCTTAAGCAAAGAAGTAAATGAGGCGAAAATAATTGGCTCACCAGGCCGCCGGTGAGCGCCAATGAGCTGCGCAAACCAGTAGAGAATGCCCCTCAGAAGCGTGATGTGACCTCCGACGAGTGCACCGAAAGTGACCGCGGGGTTAACGTGGCCACGAGAGATATTGGAGCCCACGGCCACTGCCACGAAGAGCCCTAGACCATGGGCCAGAGCCACGGCTACCAATCCGGCCGGTGCCGTCGAAGCTTCGCTGGTAAGCTTGGCTGCAACAAATTCACACCCCGTTAATTAACGGCAGCAATAGATTCCTGAAACTTAGAAGAAATTATAAATGAAGTGTTGTTTGTAAATGTATTAGTAAAAGCCATGCCTGATTCTTCGCCGGCGAAGACGAAGATGAGCGTGGAGATACCCTCTGCGAGGGCGGCCTTGAGAACGTGCGGGTGGGTCACCTCCTCCGGCCTCCCCACTGCAATTCCTCCGAACGGCATTATAACGAAGAAATCTGTGAAGTCTTTGACCTGACCTCTCTGTCTCGTTCTTCTCTCCATCAATTTCATGAATTTGGTTTAATATTGCCACCCGAGTGGCCCCAGCTACAATTTCGCCTGTCCTTCACAGGCGTGCAATGACAACAAGTCTGTGAAGGTAGTCGGGTTTCGAATTTCCAGATTGTCTATTAGTTATGATTAGATTTTATTTTTCATGATTATATTAGATTGGATTGGATTCGTTTGTTAGTTACTTGTTAGTTGTTTTTGAATTATGATTTGATTTGATTTATTTTTATTTTTCTTGATTTATTTTTTTAGTTTTTCATCTCCTCCTTTTAATGGGTAATGGTAGTGAAAATAAATTCAAGATATTTTAAATTTTAAATTTAAATTTAATGAAATATAATTAAAATTTTTAAATAGAATTTTTTAGAATTTAACTTATATATATATTTTTAATATGAAATTAAATAATAATTATAGGTAATATTTAGCTAAAGCTTAATAAGTGTAGAGCAATTGCTAATGAGTAATTGAGATGAGTAACTGTAGATGGAAGGTCATAAGTTTAAAGTGGTCTCATATGATATGATAAGTATAAAAAATGGTTTTTCTATTCTTTATGAATCACAATGATAAGAGAAGTTCATTGGATTAAGATTTTTGGCATTATTGATTATGGTAGAGATATAAATGATGCATTGAACCTCTAAGAATAAAATTGTCTTGTGAGATATATATGGTCAAAAGGAGTCATGTTGAGTTACATGGAGGATTATGGAGTCTCTCTTGTAAAGTGGAAGTTATGTTTATAGCATTTTATTATATGGTAGTGGGAAGGTTGTGTAAGGATACTTGATTAAATCACAATGATAAGACAAGTTCATTTAAATGATGCATTGAACCTCTAAGAATAAAATTGTCTTGTGAGATATATATGGTCAAAACGAGCCATGTTGAGTTACATGGAGGATTCTGGAGTAGCTTTTGTAAAGTGGAAGTTATGTTTATAGCATTTTATTAGATGGTAGTGGGAAGGTTGTGTAAGGATACTTGATTTATAAATACATGAATATTGTGATATTGATAGTGTGCATTCCATAAGATGATGTGGCAATTTGATGATCAACTCATGGTTTTATGTTCTATCTAGTTTTTGTGTTGATCCCATTTGTTTCTCTAGATTATTGTAAAATATGATTATGAATTTAAAAAATATTAATAAAAATATTTCCAACTTTATTTTATTTTCTAGTTTTGGGGGGGGGGGATTTCACTTTTATTATATTAATTTAGATTTTATGATTTAGATATATTTTTTTATATACTTAAAATTAATCTCTCTTTACCATTTAAATCCTTATATAATTAAATATTGTGTATAATAAACCATATTGATCTAATTATCTTTTAAATTATATATACATATATATATATATATATATATATATATGCCTACAAGGGTGCACCTTGTATTTTAAAATAATCAATTTATGGTTTGTAAATGAGTCTTTTAAAGCAATTGATTTATAGTTTTGAATAATTGACTAGTTTTTAATCAAATAAAGACAATTTTAAGTCATACTTTATATTTTTAGACTAGGGTAAAGTTTTTATCCTATACATATAACCAATTGTTATCTAAAATTATAATTTAATGTCACATTTAAAAAAATATCCTCACATATTTAAAAAAAAATATTTTAAAACTTTAATTACATATTTATTAAATTTAAATTTGAACATAATTTATTAAAAAAATATACTTCACAAAAAATTATAATAAACAATTAAACAAAATAAAATAAAACATAACCATCATACAAAAGACTAAAGCTTAACCACATCACACAACTATAGACACATTCATAAATCTTATTTAATTTTGATTGATTGTTTTGTTGTAACCATCTTGATAACTTTAAAGATAAATTTGATTGTAGATAACATTGAACGGTATATAAGAAATTCAAGGTACATACCAAATACAAAATTCAATGTATCTTAATATTGTGTGGTAACGAACATATGTGTGTTAGAAAAGGAGATGAATATATTACAACCCAGTTATATGAGTTAATATGTGTGCCATGACTCTCCACTCAAATTCAACATCATGATTTTAAGTGTTTTTATTTTTATTTTTATTTCTTCATTTTATTCTATATATTTAGTATTCTAGTGTTACTAATAAAATTTAGAATTATGTCTCATTTTATTTTAGATTTTTATTATTCACCTATTACTAATAAATATTAGTATTTTTCTTCATTTTATTTTAGATATTTATTATTCTCTTATTACTAATAAAAACTATAATTTCTATGAAAAAGAAAATTTTAAAATTTAAATAAAAAGAAAATACATGAACTTCTAAAGGAAGTTAGGAAGAAAATTAAAAAAGAATAACAATACTAGTTTCCTTAAAGGTTGATGATATACACCAATAAATAATCTTAGTTAAAATATTAAGGTACCATCGTTAAATTTCGTGAATCTAACCTATCCAAATATTTCTACTTCTTTCCACTCAATAGCTTCATATTTTCCACATAATTAAGATTGTGAAATAAATTACTCATTACAATTATAAAATTATGGAAGATCATTTAAAAATGATAGGAATAATTTAATTATTTGCATTTAATTAATTAAAAAAAATATATTATTTAAAAAAAAAATAGATTTTAAGTCATATATATATATATATATATATATATATATATAAAACATTAATCTAATCAATTTTACAAATTATATCGAAGAAAAAAAAATTTATAAAACAACAAAATGTTTATAAATGTCAAAATAAAGATATAACTAACCATAAAGACTCGAAGGTATATGATACAATCCAAATTTATTAGATAAAATAATTATTTCCAAATAGTTTAATCAAACTCTGAAAATATTATTGTTGACACACAGTGGATATTTATTTCTAAAGCGATAGTGAAATAAAACATAGCCAAAGCGTTCAAAGAACTTACAAAGTGTGCATCTATACTTGATAGAGAATTCCCTACCTTAGTGACATGACATAACTAAAATGAGAGATGCTTAAACACTCTAGAGGTATTAAACTTAACAATCTCAAAATCACACTTTATTTTCTCCCAAACAATTTTTTTTATTATCCTTCTCTGACCCCTATCTTGTTGTGACTGCAATACAAGATGTAAATTGTAGTTATGTAATAGTTCTTGGCGAGAAGCTCAAGGCCAAGGTCGTGCCAATGAAAATTGTAAGTATTGTTATGATTCCTTAAGTTGAACCATGCCATAGTTAAATCATGGTCATGTATGATGAAAATTGGAAATGACAAAATAATAAAATTTGACCTAGGAGAAGGAAGTGCACTGCAACAAAATGGCGTGCACAATGGAATCCACTAGCGGGAGAGGTTGAGGGCTAGGAAAACGTAGGAACCTAATTGATGATGGTAGGTTGTCATAATGGTGCCTTAGGAACTAGAAGGAAAGTGAGCTACTATTGATCACTTGATTGCCTAAAAACCTATAGGTGTTAGCCGAAGTCAATGCGTGTGCTTATGATTTTTCATAGTTTTGATCATTAATTAATAAGGGCATTGTTAATAACCACTTGATTCCTAGTGGTTCATTAAGATTTTAATGGAAACTAATTTTTATTTTTAAGAAATGACTTAGTCAACAATTGTGTGTGTGTGTATGTGCATGCGTACGTGCATTAAATATATGTATATTAAAAGTGAATAAATTGCCTAGTTAGATTTATAAAAAATGGTGAAGAAAATTATTATTGTTTAATTAAATTACTTTAAGTGGTTGGGGTTTTTCCCTTGAGTAGATGAAGGATTTCGCTTAGGGTTTCTTCCTTTGGATGGAAGTTCAACCACATCATGAGAGTAGATATGGGGGTGGAGAAGTCTCCATTAATTAATAGCGGGGAGCGGTCTCCAGAGGGTCGTTGGAAGCAGTTAGAAGAGTAGATCCTAGTGGTTGCACACCACCACATTCAATACCTTCCATGGATTAATAGAAAAAAAATATTGGTGATAACTCTGTATGGGACCTAGGATCATTTCATACATTACAATATCTTGACAAAAGTGTGAGGTTCTATGTGTTAGATATTCTCTTTTATTACAATTATTGTCTTTATTATGAATATTGTTTATCCGTGGTTGTTATCATACCATTACCACTTTGCCATAGATGTGAGGAGAAGGAAGGGTTTTCGTTCCATAGTGAGGGTTGAACTCATTCTTAGATTCTCTAGTTAATCTTATAGTATTTTTTCTTGGTGAAGAAGGGTGGCTCCATTCTTTTCTTTCTCAATACATTTACATTTTGTTCAAGAGAGAGATCTCTTGGGAGGTTAATGGATTTCATTGTTATACTTTAAATCAAGGAGGTTGGAGAAGGGATTCCCAAGGGAGTGTGAGAAGAAATATGCATTGTTCATTCTTTGCAATGGATAGAAGACAAAAAGAGGCTTTAAACTATGAGATGGAAGGCTAGTCTCTTTCAGTAAATTCAAACCCTATGATCCGTACTTGTAATGCAATCTATTAGTAATTTATGTTGCTACAGTCTCTAATGTAATATTTTGTTGATGAATGCTAGATCAAAGGGAATGGTCTCTCAAAAGAGATTCAAACCTCCGTTGCCATATTTTTACTCTCACATGTGTGTGTGTGTGTGTGTAATTAAAAAAATATATATGTAGATGAAGAGTGTGGTCTCTCTCTGGTAGATAGAGGATAACCCTTTGGAAGACTAACTCATTGTATAAAATGGATGAATTTTACTTTGAAGGTCTGATCCATAAGGAAGATGAGTTTATTAATTCTAGAATGATTGTTGTAAAGTGATGCATGCCTATGTGCTTATGCAAGTAGAAGCTTGTGATATGTTATGATCAATGCATATTGTTTACCTGAATGCAAATTTAAGATAGTGACATATATGCTTGTTTTCTTGTGACTACAAGAGGATAAGAAAAACATATGGGCTTATGTCGAAGGATAAAGAAAGAGCAATACCTATTAGACAATGAATTTAATAGCATCATTGGTAAGATGCCTTGGATAACTTAGGTATGCTAATTTTCATTTTGAAATAAGTAACCTAATGTTACCAAAAGGTTTTATTATGATAAAATGATTACAAATACATTACATCTAGAACATGGAAGACTTCATATGTTAAGTATACATTTTTATAGAAAATAGTGGAGGCAAATTTGGTAGATTTTAATTTTTTATTTATATGCTTGTAAAAGGTTCTAAATTTAGAAAATCCGATTTTCTTAGTGATTACAACACTATGGAAAGCTTTTATATTATGTATGAATATATTGTATAGATGGTATGTCAGTGATAAGTATAATTTCCAAAATGTATGTATGGTAGGGGTAAATTGGTAAATTGAAAGTGTGTAGTAAAATGTTTTACATACATTTTGCAAGGTGTTAGTAATATAGAAAGCATGAAATCAATAATTATTACACAATTATTTGATATATTATGTTTTGATATTAAACATATGTCCTAGAAAAAAGAATGAGTTTGTAAAAAAAAATTTAAAAATTATTAGTGCAAAAATGCATTTTGAATATAATGCCTAAAACGTTGCAAATATGGACATCCCTAAGGCCAAGTATCTGAAGAAAATATGCACACATTCGCTACAAGGAAAATATCCTGTAGAGAAGGTCATAGCGGAGGATTTTAGTGTTACAAGATTGGAAAAAATTATCAAAAAAAACTTCACTACAACCTCTACCAATGGTAGCACAAGTTTTAACAGATCTTATTACAGATATATTTTAAAAGTAAAAAAGTCCGGTGGCTGGATGTTTTAGTGGATGTTTTTTTACTAGTGCATTTTGTTTAAATTGTGTGCACTAGTGCATGTAGAAACACAATGCAAAGGTATTGTATATTGTAAAAATATGCACCGTCACACTCAAACAAAAAAAGAACTAGAAATAACCAAATTTCAATGTCGGACTTGTGCTTGCGTTTAGGTTTTATGCATCGGTGCTAGCACACAAAATAAATGTACTGATGTGATATGCTACATCATATGCACTGGACAATTTTTAATATTTTAAATTTTACCGATGTTGTCCATTTATAAGACTGCACTGGTGCATATAGTTAGGGTAGGAGCACCTAAACACAACATCAATTATCAAAAGCATTGCTTTTGATTATTTGAACAATGGCTACGAACATTCAGGTCTTCTCTCTCTCTCTCTCTCTCTCTCTCTCTCTCTCTCTCTCTCTCTCTCTCTCTATATATATATATATATATATATATATATATATATATATATATACATATGTATATATATAGGAGCACCTAAACACAACATCAATTATCAAAAGCATTGCTTCTGATTATTTGAACAATGGCTACTAACATTAGGGTCATATATATCTATATATCTATATCTATATATCTATATCTGTATCTATATGTATATATATATATATATATATATATATGTATGTATATATATATGTGTATGTATATATATATATATGTATATATATATATACATATGTACACATATGTATATATACATATGTATATATATATATATATATTTTTTTTTTATTCCGTTATTCATCTGATATTGAAAGATTTTTTCATAGTATTATTCATTTCATTTTTTTTTGTATATACGGATGAGGAACTTCTATTACTTAAAACCAAAATAGTGGTACAAAGATACAAATACAAATGAGCATCCGCATCTCATGCCACACTGGTGAACCCTAGCGTGGTCAGCTTCTCAGAAAAGGATTATACATTATACTCGCACAACATGGCTACCTACCTATGCGTTATTTGGGACTCCACGCTAGTCGGGGTCTTGACAAGATACTGAGCTCCCCAGTTGAAGGGTTGGGGCTTAGACATATCCATCTCCATAGGAAGGTGGTGGGAAGATCCTTCACTGGGACAATGACCTTCCCCCCCAGGTCTTGAAGATCTACCATCGCTGTTGCTGCCTCTTCGTCTGCTTGCTCTCAAATGGGGAGCCATAACTTCCGTTGACTCCTAAATTAACCAACAAAAGAATGAAAAGGATTGACTGAACGGGTTGAGAATTCCCGCATAGTGATCCATACTTATAAGAAAAATACAGGGGGAACGAGTAGCATCCCAGTCTGTAAAAATCGAGATAGCATTTAAGCCCGCACAGATGAAGGAAATTCCATTCACGGCGCTATACATTTCGCTAATCTCACTATCCCCAGAGCAGGTACACACAATCGCTTGAACCCTACTGTGCAAATACTTTGGCACTTGCGAAGTCCCATCCACTTTACTCTTCGGAGCACGGAGATAGTTATCTAATGATGAAACCAACTGCCTCATTGAAGCCAAAAAGAAAACAGATGGAGACGATCGTGACAAAGGGACGAATATAATCATTGACTGTTGTGAGAGTGACGTCTCTGGGCCTCCAACAGATCGTTCCTCATGTCACTTAACTCCCCCATCCCTTCCATCATTCCGATCATCAAAATGACAGATCCACAATGATGAGAGTTAGTGGTCACCCTTGTGGCTGGATCACGCGAAACCACCAGCTCACTCAATGTTTCAAGATACCCACCACAATATTTGCTGCCCAAGTGGATGGGGGAGAGAGCCACAGGTAGTCCTATCATTGGCTAGGTGGAAGGCCTGGTCAAGAACCGAGGCCACGGGTTGAGTAGGTGGGGGCCTGCTAGCCACCTGACGAGTCCTCTACGTACTATCCTTCTCAATGCAGCCAACCAGATGTCCCAAATCCTCTAAGGGAAACTCCTTGCACTTCCTCCTAAGAGCAGCGTCCACAATTTCCGTCAAACTTCCCCTGTGAAAGGAAAATCCGACCTCTACTCCCTTATTAGCAATGGAGTCCACCACCCTTTTTCCTTTCCTGTGAATGTGCAAAAATTGGAAGGCTGAGTGGGAGTCTAGTAAATTACACAGGGCCCTGAGGTGGCTCTTCCACCTCCAATTGTGGGAAATTTTAGCTATGGCCGACCCACACTGAATTCTTTTTTCCGTGGACATAATTATGAGCAAATCCCCTTCGACTTCCAGCGGAGTCCACCCCTTCTGAAGTGCCCATTTGATACCACTGACTAGACCTTCCAGCTCTATCAAATTGTTAGCGTTCTCCCCCAAGTCACCCCATGCGATGCTTATGATTACACCCTCTAAATTCCTAATGACTCCTCCATACCCAGCTAGTCCAGGGTTACCCTTCATGGCTCCATCAAAGTTGAGTTTATACGCCCCAACACTTGGGCATTTCCACAGTTCCGGACTAAGAGGAGGTGCTGTCAACTTGCTGGGATGACGGATGCTAACAAGTACATTGAAAATTCCCCAATCGTCTAGGATTAACCTCTCAGTGATATCCATTTCCATAGCATTCTGGTCCCATTGATTTAGAGTCAGCGTTTCAATTGGTGCCAAATAAATTCAGTGGTGCAGGTTTTGCTTTCAAAAATACGACGATTTCTCTCTTTCCATATCTCCCAAACCACAAAACCTGGGAAAAGTTCCCAAATCCTCTCCAATATTTCATTTTTGAAATATTTGGATGGCCAATTAGATATAGAGAGATCAGGTCTATCCCAGATCCTAGAAATATTGTGAAAGTGCTCAGCTCCTTTATCCCACAGGGAGGATGCAAAAGGGAAATAATCTAACAGGTGATTAATAGTCTCCACATTTTCCTGACACATAGTGCATATGGACGGCCCTATGAAGCCCCGACATAACAAGTTTTCCCAAATGAGAATATGCCTATCAATTAATAACCAGTTGAAGGAAAAAACTTTGGGCCACCATTGTCCCTTCCACAATTTCCTCCATTTAGCACCAGTCCCCATTTTGTACATCTCCGTCTGTAGCCCCATAGCTTCTTTAATGTTGAAGTTGCCCAAACTCGAGTAACCCCATCTAACCTTGTCGGGGCCTTCCAAAATGGGGATTCCGCGCTTGCAGTGCTCGCCATAGAATTCACCTATATTTTCTTCGGGAGCAAGGGCTTGCCACCATTCCTTTGATTTCCAGGTCTTGAAGTGACTATCCTCCACATTGCCCTCCCATAAGTCTTTAACACACTTTCGAGGATCATTTTGTAGGTGAAGGAGGAGATTCGGGCAACGACGATGTTTTCTATGGATGGTAACTATTGTCAGGTGTCCCCACTGAACCTGGCTGTGGCCCCATCTCTGATTTTCGAGAAGCTATGTTTTTGGATAATTCCCCTATTCTCCAGAGTCACCTTCCAAATGTTCGACCCTGGAGAATCAACATCGAAGCGGATTAGCTGATGTTTAGGCTGGTGGGGGGCATACTTCTTTGCCACAATCTACCCCATGGTTCCTCAGTGTGGGTGATCCACTTCCACTAGATTTTCGCCCCCATGTTACTATTGGTGCTGACCAGGTCCCTAAACCCCAACCCTCCTGCCTCCTTCGGCTTGCGCAAAGTACACCAATCCACCAAAGCCCATTTCCTATGCCCTTTTGTTCCTCCCCATAGGAAATTCCTCTGGATGGAATGAATTTTTTGAAGAACTGTCTTCAGAGCATCCATAACAGAAAACAAATAAATCAGCATGGCCTAGAGAACAGATTTAATGAGGATGATTCGGCTAGGGAATTTTAGCGCCCTGAAAGTCCAGTGGTCAAGCTTTTGCTTGAATTTTTCCAGCAAGTCCTTCCATGAAATTTGGAAAATGGTTGATTCCTCTGGGAGGGCACCTAGGTACTTGGAAGGCAGGGACCCTTCTGTGAATTCAAGGATCCTGAGGATATTCCTTCTAGTTATTTTTCGGGTGTTGAAGAAGTACACCTGAGATTTCTCCTTATTTATCTCAAGACCACTAGCTATGAGGAAAGTATCCAGACCTTTCCTCGTCCCCCTGGCTTCCTGAACACTTGATGACCCCATCAACATGGTGTCATTGACAAATTGCTGGTGTGTTTGGGGTTCCAACCCCTCATAGAGAGTGAGCCCGTGGATCTGGCCTTCACCTTGCATGGCTTTTAGCATTCGACCCAAACCTTAGGCTATGATAATAAAGAGGAAGGGAGACATAGGGTCCCCTTGACGGATACCCCTAGATTCTTGGAAAGGCTGGGATGGAGTACCATTGACCAGGATCGAGAAAAAAATAGAAGAGACAAGGCTCATCACCCAGTTAGTCCCATACCTAGTAAACGAAATTTTCTAAGCACCTTAGCCAGAAATGGCCAATTCAGCCTATCATATGCTTTGGAAAGGTCCGGCTTTAGAAACATACCAGGGATTTTTTCAATTTTTGGGGAGTGAATCATTTCATGCACTAATATTATCCCATCAGTAATCTGGCGGCCTTCCATGAAACCTGCTTGCTTTGGGGAAATAAGAAGAGAGAGAAAAGGGTGCAGTCTATTGGAAATAACCTTGGTGATGATCTTGTAAATCACTTTGCATAGTGCAATCAACCTAAAATTCCCTAAGTCTTTTGTTCCTGACTCCTTAGGGATGAGCATCAAGTGAGTGGCGTTGAGAGCTTTCAGAATAGATCCAGTCTTCCTAGAACTCTCAATGAGCGCCAACACCTCCTCTTTCAACCAGGCCCAACATGCATGGAAGAATTTTGTAGTAAAACCATCCACACCTGGGGCTTTATCATCTTCCATTTGTTTGACCATTTCCTCCAACTCTTCCATTTCTATGGGTTTCATACACATGATATTGTGGTCGTCCATTATCACCCTCAAAATAACCTGCAAGACCTGCATTTGAGCCTCATTCCTACCCACTTCTGGTTCATCAAGGAGGTCCACGAAGAACTCATTAAGAGTGGCTTCCAGTTCTCCCTAGGATTCAGTGTGGGTGCCATCGCTTTGTTTTAGCCTCACCACACGATTCCCATGCCTATGTTGGATGGTCGCTTTGTGGAAAAACTTAGTGTTGCGCTCCCCTTCCTACAACCAACGGTTTCTTCATTTCCTCTTCCAAAGGAGTTCTTCCTGTTGCTCCCGAGTGTTGAAATCATTTAAAAGGATTTGCTCCTCCTTTTTTAACTCCTCCGAGAAGCCCTGGGAAATGCCTTTCTGCTGCACTTCTTGCATTTTTTTATCCAACTGCTTTTTTTCTTGGAAAATGTTCTCGAAGGATTCCGAGTTCCAATGCTTGATTTTACTTTTTAGGACCTTCAATTTTTGTTGGAACTCGTACATTAACGTACCTCGGATGGCATGTATCTCTAACCACCACTGGTGGAGTTTCTCCGGAAATTCTTGGTGGTGTAGCTAGAATTGTTCAAACCTAAAGGGTCTTCGAAGATTATCCCCGATCCTTGACTATTCCAGACTGACCGACCAATGATCAAAGCCTGCTGAAGGAAGGACGACTGTTGTGATATCCCCTCCATCCATTATGGTATATTTCATAACCAGGAAGTGATCCAACCAACAGGCAATGCTCCTGTCCCCTGCCCATTTGTTATTCTAGGTAAAGATACCATTCATTGCTCTGATGTCCACCAGCTCGAGAGCTTCTATAACCTCATTGAAATGATCGTTAATGGGGCTTAGTTGGAGGATACCCCCTTTCTTCTCTTCCAGAGAATGAATCAAGTTAAAATATCCCCCGAGGAGCCAGGGTATGGGGCCTACCAGTTCCTTTAACAAGTGTAGGGAGTTCAGGAATAATTGTTTAATATTTGAAGCTGCGGGCCCATAGACATTGGAGATGTAGCCCCAAATCTTTGTCCCCAACACATGACAGGTGGTCGATAGGGTAAAATAAGAGGCAAAGAAACCAAATAGAGAGACCTTACCCAGGTTCCACAGAATTCCCAACCCTCCAGCTGCCCCTCTGGCATCTAAGGCCATGACCTCACAATTGTGCCACACTTTCCTGCCAATAACTTTGAGCTCATATGCTGAGCACTTAGTTTCTTGGAGAAACATGATCATGGGTTTTTCCAGCTTGATTTTTCTTTTTAGAAGACAAATTTTCAGCTAGTTTTTACAGCTGCGAATATTCCAGGTTGTGATTAGAATTAAATCACTGCTTGGGGATGGCCGCAAGAGTTGCGACAATGGTAGGGTATTTCCCTAAAGTAACCAACTTTGATCCAACCAATTGGATCCTTTGCGCATTGCTATGTCGTCCTCGTTTATCCTTCCTACTTTTCTTTTTTCCTTCTATTTCCTTGAGGGAGTCCGAGGCTATTCCCAGGAATTTCATATGTTTAGTTTTGAGAATAGCTTTCTCCAGCAGGGAGATTTGCGTATGTGAGAGAGGATCCGGATCCTTGGCCATGATGGCCGCCTCCAGAATTTCCCGATCTAGACCGTCAAACACCATATCTTCCCCCTCATCTCCTTGTGGGAAGACTTCCTCCATTGGTGCTTTCATAGCCGGTTCTTGGGTGGTAATTTCCAAGGTGACTTGCTTTTCTTGGCTCTGACCTTCTCATGGGGTCTCGCAGACATTTCCTAATTGCAGGACCTCAAATCTATTATTGGTTTGAGTTTTTTTGTTTACCTCCGAACCGGTAGTCCTTTTGGATGCTCTTTTCTTGGTGGTAAATTTGGTGAATCCTTCATCTTTCTTCCCTTTCGGGTTATTGATATCTCCAGGGATTTTATTGAGAGGGAAATCATGAAAGAGATGGCCATGTTCATGCCAACATCTACATCTGAAGGGGATTTTCTCATCATCGATCGCTTGAAGCCACACTTCATCTTCCCAAGTTAACTCGATCCCATCCAACAAATCTTGAGAGATATCCATATACAAACATATTCTGGCATACGAAGTGTATCTCATTTGCTTCGTCTGCTTCGACACCTTTCTGAAAACACCTAGCATGTTACCAATGTCTGTGAGGATCTCTTCTTTCCAGTATTCCGTAGGGATGGAGTACATGCGAATCCAGATCAGTGCAATAGTGAGGTTCTCCTTATCAGGATTGAGCCTATCTTTCCACAGCCTTAGGTATAGGCCTGCAAAATGGAAGAAGTACGACCCATTGTCAAAAATTCTGGTACAACCAATCTCATTAAAGAAAACCAATGTGAAGAATCCCTTGGCTCCAACCTGGAGGTCAATGTTCCCTTGAGGTTTCCAGGTAGTGTTAATCCACCATATCAGAGCCTTCTCGTTTGGCCAAATTCCAACAAACTTACCAATTAGAGCGTGGTATTTCATGTATTGAATGTTCTCCAAGATCCGTTCCAATCGGATCTGAAGTTTAGGGATCGTTTTAGACTTCGACATACATTGCCCTGGTTTCCTGCTTCTCGAGTTCAAGGGGGTCTCTCCGCTAACCCCGCTAGATCCAGCTCCTCCCTTCCCTGTTGGTGTTTCAGAAACTTGAGCTTTCTCTTTTCCTTTTGCCTTATCCATATCGGGATGAGGAGAAGGTTCCTCCCCACCCACCAAATCTTCCATGGTAAAAATCCCTTACCACAGCACAGGATCCGGGGCTTGGCCCTCACAGACCCAACACCCGAAAGTTCAGTTTGACAAACCCTAAATCACTGTAAAACCTGCCTCCTCCCCATTAGCTTCTCCCTTCTTATTCATTTCAATTTTAATTATTGCATTTGTTTGGATTAATTTCTTACATCATAGATGCAAGCATCTATTGTAATATTTAATCATCCACACATTTAATTATTAATGTGCCATTTCACATGTAACATTTGGCAATAACATTGAACAATGCAATAGAATAAAAAAGTTTATTTTATTATATATAAATAAGATTTCCTTTGTCATACAACTTAGGACAACATAGAGATAATGATAATGAAAATGTCAACATGCATGCAATTGTTACACTTATTGGTAACCTATTGTTTTTGAATTCAGACACTATGTCCACTATATTTTTATACAATTTTTTTTATTTTCACACACAATTATTCCAAAATATACAACAAGCTACATCAACTTGCATTAACACCAAAATTAAATATGGATTGATCATTATTCGCTAAAACTGTTATTTATGCTTGAGTCAATTGCATAATTTCGATTATTTGGCTGAATGTTTTGTTGATTGCCTCAATTTTTTTCATCTTCTTTAGATTTCATATGCAAACATAAAAATAAAGTATACTAAGTGTATCTACATTTCCGAGAATAATGAAAAATAAAATAGATAGTATACATGAATGTAAATTGAAAGGCATTGTACTATATAAATAACCAAGTCATGAAAAATAAACATTGTTTCAAAACCAAATCTCATGCTTTCTATCAACAAGTCTTCTTTTGGCTCCACTCCATACTTTATTTCCTATGAGTTTTATGCCCTATCATAAATCATAGACTTAATATAAAGGATTTTTGTTGTTTTATTAATTATAAAAAGAGATAAGTAAAACAGTATAGATAATTACAAAATCCAAAATTAATTTTTGATACACCAACATATACTCACAAACCTCACTTAATCCAAAGTCAATTAATTCTTTTGGTAGCTCCTCTTTCTATGTTAACACATGTTTCAAGACATCCAAGGATTTCGAGTAAAAACAAACAAAATTAAATATGCAAATCACAAACACTACCAAATCTTAATTTCTTATAACTAAATCACAAATATACTCACAAAATTTGCTATCAACCCATTTTTTCCTTGTTGTCGAGCTGGTGCAAGGTAATGATACCCACATATGACTCATTAATTGCAATGACATGTTGGAAAAACATGAATGTTATCATTAAAATGAATTACTGGAAGTACCTACAAAACTTTATAGAATTAGGTGTAAAAAGATGAAACATAGAAAATCAGATCACCTTCCGGAATATATAACTTTTATTTATGTAAAAGTGGTATAAATACCCGAAAATGTCATTATTTTAATATTGCTAATGTTATTTTTTCTCTAAACCATAATGCATATGTTCGCGTTGGTCCACCAGTTTGTTATGTAAATTGTCAAATTATGAGGAAAAAAACATGTAGAGGCATAGGCAATAAACGTATCTTGTGCAGGGCTATTTTTCCAAAATTTTAAAATTTAAGTTGTATTTTTTTTTAAATTACGAAAGTCACTTAAGCCTTAAAATGACATGGTCGAGTGTTGGTCCACCATATTAGGGACTGAACACAATCAATTAACTTCTTTTTTAGCTTGTAGGTATTCTTGTACTCTTTTGTGGGTTCTTTTCCATTTTCGAAATATGTATTCCAATCAAAAGTTATATCCCAAATAAATGACCTATCTTTTTTACAAATTTGACATGAGTGCAGTTAAAAATGAATTACAAATAGAAAACAATAACATATCTATTAAAAATATATATATTTAGAATCTGCGCACAGAGCTCGACAAGTTTGTGCAATTTCATCAGTAGTGCACAAGTGGAGCATATGCAGAACTAAGCGTGAAAATCATGAAGTTACAAAACTTGGTGTGTTCTGCCATAACTCAAACCGAGCCTCAAGGTTTTGCAATTTGAATCTAATACCAAACCTACAAGGAAATAAAACAAAATGAATCGAAACACACGTGTGCACAAATGCAAACACATGTAGATACGTGCACGCGTAGATGCATGCATGTGTAGATGTGTGCACACGTAGAGGCCTGCATGCGTTGTTGTGCATGCACTTGTAGATGCACACATGGGTTTCTACGTGCAAGTGTTCGTTTTTACACCTTCATTCTTTTCTATCTCTCCCTAATCCCCCCCTCCCTCTCTATAACTCCACCCCCCCTCTCTTCCTATCCACCCAATCCCCACCCCTCGCTTCCTATCCACCCAATCCCCCCCTCTTCCACTCTACCCAATCCCTCCTCCCTCCCTCACCCCTCTCTTCTCTCCTTCACCACAATGGTTAGGAGATATATTATTACACAAAATCACTAAGTCACATTATCCTCATGTACATGTATAAATCTTTATCCATATAACCATAAATCCATGACCACTATATTTCTATCCCCAAACCCTTGACCATTAGTCCCTAGCCATTGCAATCTCTAGTCCCTTGTACAAGTAACCATTATAACTCTTGTCCCACTACAATCCTGAACTAGTATATCCCCTAAAACTCCTAAATACTAACACATAATGATATATATCCCTTAAATCCTATAATCCTAACCAACTAATCCTAACCTCTAAAGTGTCTAGTTAAATAAAAATTAACCCCTATCCCTTATAACCTCTAATTCTCATCAACCTTAGAATCTATCATCAAACACCCAACCCTTAAAACGTATAAACCATAGTCAGTTTAGAGAGATAGTGAGAGAAATGGAGACCTGAACCTTGGGCCCTAAAGGAACATTCTATCCAGAAAGAGCTATGATGATTTCCTCCACTAACCACACATGACCTCTTAATGGTATCATTGGCCTATGATTATGGATGTCGATACCATGAAGTGGTTTTGAGCAATATGTATGTGCCTGGTAAAGGCTTTGGTAATTATGTTTAATGGAAGAATACCATGTCTTTGGCCATAAAGAAACCATTTAGACATATAAGGCCATGAAAAATTCCTAAAAGCACCAAATAAGACTTTACAAGGGTATCCATTGTGCTATGTATCTATGTCTTGGGGACTTAGGGAATTGGACATGGTCAAGGGAGGAGACCTAAGACTTAGGCCTTGAAGGAATCTTATATCCATATAGGGCTAATAAGGGTACATCCACCAACTACACATGGACTCTTGAGGTATCATTTTCATGTGATTGAGGATGGAAGTGCCATTATATGGTTTTGAACTTAGTATCTACATGTCTTAGGGCATTGGAAATGGCTTTCCAGAGAAGAATACCATTCAATTGGCCCTAATTAAACCATTGAGGCATCCAAATCCATGATAAATTCCTCTAGGAACCATGCATTACCTCATACAAATATATGTGGAAATATATATCTATGTCTTAGGGCCTTAGGACCTTGGACATAGTCAAAGGAGGAGAGTTGATCCTATGGACCTAAATGAATCTTCTATCCAGCCAAGGATAAGAATATTTCATCCACCAACATTGCGTGACATCTTGATGGTATCCTTACTCTATGATTGAGGATATTAGTGCCATTAAATATTTTTAAGTAGTATACACATGTCTCGGGGCCTTTAGGATGATGCTCTAGGGAAAAATACTTTGACTTTATCCTTAAATAAAGCATTAAGGCATCTATATCCATGAAAAATGCTTCAAAGAAAAACACATGACTTTTTCAATGGTATTCATGATGTTCTATATGTATGTCTTGGGGATTTGGGGCCTTGGACATGCTTAGTGGATGATAACAAAACCTTGGGCCCTGAAGAAGTCTTCTAGCCATCAAAGGCTAAGAAGGTTTCCTCAACCAACCACACATGGATTATTGAGTGTGCCAATGGATTATGATTATGTATGTTGGTGCAATTAGGTGTTTGGGAGATATGTATGTGTCTCAACGCCTTGAGAATGACATTTGAGGGAAAAAGACCATGCATTTGGCCCTAAAGAAACCATCGAGGCATCCAACACCATGAAAAATGTCTCAAAGAACCATGTATGACTTTGCAGGGATATCCATGATTCCATGGAACTATGTATCCAAGCCTTTGGAATTGGGGTTTGTACATGGTCATGGGAGGAGACTTCAAGCGCGGGACTCGAAGGAATGTTACATCCATTTAGGGATAACAGGGTTTCCTCCACCAGGAACATATACCATTTTGAGGGCTTCATTGGCCTATTGAGGATGACTGTGCCATTATGGTATCATTAGCATATGATTGTTTCCTTGAACTAGCATAGATCCATCCTAAACACATATCTATCAAGCACTGAGAGGCATCCAATTTCTTGAGGTCTTATTTTTTTAATGATTTTTTATTTGGTTTTAAATTTTTGTTTTAGGAGCGGATATGGATTTTTTAAGTTATTTTTTAATTCGTTTTCACTTTTTATTTTATGAGCTGACATAAAAAAAATTAATTAATTTTTATTTTGGGTACATAACATGATGGCATTACGCTACATTACATTACAGATATCCCCCTTACTAAGTTGTAAGCACATCGCTACTCTTGGTGCAATAAACACATATGAAATTGCAAGCATAGACTTCACCTTCGAATGGTCATATTTGCTTGAGAACTATGTATAGGTATTGAGCCATAAACCAATGTAAAGGAATGAGACATTGAAATTAGGACTAAAATATAACTTTTGAAGGTCAAGGGAAACCAATAATCCTTTCAACTACCACACATGGCCAATATGTAGGACATTAGGCTTATGAGTGGTGATATCTCACTATTATAATGTTATGAGCACTAAGGATGGGTCGTGGGGAACTTGGCATGTTCAAGAGATGAGCCTAATCCTTATGATCTAAAGCAATACTTTAGGAAAACTACTTTAAGAAAAACACCTTGAACCACCAAAGTCATCCTCCCGAGAGTATAATTTTCCTATTGGTAATGATATGGGAATCTAGGCCTAAAAGTTTCACCTTGAACCATCACATAGGATCTCTTTAGGGTATCCCTAGCCTCCAAGTGGAGATATGGGCACCATTAGGAGTTTTTGAGCATCAGGTTTCGATGTTGAGGTATTAAACATGGTAAATGGAGGAAGCTAAGGAATTGGGTCATAAAGGAATATTCTTGGAATAATAGTCCATGAATGATGCCTCCAACCACCAAAGATGACTTTTTGAGGGTTTCTTTGGTATTCTAGTGACAATATGGGAACATTAGAAGTTTTTTAGCACTAGGTATGGGTCTTTCATTCCTAAACATGGCCAAGAGAGGAAAATTAGATATTATTCCCTGAATAATGATTGTAATCATCCATGTCCAAGAAGGATGAATAAAAGTACACATGGCTTGTCAACGATGCTCTTTAGCCTGTGACTAGAGATGTTGATGCTCTTTAGCCTAGTAATTATGGGTTTTGAGGTTCTATGCATGATCAAGGAAGGAATCCTATGAATTACACCCTAAAGGAATATTTGAGGAATTCAAGGCCATGACTGATACCTTAAAGAAACACACATGGCCACTGCGGGAGTGTTGTAATAATAAAAAAATCTTTTATGTTTCTTTGTGTACATTAGGAATTTTTTTGACAAAGCTACCAAAACTAAACTATATAATAGTTTACAATAGGTATAGAGAGATATCGGGGGTTAGGTGTATTGTAATGTCCCTAAAAATTGTAAAATAAAAAAAAATCTATATGGGATATTATAATCATTCAAATCTAATGTTTATGCAAAATTAACTTCAACACTCAATATTTATTTCTGTGAGAGATACAGGTATCTTGTTTAGAAGTTTTTCCATTTTATAAATGGTATGGAAAATTTTTTATCTTACTGTTGAGATTCTAATGGTTAAAAGGTGTATGGTAAGATTTGTAATGCTTATACCGATGTTTATCAGTTCATTCTGCTTTGATTAGATTAAATTTAAATAGATCCATTTATGTTTGAATGTATTATTCAAGATGATCTCACTACCTTGTATTAATCTAATCAAACCAGAATGAACTGATAAACATCGGTATAAAATGATCCATTTATGTTTGAATGTATTGTTGAAGATGATCTCACTACTTACGATACTTGTTTGTGAAATGGATATGTATTGTAATCCTGTAACTCTGTTGGTATGAATTAAATGCCTATATTTTAATTTGGTGTATCTTGTAACTATTATAGACCTGAGAGGTGAAGAATGATGGCGGTGTTCTTGGGATTACTTATCAAAATGCTAATGCATATCCTATATTTTACTTGGAAGGTGCCTTGAAGGGATCCTAGGTTAGCATCTAAGGTTTGTATTGTATGCATAATAAAATATTTGTAAAGGGAAAGGTGAAGTAATGCAATCGAAACCTTGTAACACTATGAACTCTCCACTATAGAGAGTGGGTCTACATTTTGTTGATAGTGGTAGTAGATGGAAATTAATGCCACCCATGTGATGGCCACATGGGGACTATCCACATTGTAGGGTAAGTAAACTCTGCACCCAAGCGCCTAGTGTGGCTTTCGTTTTGTCTTTTGTTTGTTATTTTGGAGGGAGAGCAGAGCTCTTGGCTGCCTCCATGGCTATGGGGAGCCTGCGCTCATCCTAAAGACTGGATAGTGTGGGGAAACAAAGGAACACATGCTATGGTAAACTCTATGACTACTGTGTTTTCTTAGACTTGGTTCGCCGTGGGCGTTTCCCTTTTTAGTTTTCTTATTAACTTGCTTACTAATGCTCAGTTTTCATTTTGTTGATAGGGTCTTTTTCAAGGGAGAAAATAAACTCTACGTTGGAGGAGTGCCAAGGCAGAGGGTTTATTAGCACGAATGTCCCTGGTAAGCCCAGGTCCATTGCAGACTTCTTCCCTTCAAGTGAAGTCATTGTATGATTATGGATTGTTTCTAAGAGGTTGTAATGCTATGAATTTTTAACAGGGTGAACCTTTGGGGTTTCAAGATGCATGTTCATGCTCTATTTGTAATTTATTGACTCATTCGGTCCACTACACATTTCATGGGAAAAGTTGAAGTATGAGGGGAATCGCCCAGTAAAATGTATATGTTGATAAATACATATTTAAGCTTGTGAAGGAGTTTTTGTAATGGAGACTTGTATTTGGCTCCCAGCCCATGGAGACCCTCGGTTCTTTGGGTGTGGCTACTATTTAGCTATATTTTAAACCCTATTTTGATAATGGAAAAATCCTGTGGTTGTGTTTAAAACAAAGATTTTATGGACTGCGTTTTTTATTTATAAGAAGGTTAGTGGTGTTTGAAAATGTTATAATTCTAATGGTTGGCAATGCAAAGCATTTGAGTAATGTGGATTTACATATTTTAAATGGAATTTCCTTTCCTGTTTATCATTTTTGTGGTTTACGCAAATGGGATTACAGTGAGGCTGTAATTAGTTCTTTTTTTATAAATGCGTAAGTTGTTGATAATAGACTAAACCCTAGCTACGGTTTTTCCTTCTAATTGTATTTTCATTTAAACAGGGAAGGGAGATTTAATGGAAAATTTTTCTCTATTGGTTGTTCTAATGTTAAGTGATTTGGTTTAAGGTTTAACTCTATTTAGGAAAGCAAAGAAATCGTGTCAGTTCTTAGGTGAAGTTAATGCCATTCTTTTTATGCTTAAAGATGCTCTTTGTTTGAAAATCCAGCGATGGCTCTGTAAGACTTATCAATTATGTTGGAAGCTTTGGCTTGGTTTGATTATTACACAGAGATCTTGGTGTTACCGTAACTTTGTTGTTACGGTAACTTTGGTGTTACCGTAACTTTGTTGATTATCTTTTAAATAATTAAATAGGGGAAGCGTGGCTCTTGACGAAACACTGTCTGTAGGGTTGAGGTGTAAATCTTGGAAGCACTAATAGCGAAGGGTTTATATCCAAAGGGACTCGATTCCTGAACTTATGTCTATATGTGATTGTAAATGTATCGTGACCTTTGTTTGATGTCATTGTCGATTGGTAAAAAATTCTTTGGTCTATTTTTAAAGTTTAGAATAAACTAATGCCTGGCCTTAAAGGTGGAAGGAAAAATCCTTTCCATGTCTGTGAGGATTTTAAGGTAGTTTTTAAATTTGAATTAATGCATTCCCTGTTGGCATGTAATTCTTGGTTTGGAAATAAAGTTTAGCATGGTCTAGGCTTGTGAAGCTGAGCTCTAGAACGAGTCCCACTCTGCTAGAGGTATCTTCACCAACATTTGGATTTTCCCTTTGTTTTAGAGTTTAAATAATAATTAAATTTAAATGTTGTTGGTAGCAATCTTAGGATCTACGATTTCTGTGTTTTAAGATCTGATTGTGCATAACTTTGATGGAAAATAAGAGTAGGGTTTTAAAAGTGGAATTTGGGGTTTTGAACTTTCGAAAGGTCTGATGAATGAGATTTACTAGTTTATAAAAGAAAGAACAAGAAATATCTATCCTAGTTTTAAAACTAACCTAAACATTAAACATACTTTTAAAGGCTAAATCATTTATATAAATCTCCTATATAAAACCCAGGTACCATGACTTAAAATTTATGTCCATGGACCAACAGAATTAAAATTTCTATATACAATTCATGCAGAAGAATTCACAGCTTTCAATGGGAAACTTTATTAATCATATAATTCAGCCTGGAATCTGTTTGGAAACAAAACAACTTCTGATATAAAATCAGAGTGTAAACCTCTTACCTGAAGCTGTGTAGCCTGAAATAACTCTCTAACCCTGCACACTTCAAACACAAGTTAATAGGAAATACTTTGTTTCTGACCTATAGAATAGTAGCAAGATAACCTCACAACTGCCACGTTCCTCCCAACCATGACCCAAAACCTTTCCTGTTTCTAAATCGGATCCCCCCAAGTTGGTTCCAACATGCACAAGAATATGGAAACCTAAGGTAAAGGTTTGTTTAAATCGAGACTTGGTATCTTCCTCTCACAGGATTTTGGGACAATTTCTCTCTTGATACCATAAAATAATGATAATAAGATAGATCGAGCCTCTATTTGGAAATTGTCCTTGTATTTATAAAAAAACATTGGAAAGGGCAGTTGAGTTTATATTATTAGTTTTAATGTTATCTTTAGTTCAACTCCTAGTTTGAATCATATAATATTGGAACCTTTTTCATTTTATTTATTTAATTTATAAGAATAATATATGTATTAGTATAATCCATTTATGTGGATACATAGACTTTACTTTATATAACTTATGTGTCTTTTATTACTCTCATATAGTTTTATATCTATATATATATAATATATTTATATATATATAATTATATACATATAATACTTTTGTACACAAGTGAGGCTCTTTTATAATTAATCACTTTGATTAATTTATGTATTTACATAGCATTATATCTTTTATGCTTCATTAAATAAGGTAAACTCTTTTAACAAGGCCTATGGTGGCTTTGGTCGGTCGACTAGGTTAGGTAGTCCTAGATCCCTTTGCATGTTGGATTACCTCGTATTTCGTGGCAGTGTCTTCAGTCCTTTATGAGAGATGAGTAGTGATTCAATTAGTCAATTTAAATAAGTATGATGACTGGTGGTGCTATTCAGAGTCTTCCCAACTCAACACCTTTTAAGTAAAGTAACCCCTAGTGATATTCAGAGCTTATGCTCAACACTCTTAAATGGGTGTTACGCTAGTGCAATTCCATAGCTCCTTGCTCAACACTAGTACTAGAATGCATTTGTACAATAAACATAGGGATACAATGGCCAAAGATTCGATGCTCTAAACATTATGCTCAACATCATGTTGGAGTACTCTAGGGCTTATGCCCAGTACATAAAAATAATTCGTGTCCATCAAGGTCCATGCCCAACATATACATAACAAAAGTAAATCATGTGCATCGGGGCTTGCGCCCAACATATATAACAAAGGTAAAACATGTGCATTTGGGTTTACGCTCAGTATATATATATATATATAATTCGGGATATTACCCCTCCCTGCTTACAACAACACCGTCCCAGTGTTCTAGGGACTAGAAATGAAGTCATGAAATAAGGCAGGGTAAGCCTCCTTCATGGTTGTTTCATTTTCCCATGTGGCCTCATTAGGCCCGAAATTCCTCCACTGCACTTTCAGTAGAATGATAGTTCGTCTCCTAAGATGTACCTCCCTCTTGTCCAATATGTGGAGGGGATATGGAATAAACTCCCCCTTAGGTTCTACCTATAACAAGGACCAATCAATCACATGCTTAGTATCATAGACATATTTATTTAATTAAGATGTGTGAAAAACATTATGGACTTTTACGTGAGCCAGTAAGGCTAATTCGTAAGCCACTGGCCCTTTCTTGGCCAAAATCTCAAAGGGTCCACAAAATTTGGGGGCGAACTTTCCACATCACCCCAAGCTAAAATAGCTCCTCTTTTCCTTCACTTTTAAGAAGACATGTTCGTCGACTTGGTAATATTTGTATTTTCTTTTCTTATCAGCATAAATTTTCTGGCAGTCCTATGCCTCTTTTAGGTTCTGCTGTACTTTGGTGACTAACTATTCTAGGTCCTTTAGTATGTCTGGCCCTAGCATGATTCGGTCTACCAGGCTATCCCAAGTAACCAATGTCCTACACTTTTTTCCATAGAGTACCTCGAAGGGACTCATCTTGGCAGAGTTTTGGTACCCATTGTTGTATGAAAATTCTGTGAGGTGCAAATAATCCTCCCATTTAGTGGGATTGTTCATTACGTACATTCTAAGCATATCCTCTAAGATCTAGTTTACCCACTCTATCTGTCCGTCTTTCTGCGGATGGTAAGTTGTATTGAAATTCAATTGCGTCTCCAAACCGGAGAATAAGGGTCTCCAGAAATTACTGGTGAATTTCGTGTCTCTATTCGAGATGATTGCCTTGGGTATTCCATTCAATCATAAGATTTCTTTTAGGAAGATGTCCGCAATGTGGACAACTTTGTATGTCGATTTTACTGGTATGAAGTGTGCTTCTTTGGAAAACTTGTCGACTAATACAAAGATGGAATCATTTTGTTTCTTGCTCTTTGGTAATCTTGTAATGAAGTCCATACTGATGACCTCCCATTTCCACTCTGGAATGGGTAGCGATCGTAGTAACCCTGAAGGGTGTTAGTGTTCCACTTTGACCAGTTGGAATTCCTAGCATTTGATGATGAATAAAGCTATGTCGGCCTTTAAATTAGGCTAGAAGAAGTGTTTATTAACTATTGATATCATCTTTTGATATCCTGGATGTCCCAATTAGGGTTTTTGATGAAACTCTGTTAAAATGTTAAACCTAATGTCTAAGTCATCCGGGACATAGAGTCTCTCTTTTGACCATAACAACCCTGACTCGTCGATTCTATATTCCTTTTGTTGTTGGAATAACCTATCCTCCTAAATATTTTTAAGGATTTCGACATAGAATCAGTCATCCCTACTTGCCATTCTAATCCTGTTGTGTAATTCTGAATCAGTTTGACTCACGATTACCTCATATAACATATGAGCTCATCGACTTAAATCATCAATGATCTTGTTCTTGTTCACTTTTATGTGTTTCAACTCGAAGTGGTACTCACTGAGAAAGGCCAAGCATCTAGCCTGCCTAGCATCTAGATCAGGTTGGTCAAATAAACAATTCAAACTCATATTTTCCATCTTCAACAAAAACTTCTTCCCCATAAGGTAGTGTCTCCACATCTTTAAAGCGTGGATGATGGAGGCTAGTTCAAGATCGTGTGCAGGGTAGTTCTATTCATGTTATTTTAACTTCCTTGACTTGTAACATATTGCAAAGTCATTCTGCATGAGGACTCCACCGAGTCCTTCTTTGCTTTCATCTGTGCAAACAACAAAATCCCCATCGAGATCAGCAATCCATAATATAGGTGCACTCGTCAAAATTTGTTTTAGTTTCTGGAATCTTTCTTCGCATTTGGTCGTCCAAAGGAATTTGCTTTCCTTTTTCTATAAGGTGGTCATAAGACAAGCAATCCGTGAGAACTTCTCAATGAACTTCTAGTAGTAACCCGCTAATCCTAGGAATGACCTTATGTGGGTAACACAAGTAGGTGTAGGCCATTCCTCGATGGCTTTAATATTTTCTGGGTTGACCGCTATTCCCATATCTGAAATGATGTGACCCAAATACTATATTTTTGGTTTATTAAAATCCCACTTGCTAAACTTGGCGTAAAGTTGATGTTCCCGTAAGACCCGTAGTACAATTAAGAGATGTTCCTCATGCTCCTCCTCACTTTTGGAGTAAATCAACATGTCATCGATAAAGACTAGTACGAACTTATCCAAGTACTCACTAAAGATATCGTTCATCATGCACATAAAATGGGTGGGTGCGTTAGTCAATCCGAAAGGAATCACTACAAAATCATAAAGGTCGTATCGGATTCGAAAAGTTATTTTACTAATGTCTTCGTCACAGATCCTTACCTGGTGGTATCCAGACCGGAAGTCGATCTTTGAAAAGATATTTGCTCCTCCGACTTGATCAAACAAGCCATCTATCTTAGGGAGTGGATATCGGTTCTTGATGGTTAGCTTGTTGAGCTAGCAGTAATCGATGCACATTCACATCGTCTTGTCCCTCTTCTTTATGAAGAGTATGGGTGCTCCCCAATGAGACACACTAGGTTTGATATACCCTTTTTCTATCAACTCTTGTAACTATAGTTTAAGTTCCACTAACTCTGGTGCACTCATACAGTATGGGGCCTTTGAAGTTGGTATTGATCCGGGTGTTAATTCTATGGAAAATTCTAAGTCTCACTTGGGTGGAAGTCCCAAGATTTCCTCGAGAAATACATCCTTGAAGTCTACAAGAACTGGAAATTCCTTGATTTTTTGTTCTCTCTCGGCTTCTACATTTTGAATGTTGACCGCAAAAAATTTACAACCCTTACTTATGCACTTCTTTGCTTGTAAGGAGGATATTTGTTTGACATAAACCTTCTTGGGTATGCCTTGGATCTTTCTCTCATTCCCTTGGATATCCATGCATTGGAGTGACTAGTTCAAACAATCAAGCATGACATGGTGCTGCTCCAGCCAGTCCATGCCTATAAGTACATCATACGAACCTAAAAGTAAGATATTTAAATCTACCTTAGTTGGAAAACCATTCATACTTATTTCGCATTCCTTTACTAGTTATGAGACTTTCTTTTTGGTACGAGTGGCTAGTTGTACCGGCGATGGTTTCTCATGTTTCTCTCGGTTTCGTTTACAAGTGTCAACGATTTTGGGTGAAACATAGCTTCGGAAAGCACCGGGGACTATCAAAATTGAAATAGTTGTGTTTAAAACTTTACCTTCTATCTCGACCATAGTATCCTAATGGTCTTCTTGTCGGTCATTGAGTGCTTCATAGATTCATGGTGTCCCACCCATGTCCCCTATTGTTGGGTTTTCTTGTAGGTTGTGTAAAACTCCATCCATTTTATTGGGACAATCTCTGAAGTAATGGGGCCCTTGGCATTTCAAACAACTAACTAGTAGCAGGGCAGTCTTGGCTCCTTTATTAAATGCTAGTCTGTTGGTATTTGGTGTGGGCACATTAGGCCATGCACCAGGTTGGTTGAAATTTCTATTCGGTGGGAAACTATTATTCTGTTTTCGGTATGGTGGTGGCATAAACCTTGGTCTTCGGTTTCCAGAAAAGGACATGAATATGTACCTATTTTTGTTTATGTTTTCATTCCTCGGGTTCCCATGTTCATAGTATAGTCTAGCTCTGTGCAATGTTACGTCTAGAGTTTTAGGCATGTCGAATTCGATTTTCTCTCAAAAATTGGGAGGAAGACATCCCATGAACTACTGTATCTTGACCTTTTCATCTTTTATGTATGGTACATAATGTAGTAGATCCAAAAATCTGTTGATGAAGGCTTCCATATTTAGGGATCCCATCCTCAGTTCGTGAAATTATTTGATATTTTTTTCAAAGAATCGTTCTAACATATACTTGTCTTGAAACAACTTGTTGAAAGTGCTCCATCTAATATCTTTTACTTCGTGCCTTTTAGTATGTTTTAGGTCTCTCCACCACCTAGTTTCCTTTCCATTTAAGTTATAAATGGCTAGCCATGCTTTCGTCTCACTGGAATAATTGTGCACTTGAAAATATTTATGCATTCCTAACAACCACTCTTCAACCTTTTCCCCTGTATTCATTTCTCCTTCATATGTTGGGGCTTTAATCTTTCAGAACTCTCCCTGTAAACTATCATCATTTTTCCGCCTTTTCTTGCAAGGGGAGGGTGAACCATCATCACTGGAAGAGATTTTATAGTCCTCTTCCATGAATTTAGGTGTGTGTTCTTCTCATCCATCCTCTTTAGGACTGCTATACTTTTTTGTATGATAATAGTTTTCTTTGGATCTGTTTGCTGAATGGGTGGATTGTCCGTGGGGGTCTACCCCTGTCAAGCTATGAAGTAGAGCTTCATTGATTGCTTGCTGTTCTTGTCTTTAATTCATGTTTTAATCTTTAAAACTTCATAAATATGCTTGTAAACTTTGTACTGTCTTCATCAAGTATGAATTCAGTTCCACCATTACTTATTCTTCTCGCGGTGGGGAATTCAAGTCCCCATGTCTATTGTTGTTCTCTTTTGCATTCATGATTCAGATAGTATTTTATACCTGAAATGTTTAGTCAGTTAGTAAAATAAAATTATGTTAGCTTTTGTAAAAATTATAAGTATATTCAGGAAATACATTTCTGCAGCGAATGTATTTTGTAGTGAGCCCAAGAGGTCTCTTAGGGTTGTAAATAGGATTTGATACCACTTGTAATGTCCCTAAAAACTGTAAAATTAAAAAAAACTTGTATGGGATATTATCGTCATTCAGATCTAATGTTTTGCAAAATTAACTTCAGCACTGAATATTTATTTATGTGAGAGATACAGGTATCTTGTTTAGAATATTTTCCGTTTTATAAATAGTATGGAAATTTTGTGATCCTACTGTTGAGATTCTGATGGTTAAAAGGTGTACGATAAGTGTTATCACCCAAACCGTACCCCAAGGTTGTGGAGAGGTAGACTCAAGGTAACCACTAACCACTTTAGCTTATGCTACTGACCCACCACAACCAGAGAGAGCTTTCTCTTAATATTCATAAAATACTGAAAATAATCAAAGGTTTTTGCAATGATAAACATAGAACATTCTATAGATGAATGAAAAATGATCAATGAGGAACACAAAACCTTCCAATCCACGATATTCAATCATAGCATGCTCAAAAGGTTAGACTAAACAAATACAGTGTTGTTGCATGAGATATCCAAACATAGGAAAGGTAGCCACCCACTCACAGGAAAAAAGATTTTAATTTGACGATAAGAAGAATATATTAACAGTCCACCAATATAGAGCATACATCTATGAATTCTATATAAGCTTCAGCATAAGTTAATTGTGGAATGCTTAGAACGAAATGAACAGGGCATAATCAAGATGAATCCCATTCAAGTACTACACTCGAACAAGCATGGACAACATAACAATATGAATCAAACAAAGAGAGAAACATCCACATAAGAGAAAAGAAGTAGACAAACTGTAAGGAGAATGACACAGGAATCTTAGTCTACATCCAGCTTCAGAAACTGCAAATATATTAAAGACAATGTTTCAAAACATAGCAGAGCTCTCCCAGGCCTTAGCCTAATGATTTTGCATCCTTTTGATCTTCTATTACAATGATATTTATAGGCTTTTAACCTCGAATTGGTCATCACGAAATAGTTAAAACTATGCTACCAACTTGACAGCATCAAAATTGAGAATTATTACATACGTGTCGAGCTCAAAATAGATTGATTAAGATGGGAAATAGGAATATTATGAGCAGGACGCCAACTTACTCCTGAGCCTTTAATTTGCCCTGCAAATCAAAGAAATCCTCTATTCTCAAAGAGTTGTCTTCTTATGATTCTTCTGCTGGAGGGGGAGGTGTCGCTTCCTTAGTGTAGATTATGAAATCCTTGAGAATCTCCGCATCCTGGTGGATGTCTCGTTCATCTTCAGGGGTCTCTTTCTTCCCCCGATGTCAAACCCTTCTACACACCTGTTGCTTTTTGGGCTCTTCATCTTCGCTGGTGATGCTAGTTTCTACGTGGTCGAATACCATAGGAGATGAAGGAACGTGCTCTTCCTCCACCTCATACCACACCTACTCAGGCATAAAGACCACTTTGGATCCCTGATCCTTCTCCATGACTAGACTCTAACTGAAAGATACCTGGGGTGCGAGGTGCACCACCTTTCCCATGCACTGATTTCGAATAGGGGATGCATAGACCACATCTATAACGGTTGTGGCAATAACGACATCTACACGCGATCACCTTCTCCATGATTCCTTGGCCGAATCTCCCAATCGAGCAACAATGATATCTAATGCTTGAGCGAACGTGAAACATGCTTAGCTAGGATTTTCGGATAGGTGGAAAAGTATACAACGGCGCGGAGGTGGCCCCCGTCCTATATGCAATCATTTTGGTGGAAGTAGAGATGCATTTAAGCCGTTTATCCACATAGTCAAATCTACACCACAGATCTTAACCTCATTTTCATCTCGACCGTCGACTAGCGCGGGTCATAAACAATCTCAGAGTTCTGGAAATTTATACTAACTCTATTGGGTTAAGAATAAATTGATTCACACCATGACACGAACTCAGGGAAAGGAATAATCTAGTCAATGTAAAAAGGGGTAAAATAAAAACCCTCCATCTTCTCTTGATTTCAATCACAGGAAGTCGAACTTATGTATCAAATACATCGAAATTCCTATCTTCCAGAGAAATTTAACCCTAACATTTCCATGAACTAGTTCTTCATCCATTTTCTCATTGTAAATAGACTTAGATTTGCTACTAGCAGCAGTTATGAGGCCTTACCTATCACTGAAAAACTCTAAGAATGACTCCTCTTGTTGCCTTCTTCGTCTTCCGCATGCCTAGAAGCTTCCAACTCTGACAGGTTCCAGAACGAATGTCAAATTCTCATGCCGACTCTTATATATATAACCCTCTTCCTTTTAAACTTATGTCTTCTTTGCGAGCTATCAACCTTTTTCATTCATTGATCTCTCATGCATTGATCTTGGCTGTTAGATCTGATCCCTCTTTATTGATTTGACATCCTTTCCATATATTCCGTCAGATCATCCTTTATGATTTGATCTCTACCATCCATTTACTAGCACTGTGTATCCAGAAAGCGGTGTTGCATGGCTTTAAATTGGTTTTCATTACCTCTTATCCCCCTTGTGACAAGTCCTGGTGCTGACACCTATTAGGTGGTATATTTTGTCGCAACCACCTATGTCTTCTAACCATCGTGCATCTTCCCTGTGCGACGATCATCGAGAACCGTCGATCTACTATGAAACAATCGTGTTTGTTCCTTGCTTTCCGACCGAGTGTACCCCCTCCTCATCAAATCAGCCGTCCATGTGTTTCTCAAGATGTCCCATTCCAAACCTTTTGCATGGCGCACAAGCGGGTTTGCAAAACCACCACTCCTCCTTGCGGCGTACTCTTAGCTCAATGTGTGGTAGGTGGGTTTTCACATAGAAACCACCTATACCCTTATTCCTCCACGCAACTTGGCCATGCGACATTGGATGAGGATCATTGATCTCTCTTGCGCACATAATCAATGGTGAAACTAGCATGGTTTTTAACCATTTCAATTTTTGTTCTCAGACTATAGTTTTTTTAACTCCTTTTTTATCCTTTTGGTTGCATTTTTACATTTTCTTTTGGAATTTCTTTGGTTTTTTATTCCTAATGCTTCCAATTACAATTTATTTTTCATGCCTTAGAACCTGGCAGTGAAAATGAAGACAAATTAATATTTTCTTCGGGGAATTTTCAAGACCTCCATTCATTAAAGACCAATACTTATGCTGTAAAAATTAGGTGCTAACAACTGGCTCCAACTAGGGGTGTTATCCTCCATGTGAGGTAGAAAACAACCTCATAGGCTGGGTGCTTGATCTATTGGGCTGCCTATGTAGGAAAATATTCCCTGTAGAACACTTTCTTGGTGTAGAATACTTGGAGGATTTTCCTGAAAGCATTCATGGAAAACATATGGGGAATTTCGTTGTGAGGTGTATCCTATGGCAACCTTTACCCAAACCAAAAAAATGCTATGTCATACTGCAATCTGAAAATTTCATGAAGCCAAAACCCAAAACTGAAACTGCACATTCTGAAAATGAACTAGAAATTGCTGAAAGAGATGCTTTCCACGTCAAGCTTATTTATATACAACTCACTCTGCCTTTCTTGAATATTACTGCTTAATCAAGTAATGAAAAAGTGCCAACGAATCCAATCTAGTAGGTGGTCAAATAGAAAAACTTTCTGATCATGTTTAATCAAAATCAGAACCCAAGAATCTAGTGGCAGAAATGTATGATAGAGCTCCTAACAATTGAGGTGAAGATATAACCAATCTTTACTGTTGCAAATTTATTTCATATAATCGGCCACCTGATCATAAAGGACATGAAAACCTTCAAAAAACTCTATTACTTTTTTCCCAAGACAGGGCTTCTCCAACAGCAAACTCTATTGCACACTGCCTAACCATTTTTCAAAAGTGTAAATATTTGATCCAATGATCACTACTCCCTCTAGATCGCCATGAGATCTCAAGCAATATGAGACTCGATATCAATACAACATTAACATGAACTCAAACAAATAGATCTGCATTTACCAATTGAACAATATAAATGCAATCATACATAAACACCAAATGTACCCTGGAACCCTTTTGGGAGAAACCAGCAAACTATGGGGCTATCTTCTCTCTCGAGACCAGAGCATATAGGAAAAGAGACAAGTACAATACATGGTTTCCTAAATAATCTTTTTAGGCAAACTCAATATTTGCATGCATCCAAGTGATGCATGTATAGAAGAGATGAGCCCTAATCTGGAAAACTGGATCTTAGTGTCCTTGTATCTTCCTCTACCTGATCTATCTGTCTCTATCCTTAGCTCTGCTCTGCTCGCTTTGAAGACTGCCATGTGACTGAAAACGTCCTCCTCTGCATGCACAAGTGCACCCACCCTCTAGCAATGAAAGACTCATACCGAATCAGATCTCAGCAGATCTGAGCTCTGATCATGACTGATCTTCCTCAATCTCTGAGATGAAGATACTTTGTATGTTACAGACACTCAACTGCTCTACCGGATGCGGTACGATCTTCTCCCTCCTTGAAGAATGCGGCCTCCTTCACATGTGAATTCATCCTCCTCTCTCTTGATCTATCTCAAATCAATGGTCTCACTGATTAAGATAGTCACCACCTGTCTTCCTTATAACATCTCATCATAAAGTTAGGTTTACCAAAACCCTAACATAGTTGCATGCAAAACTCACTTTTGCATGCATGCGTGCAAACCTCATGCATGCATTTCTCTCTGGTCATTTTCCTAGTTAACATTTTAACACTCTCTCTTAACCAGGAAAGGATTCTGTATCACTCCCATCTTCTCCCTGAAGTTCTCAAACTTAGTCTTCATCAAAGACTTCGTCAAAATGTCTGCAACCTGCTGATCTGTAGAAATGTACTGTAGCTCAACTACTCCCTTCTGAACATGATCACGAATAAAGTGATATCTGATCTCAATGTGTTTGGATCGATCATGAAACACTGGATTCTCAGAGAGCTTGATACAACTCTGATTGTCATAGTGAATCACCGTAGGCTCCAACTACTGATCAAACAGACTCACCAACATCTTGCAAAGCCAAATGGCTTCACAACTGGCTAAGTTAGATGCCATATATTCTACCTCAGCAAAGCTCAATGCAATGGATTTTTGGTTTTTGCTGAACCATGACACAACTGCAGAACATAAGCTGAAGCAACACCTAGACGTGCTTTTTCTTGTCACTTGCATTCCCTGGCCAGTCTGAATCTATGAACCCCACTAGCTGGACTTCTCCCTGCCTCACATAAGTCAGTCTGTACTATGTTGTTCCACTGATGTATCTCAAAACATGCTTTGCAGCTACCCAGTTCACATCTCTGGGTTCTACCATGTACTGACTCAAGGTGTTGACAACAAAGCTCAAATCTAGTCTGGTGTTGACCAAGTACATCAAGGAACCGATCAGCTGTCTATACTTAGTGGAATCAGCCAACTTACTCTTAGAAGCCACTTGCTTCTTCCAGTTGGTCGTCATAGGGGTATTCATAGGCTTGCAATCCTGCATCTGAAATCTCTTCAGAATGTCCATCGCATACTTTCCCTGACTGAGAAAGATATGCCCATCCTCCTTCCAGACTTCCATCCCTAGGAAGTAGTGCATCAACCCTATATCCTTCATCTCAAACTCAGATTCAAGATCCTTCTTGCAATCACTGATGAGTTTCTCTGCTCTTGTAATAAACATGTCATCTACATAAAGCACAAGAATAAGAGGATCCCCTCTCACCATAATAAAATAGATATTTGGATCTGATTCACTCTTCTGAAATCCGAGCTGCTACAAATCGGTATCTATCCTAGAATACCAAGATCTAGGTGGTTTCTTCAAGCCATATAGGGATTTATTCAATATGCACACATGAGACTCTCTCTCAAGTACTTCAAATCCCTCAGGCTGCTCAATGTAAACCTCCTCTTCGATGAGTCCATTTAGGAAAGTTGTCTTGACATCCATCTGATGAATATTCCATCCCATCTCTACTGCAACAGAAATAACAGTCCTGCTGGAAGAATACCTGACCACCAGAGCAAACGTCTCCTCATAGTCAACTCCCTCTATCTGTGAGAAATCTCAAGCCACAAACCTGGCTTAGTATTACTCAATGTTGCCATCTGCTGCATACTTAATCTTATAGAGCCATCTGGACGTGACTACTGATTTTTCCTCTGGTCTGGGTACCACTTCCTAGACGTCATTCTTCATAATGGAAGCATACTCTTCCAACATGGCATCTCTCCAAGCCTGCTTTCCTGCTGCTTGTTCGTATGAGGAAGGCTCTGACTCACTGATGTTGCTTACTAGTTCTAAGTAACTGTAGAATCTTTATGGAGCCTTTCTTTCTCTCACATCTTTCTTGGGAGTTCCTATTGCCTAAGCATCCTTCAAGGTGTCTTGAATCCACTTAGGCTTCCTCTTTCTTGAAGTGACATCCTGAGATGAGAACTCCTCATCCTCATCCTAATATCCTGTATGTGAGTGAGTACCTCCAGTAGAGGTGCCAGTAGCTGTTGATCCTCTAGCTCGAGAACCTGTAATATGGGATACTAATCTCAGTTGATCACCAACCTGAGATCCTCTTCCAGTTCCTGCTCCTGTACCTGTGGAAACCGTATCCTCTATGTTTGTCACTCCGGACACTTGGGACCCTATTAACTGTTGAGTCGTACTATGTCCGATGTCAAGTGGGGATGTAGCAACTTGTTGTTTTCCCTTCTTTGACTCACATGACTTTCGAAAGGCCCGATCCTCCTCAAACTTCACATCCTATCTCACAATAGTCTTTTTGAGAGTAGGGATGTAAATGCGGTAGGCCTTTGAAGTCTCATCGTACCCAACCAGAATTCCTCTTTCTGCAGTGGGTTCCAATTTTGTCCTTTTCTCTGAAGGAACATGAGAATAGGTGAGGCATCCGAAAATCCTGAAGTGCCCAACTTTAGGTTTCTTCCCAGATAATGCTTCCTCGAGGATCCTGTCCCCCAAATCCTTATGGGGGATTCTGTTCTGAATGTAGGATGCAATGTTGCATGCTTCATCCCAAAGAAAAAAATGGCAATCCCTGATCATGCAACGTGGATCTTACAGCACCAATCATGGCCATGTTCTTCCTCTCAGATACCCCATTTTGTTTAGTTGTATAAGGAACAATCAACTACCTCTTGATGCCTTCCTAAGTGCAGAACTCATTGAACTCAGCGGAGGTGTACTCTCCCCCATTATCTAATCTAAAAATATTAATATTCCTTTCTATCTGTTTTTCCACAAGGGCCTTGAACTCCTGAAACTTCTGCAAAAATTCCTTAGACTCTTTTCTCTTCAGGAAGTAGATCCAGTTCTTCTTGGAATAGTCATCAATGAAAGACATATAGTACTTGTATCCTTTCACTGATGTGGTGGACATCGGACCACAAAGGTCAAAATGAATCAAATCAAGATCTCTTGTAGCTCTAGTGTCTCTCTTGGGAAATGCAGTGTTGACATACTTTCCGAGAGCACGTCCCTTACACACATCAACGTGCTCAGTGCTGAACTCAAATACTCCTTCCACAATCTCCCTCAGAAGCTTTAGAGCTGGATGGTGCAGATGAGCCATTCTTCTGTGCCAAAGCTCATAGGGATTGCATCCCTCATCTCGACTACTATGACTTAGGGCATGATTTAGTTGGAAACTCAGCTTGTATAGTTTCCCACTGCAAACTCCAATCCTCGTAGCTGAGGCAACATTGGATCCCTTGGGATGAACTAGTACATTTCCATCTATGAACATCACCCATAGCCCTCGATATTCAATTGTGGAAATGGAGATCAAGTTTTTCTTAAGACCAAGAACATATAGGACATCACAAACTCTCATCTGTTCTCCAGAGTCTTTGTGGAAAGATATAGTTCCTCATCCTATAGCATTGATTGTAGAGTTGTCTCCTAGGACAATCTCAAGATCTATCCCATCCTCTGCTAAGTCAGAAAAATATCCGCGAACACCTGTGATATGACTCGAAGCTCCACTTTCTAGGTACCATACACTAGAACTGGAGGCCATCAACGATTGACAAGAGTTAAGAGCCATCTCCCTGTCTATCACGTATGTAGTACACTCATCAATATCCATAGCAGAGCAAGAGGTGCAAACAATTTGCTCTTAGAATCCCCCATGATGTATATCTTAGTATGAAAGCACTCCCTGACCCTTACCAGGGCTCTCATACCATGTTAATATTTGATCTAGAGATCACTCCTCCCTCTGGATCGCCCTAACATCTCAAGCAGTATGAGTCTTGATATCAATACAACATTAACATGAACTCAAACAACTAGATCTGCATTTACCAACTGAACAATATAAATGCAATCATACATAAACACCAAATGTACCCTGGAACCCTTTTGGGAGAAACCAGCAAACTATGGGGATATCTTCTCTCTTGATGCTAGAGCATATAGAAAAAGAGACAAGTACAATACAGGGTTACCTCAATAAGCTTTTGCAGGCAAACTCAAGATTTGCATGCATCTAGCTAATGCATGCACAGAAGAGATGAGCCCTAATCTGGAAAATTGGATCTGAGTGTCCCTATATCTGCCTCTGCTTGATCTATTGGTCTCTATCCTCAGCTCTGCTCTACTCGCTCTGAAGACTTCCCTGTGACTGAAAACATCCTCCTCTACATGCACAAGTGCGCCCTCCATCCAACAATGAAAGACTCGTATTGAATCATATCTCAATAGATCTGAACTCTGATAGTCACTGATCTTCCTCAATCTTTTAGACGAAGATACTCTGTAAGTTACAGACACTCAACTGCTCTACCGAATGCGGTGCGCGCTTCTCCCTCCTTGAAGAATGTGCCCTCCTTCACATGTGAATTCATCCTCCTCTCTCTTGATCTATCTCAGATCAATGGTCTCACTGAATAAGATAGTCACCACCTATCTTCCTTATAACATCACATCATAAAGTTAGGTTTACCAAAACCCTAAAATAGATGCATGCAAAACTCACTTTTGCATGCATGCATGCATTTCTCTTTGGTCATTTTCCTGGTTAACATTTTAACAAAAAGGATATCGAAGGGAGTTCTCCGGGTAGTTTACAAGTGATACATCAATACTTTCATTCAAACTTTTAGAATTTGAAACTTGATCTTCTTCATCAAATGCAACAGAAATATCATTAGTTTTTTCAATAAAATCAAGTGAAACAAACTCTTCTTGACATAAAAGTTCTGAATGTGAAAGAGAGCCCTGATTTTCTGTTTGGTACTTCTCTTCCCTATTGCAAACCTCTGCTTCTTCTAAGTGTTGGGACCGATTGCGCACTTGTTTTTCCTCTTTATTATCAATTTCAAAAAATCTTATGAAGCTCTCCAAGTAGCCTTCTTCATATTCATCATATTTAGGTGGACTTAAATATTCATTAAAACCATCACTAATAGAAACTTCAGTAGGCTGATTGCAATTTACATAAAACAAATTAGAATCACCTTCTTCTTGCACCTCACCGGGCTGATCACCTCTTTGTTCATCATGGGAAAGATTGGAATGTGGGGCAAGTTCTCCTTGTTCATTTCTTTCTTCAAATCCCAATTCTTCTTCAATATTTTCATTATTATCTTGGCTTGATAATTTTCCAGACATCCTAAGATTGTCTTCAACCTCCAATGTGTTAAGAGTTGTAATCTCAATGGTCCTAAGTTGGTTAGTTAGTATAGTCAATGGTCCTAAGTTAGTTGAGGTAGTTGTTGACTAGGGCATTAGTCGACCCATGGTATACACTGGCCCATAGTATTAGCCAGTGGTTTTGGTGTTATGTGAAACTATATATATGTGTGCTTAATAATGAGAAGGCAATCAATATGCATGTTTCTGTTTCTGCTCTATTATGTGTCTCTGCATATTTTAACATGGTATCAGAGCATATGGCCTGATCCATACTTGTTGTTGTTGGGTGAGCCTTTTAAGATAGTGGAAAGCACATGGGTGTAGCTCAAGACGGAGAACATCGAGGTGGAGGAGTAGCTCCATAGCTTTGGGGCCACATCAAATATTTTTTTATTTTTTTTCTTTGTAAGCGTGAAGATCGAATCTTGAAGATGGTGCTAGAAGAGCTACCGGAAGAAATCGAAGAGGTAAGAAATCTATTAACTTCAATAGGTTCATGGAAAACCTTTGATGGAGACAATTACGAAGTATGGTCTTTGAAAATAAGGAATTTGTTAAGGTCACAAGATTTGTGGCATTTTGTAGCTGAAGTGGATCCTAGTGATCTAGAAGCATTGGAAAATTTGACAGAGTATCAAAAGGAAAGAAGGCAAGTTGTTTCCTTAAGTATCATACAAAATGGTATGGATTATTCCATCTTTCATTACATTTCAGAAGCTTCTACTCCCAAAGAAGCATGGGATATATTGAAAGCATATTTTAGTGAAGAGGAATTTGATGTAGAAGAAGATGAAACAACAGAAGAGGAAGATGAGGAAGATGAAGAACACAAAGATGAGAAAGATGAAGAACACGAAGATGAGGAACACAAAGAAGTGATTGCTCTCCAGGAAGAGCTGAAAATCATTGAAACAAGATAAGAGGAAGAGGTGAATGCTCTCCAAGAAGAGATGAAATATATTCACCTTTTTTTTTGACAAAATTTTTGAGTGTGCAGGTAAAATGGATAGCAACATACAATATGTTGAAACAAAAGAAGAATAAGAGTACTTGCACTAGTTGTCCCATGCACTAATTTCTTACTAGTTCTAAGTAACTGCAGAATCTTTATGGAGCCTTTCTTTCTCTCACATCTTTCTTGGGAGTTCCTGCTGCCTAAGCATCCTTCAAGTTGTCTTGAATCCACTTAGGCTTCCTCTTTCCTGAAGTGACATCCTGAGATGAGAACTCCTCATCCTCATCCTAATATCCTGTATGTGAGTGAGTACCTCTAGTAGAGGTGCCAGTAGCTGTTGATCCTGTATCTCGAGAACCTGTTATCTGGGATACTGATCTCAGTTTCTCACCGACCTGAGATCGTCTTCCAGTTCCTGCTCCTGTACCCGTGGAAACCGTATCCTCTGTGTCTGTCACTCCGGACACTTGGGACCATGTTGACTGTTGAGCCGTACTATGTCCGGTGTCAAGTGGGGATGTAGCAACTTGTTGTTTTCCCTTCTCTGACTCACATGACTTTCGAAAGGCCCGATCCTCCTGAAACTTCACATCCTATCTCACAACAGTCTTTTTGAGAGTAGGGATGTAAATGTGGTAGGCCTTTGAAGTCTCATCGTACACAACCAGAATTCCTCTTTCTACAGTGGGTTCTAATTTTGTCCTTTTCTCTGAAGGAACATGAGAATAGGTGAGGCATCCGAAAATCCTGAAGTGCCCAACTTTAGGTTTCTTCCCAGATAATGCTTCCTCGAGGATCGTGTCCCCCAAATCCTTATGGGGCTCCTGTTCTGAATGTAGGATGCAATGTTGCATGCTTCATCCCAAAGAAAAAAATGGCAATCCCTGATCATGCAACGTGGATCTTGCAACTCCAACCATGGCCATGTTCTTCCTCTCAGCTACCCCATTCTATTGAGTTGTATAAGGAGCAAAAAACTACCTCTTGATGCCTTCCTAAGTGTAGAAATCATTGAACTCAGCGGAGGTGTACTCTCCCCCATTATCTGATCTAAAAATATTAATCTTCCTTTCTATCTGCTTTTCCACAAGGGCCTTGAACTCTTGAAACTTCTGCAAAACTTTCTTAGACTCTTTGCTCTTCAGGAAGTAGATCCAGTTCTTCTTGGAATAGTCATCAATGAAAGACACATAGTACTTGTATCCTTTCACTAATGTGGTGGACATCGGACCACAAAGGTCAAAATGAATCAAATCAAGATCTCTTGTAGCTCTAGTGTCTCTCTTTGGAAATGCAGTGTTGACATACTTTTCGAGAGCACATCCCTTACATACATCAATGTGCTCAGTGCTGAGCTCAAATACTCCTTCCACAATCTCCCTCAGAAGCTTTAGAGCTAGATGGTGCAGACGAGCCATTCTTCTATGCCAAAGCTCATAGGGATCGCATCCCTCATCTCGACTACTATGACTTAGGGCATGATTTAGTTGGAAACTCAGCTTGTATAGTTTCCCAAGGAGGACTCTAATCCTCTTAGCTGAGGCAACATTGGATCCCTTGGGATGAGCTAGTACATTTCCATCTCTGAACATCACCCATAGCCCTCAATATTCAATGGTGGAAACGGAAATCAAGTTTTTCTTAAGACCAAGAACATATAGGACATCACAAACTCTCATCTGTTCTCCAGAGTCATTGTGGAAAGACATAGTTCCTCGTCCTATAGCCCTGATCGTAGAGTTGTCTCCCAGGACAATCTCAAGATCTATCCCATCCTCTGCTAAGTCAGAAAAATATCCGCGAACACCTGTCATATGACTCAAAGATCCACTTTCTATGTGCCATACACTAGAAGTGGAGGCCATCAATGATTGACAAGAGTTAAGAGCCATCTCCCTGTCTATCCCGTCTGTAGTACACTCATCAATATCCATAGCAGAGCAAGAGGTGCAAACAATTTGCTCTTAGAATCCCCCATGATGTATATCTGAGTATGAAAGCACTCCCTGACCCTTACCAAGGCTCTCATACCATGTTAATATTTGATCTAGAGATCACTACTCCCTCTGGATCGCCCTAAGATCTCAAGCAGTATGAGTCTCGATATCAATACAACATTAACATGAACTCAAACAACTAGATCTGCATTTACCAACTGAACAATATAAATGCAATCATACATAAACACCAAATGTACCCTGGAACCCTTTCGGGAGAAACCAGCAAACTATGGGGATATCTTCTCTCTTGATCCTAGAGCATATAGGAAAAGACACAAGTACAATAGAGGGTTACCTGAATAATCTTCTCCAGGAAAAATCAAGATTTAGATGCATCCAGCGAATGCATGCACAGAAGAGATGAGCCCTAATCTGGAAAACTGGATCTGAGTGTCCCTGTATTTTCCTCTGCCTGATCTATTGGTCTCTATCCTCAGCTCTTCTCTACTCGCTCAGAAGACTTCCCTGTGACTGAAAACATCCTTCTCTTCATGCACAAGTGTGCCCTCCCTCCAGCAATGAAAGACTCGTACTGAATCATATCTCAACAGATCTGAACTTTGATTGTCACTGATCTTCCTCAATCTCTGAGACGAAGATACTCTGTAAGTTACAGACACTCAACTACTCTACCGAATGCGGTACGTGCTTCTCCCTCCTTGAAGAATGTGTCCTCCTTCACATGTGAAGTCATCCTCCTCTCTCTTGATCTATCTCAGATCAATGGTCTCACTGAATAAGATAGTCACCACCTGTCTTCCTTATAACACCTCATCATAAAGTTAGGTTTACCAAAACCCTAAAATAGTTGCATGCAAAACTTACTTTTGCATGCATGCATGCAAACCTCATGCATGCATTTCTCTTTGGTCATTTTCCTAGTTAACATTTTAACAAAAAGGCTATCGAACAGAGTTCTCCGGGTAGTTTACAAGTGAGACATCAATACTTTCATTCAAACTTTTAGAATTTGAAACTTGATCTTCTTCATCAAACGCAACAGAAATATCATCAGTTTTTTCAATAAAATCAAGTGAAACAAACTCTTCTTGACATAAAAATTCTGAATGTGAAAGAGAGCCCTGATTTTCTGTTTGGTACTTCTCTTCCCTATTGCAAACCTCTGCTTCTTCTAAGTGTTGCGACCGATTGTACACTTGTTTTTCCTCTTTATTATCAATTTTAAAAAATCTTATGAAGCTCTCCAAGCAGCCTTCTTCATATTCATCATATTTAGGTGGACTGAAATCTTCATTAAAACCATCACTAATAGAAACTTCAGCAGGCTGATTGGAATTTACATAAAACAAATTAGAATTACCTTTTTCTGGCACCTCACCGGGCTGATCACCTCTCTGTTCATCATGGGAAAGATTGGAATGTGAGGCAAGTTCTCCTTGTTCATTTCTTTCTTCAAATCCTAATTCTTCTTCAATATTTTCATTATTATCTTGGCTTGATAATTTTCCAGACATCCTAAGATTGTCTTCAACCTCCAATGTGTTATAAGTTGTAATCTTAATGGTCTTAAGTTGGTTAGTTAGTATAGTCAATGGTCCTAAGTTAGTTGAGGTAGCTGTTGACTATGTCATTAGTCGACCCATGGTATACACCGGCCCATAGTATTAGCCAGTGGTTTTGGTGTTATGTGAAACTATATATATGTGTGCTTAATAATGAGAAGGCAATCAATATGCCCGTTTCTGTTTCTACTCTATTCTGCGTCTCTGCATATTTTAACATGGTATCAGAGCATATGGCCCGATCCATACTTGTTGTTGTTGGGCGAGCCTTTTCAAATAGTGGAAAGCACATGGGTGTAGATCAAGATGGAGAACATCGAGGTGGAGGAGTAGCTCCATAGATTTGGGGCCACATCAAATATATATTTTTTTTTCTTTGTAAGCATGAAGATCGAATCTTGAAGATGGTGCTAGAAGAGCTACCAGAAGAAATCGAAGAGGTAAGAAATGTATTAACTTCAATAGGTTCATGGAAAACCTTTGATGGAGAAAATTATGAAGTATGGTCTTTCAAAATAAGGAATTTGTTAAGGTCACAAGATTTGTGGCATTTTGTAGCTGAAGTGGATCTTACTGATCTAGAAGCATTGGAAAATTTGACAGAGTATCAAAAGGAAAGAAGGCAAGTTGTTTCCTTAAGTATCATACAAAATGGTATGGATTATTCCATCTTTCATTACATTTCAGAAGCTTCTACTCCCAAAGAAGCATGGGATATATTGAAAGCATATTTTAGTGAAGAGGAATTTGATGTAGAAGAAGATGAAACAACAGAAGAGGAAGATGAGGAAGATGAAGAACACAAAGATGAGAAAGATGAAGAACACGAAAATGAGGAACACGAAGAAGTGATTTCTCTCCAAGAAGAGCTGAAAATCGTTGAAACAAGAGAAGAGGAAGATGTGAATGCTCTCCAAGAAGAGCTGAAATATATTCACCTTTTTTTGACAAAATTTTTGAGTGTGCAGGTAAAATGGACAGCAACATACAATATGTTGAAACAAAAGAAGAAGAAGAATAGTTGCACTATATTCCAGCACCAATGAAAAGCAATAAAATCGTTTATTGTGCAAAAGCCAAAGAAGACGTTGAGGAACACCTACTTAGCATCAAGTTCAAGAAGACAAAGAAGAAGCAATCCAAGTACATACCTAGGAAGAAAGTAAAGCTTAAGTTTATTTGAATGAAATTTATGCCTAGCTGAGACATAGACCAACAGGCACAATGCCTAAGTATTGAGGCATTAATAGTGTTGAATATTGTCCCGGTTGAGATTAAGGGGGTATGTTAAGAATTGTAATCTCATCGGTCCACTATCCGTTATTGGTGCATTAATTAGTTAAGTCATTAGTTAGTTAAGTATGACTAGGACACTTTGTTGTCCCATGGTATTTACTGTCCCATGGTATTTACCCGTGGTTTTTGGTGTGATGTAATGCTATATAGAAGAAGGTGAAGCAGATTTCAATGAAGAGGAACCTGAAGAAGATACAACAGCGTTCAGTGAAGAAAAACCTGATGTAGAAGAAGATGAAGCAGAGTTCAGTGAAGAGGAACCTGTAGAAGAAGATGCAGCAGAGTTCAGTGAAGAAGAACCTAATGTAGAAGAAGATGAAGCAGAGTTCAGTGAAGAGGAACTTGTAGAAGAAGATGACGTAGAGTTCAGTGAAGAGGAACTAGTTGAATTTTGTTAGAACAGTAATCCATACTTAGTACCATAGTCCATAACCATAGTCAATTTTTATTGCTCATGTGCTTAATTACACCATAGTTTGGACTAGGTGACTTTAATAGGTCAAATACCCACTTTTGAGAGTGTTCACACCCACTTCCAAGCAAACCAGTTCACCCAACCTCCTGTTTTGTCCACAAGTGCACCCTCATTAATTGCTGGAGCACCCTCTCTCCTTGATTTGGTGAATTTCAGTTGACTAGGGGCGCTAGGGTGGATTTTTCCTAATTTTGGCTAGATTTGGAGCATTTATTGCTCCCTTGGTCCCCCCAAACTCCTCTACTTGCTCAACCATGCCTGCCTTGGCCTCATTAATGACCCAGCATGCTTCAGCAACCTTCACACCTGAATTCGTGACTGTTTGGGATGATTGGGATTGAGTTGGACCCACCTAGGGGGGATTGAGGCCAATTTGGCAATTTTGACTTGTACACTCATCTTGAGCTCACTAATGCTCTCGAATTTCTCATGGATGTAATAAAAACCTGTTACTAACATTTTCACATGTTAGACAGTCAGTTAATGAAAAGATTAAGCTCACATTGTGTGTAAAATTATCTCTTTTTTCAAGTTTTTCCACTAGTTTTGCAAATTAATTCGATTTTGTGAGGTTCTCCATAGCTCCTAGATCTTCTGTGATCAAAATACTCACATGGTATCAGATCCATCATTGAGTTAGTGAGTTGCAGGTCAATATTGAGCTTTGAACTGCATTCTAGAGAGGATTTCCAGATAAAAATTGAGTGTTTTTTTGCAGGTGTTTCAGTAGTTTTCTCACCATTAACGCAGCAGTCATGGAAGCAAACCAAATGTTGCTCACATCCTTCAATTTTTTTGATTGGAAGGCTGAGATGGTTATCAATTTGAGATCTAAGGGTCTCTACAGAGTAACCATGGGCACAGAAGTGGAGCCAAATTCTGCTGTGGAGAAAGCAAAGTACTACAATCGACTTGATGAAGCTTATGGATTGCTATGCCTGAGCATTTCGAGGGAAATCTTGTTTCATACAGACAGTTTGACAACCCCCAATGAAGTATGGGTGAAGCTAGAATCACTCTTTGGGAAAAATGATGAACTGAGAGGCCACCAGCTTGAAAACGAGCTCATTAGCTTGAGCCCAGCGCATTTTGAAACCATCCAGGGGTTCTTCACGAAGTTCAAGTCACTAGTGCTTCAACTACAACAATGTGGAATTGTTAAGAAGGAGGAACAACTGATTATGTCCATCCTTTCGAAGCTAGGTCCAGAATTTTCTGTATTTGTTAGCACATTTCACTCTGCCAAGATGACCCTTCGAAATTGGCAAATGCCATCACTAGCTACCTTCATGGAGTGTCTCAATCAGGAGCAGGACAAACTAGTTCAGATGGATACTGTTATCACATATATAGTAGCCAGGCTACCATACATTATTTTTCTCATTCCAGTACACTATTCAGCCAGTTCCCTTGCATTTGAGATGCTGAGATGAGCATCTATATTGGATCACTATCAGATTGTGGACAACGGTTGTATTCCCCATGCCATGACTGAGTCTCGGGACACTCAGAGAGATGACCGACATAGCTATTATATCATTTGTACAGAGAAGTCAGTAGTGCCCAGAGTTGCAGCAGCAGTTTCAGAGGACAGATGATGGTACAGGTGGATGAGCTTCCAGGTATATGACTCAGCAGGTATATCATGGTGTTATGGTTAGATTGCTTTTATAATTATTCTTATAGCATGTCTTAGCACTTAGTGTCATGATCTGGCGATCATATAGATATTTGGACCTGGTTGATCTATTATATATATTATATTGTCCCTACTCAGACTTAGAAGTTCACTATTCATACTCATTGGTACATACCCTCCTTAGGGAGAATAGAGGTGATCATTACACCATACTTTGGCTTGCTAGTGTTGGCTCCATCATTTCATTGTCTTCATCCATTCATGGCCTACCTTTTAGATTATCACCCTGACTTACTACTTGACTAGTGGCATGGAGGACTTTTCCTCACTGTAGCCTCTGTATTGGATGAGCTTCCCTGTTTATTGTGTCTCGGCTCTGATTTGGTGACAAAACTTACCAATGATGAGTTAGAGTTCCTTGTGAATTCCCCCTAGTCACTAAAGTTGTGTTAGCTAAACCTGAAACTTTTAGTGCTGCCATCAATACAAAATCTGGAAAATGAAATGCTATATCTTGTATGAAAAGCCCATTCATGCAATGTGTTTCTAAACACACATGAATGAAAGGCATTCCAAATGAAAATGGCCATAAAAATAAAATGTTATATCTTGTGGAAAATAAATACCTAGGTAAACAAGCTGTCCATGACACACCTAGAAGTGCTCAGGTAAACAAGTGCCTTAAAAACACACCTGCAGCAGAAAGCCTAAAAGAAAAAATGTAAATCTATGCAATGTGTTTGTAAACACACATAGATCAAGGCTATGGAAACTTCAGGACCAAAAAGCAATGGAACTTAAATGCTATATCTAAACAATTGCTGGCCTTATTTGTATTATGGATTGTGCGCATCTGTGAAGGTGAATAAACCCTCTTTAAACAACTCATCCATTTGTGAGACACCGCCATTCCCTGTGTTATTGCTCATTCAGTATATACTATGGTGTATTCCCTTTCCCTTTCCAAAGTGTCACAAAGTCAAGACAGCTAAGTCATCCCTTAGCCTAGCCAGTTAATTCAGCCTTCACCCTTCACTAGCAAATTGATCACAACTATGAAGTGAGTATGGTCCTGAAAGTCTAGTCTGAGTAATAATAATAATTAACGACACTATATATTTGGATGTAGATCGCCAGTTATGATCATTATGTGTTGTAATTGCTATTTGAATAAGTTGTAAAGCATGTATTAACCTTGATACTTTTCAGCAGCCTTGGATGATGGACTGAGTTATATTTGGTCTTGGTTGGACCTAGTTTGACCATGGAGGACCATGAGACATGAGATGTTAGACCTTATGATGATATGGATAGGTGATATATGGTCTATGTACACATACAGGATGATTCTATGCAACAGCTATAGGGTTATGATGATGATTATGGGGTTACAGCAGTGTTTGTATATGTACAGCGCATTATTATTGGCCTTGTTCTGGTATATTGGATATTTATTTTGATCATGCAGAGACTCATATGGTGTATGAGTACACATCTTGCATAGATTTGGACCTTCTGAGTCCAATGGGACAATTTTTTTTCAGTTCCGGGCACTTACACTGATGATTGAGCCTCAGTAGGCTGTCCCAGTGCAGTTTTGGTCTGTTGGAGGCCCTGTCGGAGCAGAGATGACTTTTATCCGGTTGACCTAGGGAGCTGATGATGGAGGGGGTGGTCCAGCCACTTGTTTTTACCATATTACCCCCCTTCCGGACACATTGGTGCCCTCACCTTGACAGCGCCAGCACTCCAGGAGGTTGTTTGGGGCAGTTTCACGCTTCCCGAGGCATTTCAGGATTGGTAGAAATGGCTATTGAGGAAATCGATTTGGGCTACTGAGGCAAATTTATGGCATGGGATGATCATTGATGATAGATCGGGACCTTCCACACCTTCTCCAGCAGTTTCAGCTTCATCGGGGCCCGCATCCATCACTTATGACACTTTCTGTGGATTTTTTGAGGTCTTTTGAGGACCACGACTTCACTATGGAGGCACGATTTGGTACATTCATGATTATTTTTTGGTTATTGTGCTATGGGGATTGACCAAGGAGGGATAAAATTACCCCTTGGACCCACCATAAGCCTCTTATGATATTTTATCATCATGATTTGGTGGGATTCCCCTCTTATAGGGCGATTTTGTCCACTTACATTATATTTTATTAGTGATCCATGTATTTTATTATTGAGCTCATCTCAACCATTGATTAGACATTTGTATCTTTTAATCTTAGCCACTCATTCAAAAAGTGGTTAAGGTTTTGGTGCCTCTCCTTCCTATTTAAAGGAGAGAGCCTGTCATTGTAAAAGGGACTTTTGGCTCTGGATTATTGGAATAGAAAATTATTATTGCATCTATCTCCAGTGTTGTGGTGAATGTTTTTGGTGTTCGTTCATTGGTTCTTCCTTTGCACCGAGTTATTGGAGATATTGTTTTCCATATATTTTGTACCACGATTTTGCATCTACAGGTGGAGGCCGATTTGCTTGGAGGAGGAGGTATTGGTAGGGGAAGACTCTCCCTACTTCTTTGGAGCTCTTCGTTGGTAACAGGGAGTATTACTGTCCCAGGACCTTCTATTTCATGTTACTATTGCATTTATCTTGTATTTGTTCCATACTTGATCTTACTGATTGAATCTTCATTCCTTGGTTTGACAGGTAGAGGAAGGCGCACTTGTGGGCTAGGGCATCAATTCGGCAAGCAAAATCAACAATCTCTCATTTGATCTCTGCGGGAATCTTCCTCAACATCAAGACATCTCATCCACATCACTCAGGTATGATCTCAAGGTAAGTTCTATCTCCATGATCTATCCAATTGTCTAAAACATCTTAAAAACCTAAATTAATCAAAACCCCATTTTTACATTTTCTCAGATCTACTTAGATCTAGTGGGTTGTTGGGTATAATATTGAAAACCCACCTCTATAGCATCCACGACATCCTGGATCTATAGTTTGGTGAGGATTGGCTTCCGTTTGACCCCTCTCCCATACCAACTTGGCTTCTCCCAAGCAAGGCGCACTTCACTGATTGAGCAAGTTGACCTAGATCTAAGTGGTGGGTGTTTGAGATTTTTCTTGATTTGACATCTACACATCCAATAACATACACCCAGGTTGTCACTTTCCTGAAATTCACCTTGTGGGCCCTATTGCACATTTTAAGGGATTTAATCCCCATTTTGGACCACTTGGAACACTTAAACTCAGATCTACTAAGATCTAACCGTCGGATTGCCACGAAATTACAGATCCATACTCCTACTTGACCGATCCACCCGGATCTAAAGTTTGGATGCCATCCGACGTGTTTTGACCCACCTAACCCCACTTTTAAGCCTCCTTGGGCAAAGTCGCACAACCTTGGAGAAGTGAGTTCACTCACTTATAGGAACTGGGTACTTGAGATTTTTGGAGATTTAGAACCGAAATAATTCAAAACCTAGGTCTAGACTATCACTTTGTCAAATCTTGCCTTGGGGATTGCATTCCTTGTTTTAAGGGATTGTGGTCCACTTGGGTCAAACCTAGATCTAGATACATTCATCCATAAAGACCTCTATTTCCCACTTGTCCCAAGTACTAGGAGTCCTAAACCACAAGTCAAACCTACTTTGACTCCACTTCCCAATTCCCAAGGCACTGGTTTCTCTCCAAGTTAGTTCAACCTTCCTAGATTGTTGGATTGACTTGTGGATTGACCTATGCATGGTGAACTAAACCCTTGAAGCTATCATGTATCATGGTCAAGCTTGTAGTCTATACTAGTTAGCCCCAATACAAACCTTAACTACCTTGCATTGGACACAGTTCCCAAGGCAGTAGACTTTCCAACATTGAACTAGTACACTAGCCCTAGATCTCACTTCAAACATTATAAGTCACTCTTACATCAACCATGAACCAAAGCTATACCTATTAAACCCCTCACTTGGCTTGTGACTTCATCCTTAGGTCTAGGATAAACCATACACCTAACTTCACTTAGAAATACCCTGATTTGGTGTCTTGGTTTTGATCTCTCCTGTCGGGAGTAGATCGGGTATCCCCCTTTGTTGTCTGGGCTAGATAACATAAAGCGAAGGTTGCCTCGACTGGCATGACAACCATATACATATTGGAGGTCGAGGTGATCGTGGTTGCACCTTTTGAGTTGCCCTTCCCTATTGCCATCCATGACTGGATCCATCCATAGGGGTAACCACATCTTAGGTGATAACATTTTGGCGCCGTTGCCGGGGAAGGCATAGGCTTACCCTGGTTCGATATATTATTTTAAATCTCTCCTCCCTTTCTCTTTTCCAAACATTTTGGCGCTGTTGCCGGGGAGGCAATAGCTTGCCCTAGTTCGACATACTTTTCTTCAAGCATTCCCGTTCTCTTTGCCATAACACTTGGCGCCGGAGACGTAATAGGATTACCTTGGAAAAGCTACTAATCCTTCCCGCATATACAACGACACATATCTTGGTAGAAGAGTTAAATCTACCTGGCGACTCCCAACCGTGACTCCGTTGAGGAGCGAGCTCATTTACATCCTTACAACACTAGAACTAAGACAGATCTTATCATTATCTAGAACCTATGGGGTGCATCATTTTGTTTTCAAGTTCTTGAATTTAAAAATAAATATAAAAATATTAAAAAATATAAATAAAAAATAAAAATTTATTATCCATGGCTGCTTCTGAGCGACCTAGAACTTTCGGTCGTTTAAAAGCCTTTGACTTCTCTAAAATTTATGGGGCACCTCATCCTATGCCAAACAATTTTAATCAAAGATTACCTCGTTTCAATGGAAGCGATGGTGTTTCAATTATAAATCATTTGTATGATCTCTGGTATTATATGGATAGTTTGGGAACAACCGAGGAGGATGTTCTAATGAGGGCTCTGGGTTCATCTCTAGAGGGAAATGCTCGGATATGGTTTGATCATCTAGCACCAGGATTCATCACCGGGTATGACATGTTCCAACAGTTGCTAGTAAGTCAATGGAAAGAAACAATTGGTGAATCTATGGAAGGGCAATCAGACGATAACTGTATTGATGAAAATCAACTTGATGAAAATGATGAATATTACGATAATGAGTTAACTAACGATTGTTATTATCAAAGTAATTCCTTTTCTCCTGAACCAATTGAGTCTCATGATGAGGTAATGTATGACACTGAGAAAATTTCAACCCCTCAGGATTATTGCTTTAATATTGACATAAGAGGGGAACTTACGAGAATTTTATCATCATTACCTGAAGAAGTTTCAGATGAAGAGGATGATTCCAATGATTTCCATCAAGAAGCATCCATGGTTGAGTCTTCCATTAGTGAATCTTTTGAAAATATTTTTGAGATCCCTTTTCATAATCCTTGTGTAATTGATGATTTTTCTTACCATGACACTGAAGAAGAAAGTAGGGACAACAACCAAGTTTCTTTAGAAGCCAATGATCATCCTGTTTTTAGAGATCAATTTTATGAAAATGTTCAAATGGTTGTTAATCAATTGGTCAATGCTATTCCTGATAAATTATCGTCATATGAATTTAGTGATGAATCAATTGAAGAGAAGTCTCATGATGATGGGTTCGTGAATCAAACTAATCAAGAGTTTTCCTTAATCAAATCCTCAAAACAATATCTTAATGTTTATGGGAAGCTCGGAAATAATCCTTCACTTAACTCATCCAATGTTTATAATTTTTCCAATTCAATTTTTATTCATGATTGTCTTTTTCAATTGTTGGGGTGGGGTGCTCGCAATAAGTTCTGTCCTTTTTCTAAAAAAATTGGGTCAATCAATTCTCAATCCACCCCCCCATCTAAATTTTCTAAGTCCACTTTGAATTTGTGGTCCAGTAAATCTTCGAATGTTGAAATTTTCAAACCAAAATCTAGGTATTGTCGCATAAATGGAGATACAGAGTTTTATTTTCCCTTTCAGTTATCTTTAACAAATAACATTCTTAAATCTTCTTGGTGGCTGGAAGGGGTATATGAAGATCAATTTCATCGATTTTCCATCCTTAAACAACAAGTGGGGCTAATCTCAATCTTAATTTTATTCCACAATTTATCCCTACTTGGTTTATGCGTCATTCCTGGAGCTCTCAGAATTGAATATCCTGGTCAGGTAGATGAGGAAAGCATTTTGAAACAAGGGGAGTTAAATTTGTTATCACATCTTTTTCCTCCATATATTTGGAATAATAACTTGCACAATTTTTATGACCCTATCAATTCTTGGATGGAGGATGTGTGCAGTAATCAGTCTTTCCCTTTGCATGATTTCATTTTACACTATTCAACTCCTTTCTTGATTTTTGAACAAGTCAAGAAGGTTGTGCTATCAATTTCATCAATCCTTAATCTAGCCTTGACTCGTTCTTTAAGCAAAAATCAAAGAAGAATTATTAACTTATTTGATGAATGGTTGCACTGGATTTATGATTTTACCTAACATTTGTGATGACTGGTTAGATTAGGGTAGGTAGGAAACCAAATAAGCCTACTTAGGCAGTAGTTAGTCTTTTCAGCCATTGAGTCTGGCACCTTCTTAGTCTCTAAGCTCCTTTGTAAGCTTCTAGTTTAACTGAGTACCTGTCACTTTTTCTTTTCCTGCACAATAAATTTCAAATTTTGCAAATTAGGTTAGTAGTTTAATTTACTTTCTGCATTTATACTTTATGCATTTATATTTTTGACATAGAATAGATTTTATTTCAGTTGGTTTTATATTTTTCCCACACATGCGGCATGAGGTATTTTTGATGTTTGTGAATACAGAAAATAGGTTGCAAGAACAAAAGCTGGAAATAAAATGGTAGAGTGTTGGATCGTGGATTCGAGTAGCAGAGTTCGAGGACCAGAGATTCTAAGGTTCTCAAGCGCTCATTTCAGCAGAGCACTTGTCCCAGCCGGAGCCAGATGTTATCACATATATAGTAGCCGGGCTACCATACATTATTTTTCTCATTCCAGTACACTATTCAGCCAGTTGCCTTGCATTTGAGATGCTGAGATGAGCATCTATATTGGATCACTATCAGATTGTGGACAGCAGTTGTATTCCCCATGCCATGACTGAGTCTCGGGACACTCAGAGAGATGACCGACATAGCTATTATATCATTTGTACAGAGAAGTCAGTAGTGCCCAGAGTTGCAGCAGCAGTTTCAGAGGACAGATGATGGTACAGGTGGATGAGCTTTCAGGTATATGACTCAGCAGGTATATCATGGTGTTATGGTTAGATTTCTTTTATACTTATTCTTATAGCATGTCTTAGCACTTAGTGTCATGATCTGGCGATCATATAGATATTTGGACCTGGTTGATCTATTATATATATTATATTGTCCCTACTCAGACTTAGAAGTTCACTATTCATACTCATTAGTACATACCCTCCTTAGGGAGAATAGAGGTGATCATTACACCATACTTTGGCTTGATAGTGTTGGCTCCATCATTTCATTGTCTTCATCCATCCATGGCCTACCTTTTAGATTATCACCCTGACTTACTACTTGACTAGTGGCATGGAGGACTTTTCCCCACTGTAGCCTCTGTATTGGATGAGCTTCCCTGTTTATTGTGTCTCGACTCTGAGTTGGTGACAAAAATTACCAATGGTGAGTTGGAGTTCCTTGTGAATTCCCCCTAGTCACTAAAGTTGTGTTAGCTAAACCTGAAACTTTTAGTGCTGCCATCAATACAAAATCTGGAAAATGAAATGCTATATCTTGTATGAAAAGCCCATTCATGCAATGTGTTTCTAAACACACATGAATGAAAGGCGTGCCAAATGAAAATGGCCATAAAAATAAAATGTTATATCTTGTGGAAAATAAATACCTAGGTAAACAAGCTGTCCATGACACACCTAGAAGTGCTCAGGTAAACAAGTGCCTTAAAAACACACCTGCAGCAGAAAGCCTAAAAGAAAAAATGTAAATCTATGCAATGTGTTTGTAAACACACATAGATCAAGGCTATGGAAACTTCAGGCCCAAAAAGAAATGGAACTTAAATGCTATATCTAAACAATTGCTGGCCTTATTTGTATTATGGATTGTGTGCATCTGTGAAGGTGAATAAACCCTCTTTAAACAACTCATCCATTTGTGAGACACCGCCATTCCCTGTGTTATTGCTCATTCAGTGTATACTATGGTGTATTCCCTTTCCCTTGCCAAAGTGTCACAAAGTCAAGACAGCTAAGTCATTCCTTAGCCTAGCCAGTTAATTCAGCCTTCACCCTTAACTAGCAAATTGATCACAACTATGAAGTGAGTATGGTCCTGAAAGTCTAGTCTGAGTAATAATAATAATTAATGACACTATATATTTGGATGTAGATCGCCAGTTATGATCATTATGTGTTGTAATTGCTATTTGAATAAGTTGTAAAGCATGTATTAACCTTGATACTTTTCAGCAGCCTTGGATGATGGACTGAGTTATATTTGGTCTTGGTTGGACCTAGTTTGACCATGGAGGACCATGAGACATGAGATGTTAGACCTTATGATGATATGGATAGGTGATATATGGTCTATGTACACAGACAGGATGATTCTATGCAGCAACTACAGGGTTATGATGATGATTATGGGGTTACAGCAGTGTTTGTATATGTACAGCGCATTATTATTGGCCTTGTTCCGGTATATTGGATATTTATTTTGATCATGCAGAGACTCATATGGTGTATGAGTACACATCTTGGATAGATTTGGACCTTCTGAGTCCAACGGGACAGTTTGTTTTCAGTTCCGGGCACTTACAGTGATGATTGAGCCTCAGTAGGTTGTCCCAGTGCAGTTTTGGTCTGTTGGAGGCCCTGTCAGAGCATAGATGACTTTTATCCGGTTGACCTAGGGCGCTGATGATGGAGGGGGTGGTCCAGCCACTTTTTTTTACCATATTACCCCCCTTCCGGACACATTGGTGCCCTCACCTTGACAGCGCCAGCACTCCAAGAGGCTGTTTGGGGCAGTTTCACGCTTCCCGAGGCATTTCAGGATTGGTAGAAATGGCTATTGAGGAAATCGATTTGGGCTACTGAGGCAAAGTTATGGCATGGGATGATCAGTGATGATAGATCGGGACCTTCCACACCTTCTCCAGCAGTTTCAGCTTCATCGGGGCCCGCATCCATCACTTATGACACTTTCTGTGGATTTTTTGAGGTCTTTTGAGGACCACGACTTCACTATGGAGGCACGATTTGGTACATTCATGATTATTTTTTGGTTATTGTGCTATGGGGATTGACCAAGGAGGGATAAAATTACCCCTTGGACCCACCATAAGCCTCTTATGATATTTTATCATCATGATTTGGTGGGATTCCCCTCTTATAGGGCGATTTTGTCCACTTACATTATATTTTATTAGTGATCCATGTATTTTATTGTTGAGCTCATCTCAACCATTGATTAGACATTTGTATCTTTTAATATTATCCACTCATTCAAAAAGTGGTTAAGGTTTTGGTGCCTCTCCTTCCTATTTAAAGGAGAGAGCCTCTCATTGTAAAAGGGACTTTTGGCTCTGGATTATTGGAATAGAAAATTATTATTGCATCTATCTCCAGTGTTGTGGTGAATGTTTTTGGTGTTTGTTCGTTGGTTCTTCCTTTGCAGTGAGTTATTGGAGATATTATTTGCCATATATTTTGTACCACGATTTTGCATCTACAGGTGGAGGCCGATTTGCTTGGAGGAGGAGGTATTGGTAGGGGAAGACTCTCCCTACTTCTTCTTTGGAGCTCTTCGTTGGTAACAGGGAGTATTACTGTCCTAGGACCTTCTATTTCATGTTACTATTGCATTTATCTTGTATTTCTTCCATACTTGATCTTACTGATTGAATCTTCATTCCTTGGTTTGACAGGTAGAGGAAGGCGCACTTGTGGGCTAGGGCATCAATTCGGTAAGCAAAATCAACAATCTCTCATTTGATCTCTGTGGGAATCTTCCTCAACATCAAGACATCTCATCCACATCACTCAGGTATGATCTCAAGGTAAGTTCTATCTCCATGATCTATCCAATTGTCTAAAACATCTTAAAAACCTAAATTAATCAAAACCCCATTTTTACATTTTCTCAGATCTACTTAGATCTAGTGGGTTGTTGGGTATAATATTGAAAACCCACCTCTATAGCATCCACGGCATCGCGGATCAATAGTTTGGTGAGGATTGGCTTCCGTTTGACCCCTCTCCCATACCAACTTGGCTTCTCCCAAGCAAGGCGCACTTCACTGATTGAGCAAGTTGACCTAGATCTAAGTGGTGGGTGTTTGATATTTTTCTTGATTTGACATCTACACATCCAATAACATACACCCAGGTTGTCACTTTCCTGAAATTCACCTTGTGGGCCCTATTCCACATTTTAAGGGATTTAATCCCCATTTTGGACCACTTGGAACACTTAAACTCAGATCTACTAAGATCTAACCGTCGGATTGCCACGAAATTACAGATCCATACTCCTACCTGACCGATCTACCCGGATCTAAAGTTTGGATGCCATCCGACCTGTTTTGACCCACCTAACCCCACTTTTAAGCCTCCTTGGGCAAAGTCGCACCACCTTGGAGAAGTGAGTTCACTCACTTCTAGGAACTGGGTACTTGAGATTTTTGGAGATTTAGAACCGGAATAATTCAAAACCTAGGTCTAGACTATCACTTTGTCAAATCTTGCCTTGGGGATTGCATTCCTTGTTTTAAGGGATTGTGGTCCACTTGGGTCAAACCTAGATCTAGATACATTCATCTATCAAGACCTCTATTGCCCACTTGTCCCAAGTACTAGGAGTCCTAAACCACAAGTCAAACCTACTTTGACTCCACTTTCCAATTCCCAAGGCACTGGTTTCTCTCCAAGTTAGTTCAACCTTCCTAGATTGTTGGATTGACTTGTGGATTGACCTATGCATGGTGAACTAAACCCTTGAAGCTATCATGTATCATGGTCAAGCTTGTAGTCTGTACTAGTTAGCCCCAATACAAACCTTAACTACCCTGCATTGGACACAGATCCCAAGGCAGTAGACTTCCCAACATTGAACTAGTACACTAGCCCTAGATCTCACTTCAAACATTATAAGTCACTCTTACATCAACCATGAACCAAAGCTATACCTATTGAACCCCTCACTTGGCTTGTGACTTCATCCTTAGGTCTAGGATAAACCATACACGTAACTTCACTTAGAAATACCCTGATTTGGTGTCTTGGTTTTGATCTCTCCTGTCGGGAGTAGATCGGGTCTCCCCCTTTGTTGTCTGGGCTAGATAACATAAAGCGAAGGTTGCCTCGACTGGCGTGACAACCATATACATATTGGAGGTCGAGGTGATCGTGGTTGCACCTTTTGAGTTGCCCTTCCCTATTTCCATCCATGACTGGATCCATCCATAGGGGTAACCACATATTAGGTGATAACAGGTACCATAAAATCAAAGGACCAAGCACTGGCAATGGGTGTTTCAAATGCCAACAAAGGCAAGCAGAAAGCCAAGAATTCGAAGCAGCCAGAGAAGAGAAAGTTTGACAAGACCAAGTCTGCAGTTGGAGGTTCGAATCTGTCAAAGGAGAAGGACAAGAAGGGAAAGGAAAAGACCAAATGCACTTATTGTCATAGGGGATGGCATCCAGAGAGCTCATGCATGAAGAAAACCATTGACTCAATAGCGCAGCTGCTGGAGAAGAACAACATCCCAGTCCCTGAGGGCGCAAGGAAGAAAGAGAGCACCTCAAATCCTGACAATAAGGAGAAGTGTCATGCTTTGGTAGTAGGTATTTTGAATCCCTCATCCTTTATCATTGATTCAGGAGCTTCTAGAAATATGGTTTCATCCAAAGAGCTCTTATCCTCTATGCATTCGAATGGTGGCCCAACAGTTCGAATGGGAGATGATTCAGAAATCCAGACCAAGGGGATTGGTAGGATTGACATGGAGCATGGCTACTTTAGTGATGTGCTCTATGTACCTTCATTGGCTGTAAATTTGCTATCAGTTTATCAAATGACCCATACAGGAGAAGCCAAGAGAGTAACATTTACTCCAGATTTGGTAGAAATCTCAGAAATTTCTTCAAATCAAGTTGTGGCTGTAGGGTATGCTGATCATGAAGAGAGAATGTACAAATTCTCCAATTTCATTCCAAGTTCTAGTGACCATGCTCTTGTCTCTCATTCCAACGAGACCTCCAAGTTGTGGCATGAAATATTTGGCCACATGAACTACAAATATCTCCAGACATTGCACAAGGACGAGATGGTGGAAGGGCTTCTAGAAATCAGATCTTCAAATGGTGCATGCATTGGGTGTGTAGTTGGAAAGCATCCTGAGCACAGCTATGAGAAGGGAATGGCAAGGAGAGCCACTCAACCACTTGGATTGGTACATTCAGACCTCATTGGTCCTCTTCCGACTCCATCATATGGTGGATCAAGGTATGTACTCACATTCATAGATGATTGCTCTCGATTCTGCTGGGTTTACTTCCTTAAATTGAAGTCAGAAGTGTTTGAGAAATTGAAGATTTGGAAGGCCTTAGTGGAGAATCATAGTGGTCATAAGATAAAGATCCTTAGGACTGATAATGGAAAGGAGTATGTGAATAACAACATTTACCATCTTTGTGAGGAATGTGGCATTCAAATGCAACATTCAATCCCCTACACACCTCAGCAAAATGGTGTGGCAGAGAGGAAAAATAGATCTCTCAAAGAGATGGCCACTTGCATGATTGAAGCTAGGGATCTAATCCCTAAGCTATGGGCTAAAGCCATCAATTGTGCTGCTCATATTCAGAACAGATTCTTTCACAAATCAGTCAAAGGAAAAACCCCCTATGAGTCATGGTTTGGCCAAAAACCAAATGTGTCAAATTTCAGGATTTTTGGGTCTAGAGCATGGGCTCGAATTCCATCAGAAAAGAGGAAGGCTTTGGAGCCACAGAGCAGAGAATGTATCATGGTTGGATATGGTGAGGAAAAAAAGGGCTACAAGCTCTTTGACACATCCACACTCAAAACTTTCATTGAGATAAGTGTGCAATTCAAAGAAGAACCAATTCCAGATTTTGAGCTTGCACCGGGGGAAAGCTCTTCTCCTCCACACGTTAATGAAATTAGTGATGATTCCACTTCTAATTTTTCTGATATTGCTGAAGATGACATGGCTGAATATGACATTTCTGTACATGAGTCACCATCAAGGCCCAAGTGGGCTGAAAAAATCATACAAACTGCAGGTGAATTGGCAGGCAATCCCCGAGAGCCTAGGAAGACTAGATCTCAAACAATCAATGCTTCCTTTGCAAATGAAAGTGAACATGCTGATCACTGTTATATGATGATTGGATATGATCCAACATCATATCAGGAAGCTCATCATGATCCAAGGTGGAGAGCAGCAATGCAAGAAGAATTCCAATTTCTCCAAGAGAACAAAACATGGGATTTGGTGCCTCTTCCCCCCAAGAGGAAACTTGTGCAATGTAAGTGGATTTTTCGAACCAAACCTGTTGCTGATGGTTTTGATCTGAAGTACAAGGTTAGGTTAGTGGCTAAGGGCTAATCACAAATCCATGGTGTGGATTATACAGAGACCATTGCACCGGTTGCAAAGATGGACTCAATTAGACTAGCTCTAGCCATGGCAGCTAGTAAAGGTTGGGAAGTTCACCACATGGATGTTAAAAGTGCATTCTTGCATGGTGAGCTACACGAAGAGATATACATGTAGCAACCTGAAGGATTCCAAGAGGATCCCACACTTGTTTGCAGGTTGAAGAAGTCACTCTATGGACTCAAGCAAGCCCCCAGGGCTTGGTATGCCAAAATGGATGCTTTTTTGCTCTCAATTGGTTTCTGTCGATACAAGTCTGATGCAAATGTTTATTTGCAGAAATGTGATTATAATTTGTAGTTCATTGTACTGTATGTTGATGATTTTTTAATTACAGGGAGCTGCAACAAACAAATTGGCTCAATTAAAGCTTCTTTGCACAGTGAATTTGCCATGAGCGACCTAGGATTGCTAAGGCAATTTTTGGGTTTGGAAATTGAGCAATCTGAGAGAGGTATATTGCTGAGTCAACCTAAGTATGATTCAGACCTGTTATTCAAGTTTAAAATGGCTGAATGTAAGGCAGCCAAGTGCCCTGTTATCACATATATAGTAGCCGGGCTACCATACATTATTTTTCTCATTCTAGTACACTATTCAGCCAGTTCCCTTACATTTGAGATGCTGAGATGAGCATCTAGATTGGATCACTATCAGATTGTGGATGGCAGTTGTATTCCCCATGCCATGACTGAGTCTCAAGACACTCAGAGAGATGACCGATATAGCCATTATACCATTTGTACAGAGCAGTCAGTAGTGTTCAGAGTTGCAGCAGCAGTTCCAGAGGACAGGTGATGGTACAGGTTGATGAGCTTTCAGGTATATGACTCAGCAGGTATATCATGGTGTTATGGTTAGATTGCTTTTATACTTATTCTTATAGCATGTCTTAGCACTCAGTGTCATGATCTGGCGATCATATAGATATTTGGACCTGGTCGATCTATTATATATATTACATTGTCCCTACTCAGCCTTAGAAGTTCACTATTCATACTCATTGGTTTTACCCTCCTTAGGGAGAATAGAGGTGATCATTCAACCATACCTTGGCTTGCTAGTGTTGGCTCCATTATTCATTGTCTTCATCAATCCATGGCCTACCTTTTAGATTATCACCCTGACTTACTACTTGACTAGTGGCACGGAGGACCTTTCCTCGCTGTAGCCTCTGTATTGGATGAGCTTCCTTGTTTATTGTGTCTCGGCTCTGAGTTGGTGACAAAACTTACCTATGGTGAGTTGGAGTTCCTTGGAATTCCCCCTAGTCACTAAAGTTGTGTTGGCTAAACCTGAAACTTTTAGTGCTGCCATGAATACAAAATCTGGAAAAAATGAAATGCTATATCTTGTATGAAAAGCCCATTCATGCAAAGTGTTTCTAAACACACATGAATGAGAAGGATGCCAAATGAACATGGCAATGAAAATAAAATGTTATAGCTTTTGGAAAATAAATACCTAGGTAAACAAGCTGTCCATGACACACCTAGAAGTGCTCAGGTAAACAAGTGCCTTAAAAACACACCTGCAGCAGAAAGCCTAAAGAAAAATGTGAATCTATGCAATGTGTTTATAAACACACATAGATCAAGGCTATGGACACTTCAGGCCCAAAAGAAATAGAACTTAAATGCTATATCTAAACAATTGCTGGCCTTATTTGTATTATGGATTGTGCACATCTGTGAAGGTGAATAAACCCTCTTTAAACAACTCATCCATTTGTGAGACACCTCCATTCCCTGTGTTATTGCTCATTCAGTATATACTATGGTGTATCCCCTTTCCCTTGCCAAAGTGTCACAAAGTCAAATCAGTCAAGTCATCCCTTGGCCTAGCCAGTTAATTTAGCCTTCACCCTTCACTAGCAAATTGATCACAACTATGAAGTGAGTATGATCCTAAAAGTCTAGTCTGAGTAATAATAATAATTAACGACACTATACATTTGGTTTTAGATCACCAGTTATGATTACTATGTGTTATAATTGTTATTCGAATAAGTTGTAGAGCATGTATTAACCTTGACACTTTGCAGCAGCCTTGGATGATGGTCTGAGTTATATTTGGTCTTGGTTAGACCTAGTTTGACCATGGGACATGAGATGTTGGACCTTATGATGATATGGATAGATGATATATGGTCTATGTACACATACATGATGATTCTATGCAGCAGCTACAGGGTTATGATGATGATTCTTGGTTTACAGCAGTGTTTGGACATTTACAGATTATTATTATTGGCCCTGTTCCGGTATATTGGATATTTATTTTGATCATGCAGAGACTCATATGGTGTATGAGTACACATCTTGGATGGATTTGGACCTTTTGAGTCCAATGGGATAGTTTGTTTTCAGTTCCAGGCACTTACAGTGATGATTGAGCCTCAGTAGGCTGTCCCAGTGTAGTTTTGGTATGTCGGAGGCCCTGTCGGAGCAGATGTGATTTTTATCCGGTTGACCTAGGGCGCTGATGATGGAGGGGGTGGTCCAGCCACTTGTTTTTACCATATTACCCCCCTCCCGGACACACTGGTGCCCTCACCTTGACAGCGCAGGCACTCCAGGAGGCTGTTTTGGGCAGTTTCACGCTTCCCGAGGCATTTCAGGATGGGTAGAAATGGCTATTGAGGAAATTGATTTGGGCTACTGAGGCAATGTTATGGCATGGGATGATCAATGATGATAGATCGGGGTCCTCCACACCTTCTCCAGCAGTTCCAGCTTCATCGGGGCCCGCATCCATCACTTATGGCACTTTTTGTGGATTTCTGAGGTCTTTTCAGGACCACAACTTGACTATGGAGGCATGATTTGGTACTTTCATGATTATTTATTGGTTATTGTGCTATGTGGATTGACCAAGGAGGGATAAAATTACCCCTTGGACCCACCATAAGCCTCCTATGATATTATGTCATCATGATTTGGAGGGATTCCCCTCTTCTAGGGCGATTTTGTCCACTTACATTATATTTTATTTGTGATCCATGTATTTTATTGTTGAGCTCATCTCAACCATTGATTATACATTTGTATCTTTTAATCTTAGCCACTCATTCAAAAAATGGTTAGGGTTTTGGTGCCTCTCCTTCCTATTTAAAGGAGAGAGCCTCTCATTGTAAGGGGTCTTTGGCTCTTGGATTATTGGTATAGAAAATTATTCTTGTGGAAATTCTTGTGGTCTCCTTTGCATCTGGTGTTCTTATATGGTGATTGGAAAGTCTATTTCAACCTAGCATTTGGAAATTGTGGTAAGATCTATCTTTTTTGGAAATCATTGTTTGTCTACAAGAGGGCGACTTCAACAAGGGCGATTTTGCAAGGCTTCTTCATATCGACTTTCTTGGCATTCGCTTGTATCAGGGGGTTATCATTAGCTTCATTGTGATCTATGCTCTCTTTTTGTTACTTCTCTTGTGGCATTAGTCTTATCTCTTGATGCATCAAATCTGATATTGTTGACGTTTGTTGTGCAGGAGAGAGGGCGCATTGGCTTCTTGGATCAAATCGACTTGCATAGAAAACTACCTCAAAGCTTCTCAAATTGATCGGGTTTGCATAGATCATCATCATCAAGGCATCTACAAGGTTACCCAGGTAAGATCCACAGGTTTGTTTCTCTTTCCTTTATCCAATCCATTGACATAACTCATAAATTGTTAAAACCCTAAATATTTCAAAACCCCCTTTTTACATTTTCTCAGATCTACTCGGATCTAGTGGGTTGTTGGACATAATATTGAAAACCCACCTCTATAGCATCCACGGCATCCCGGATCTATAGTTTGGTGAGGATTGGCTTCCATTTGACCCCCTTCCCAAGCCAACTTAGCTTCTCCGAACCAAAGCGCACTTCCTAGTTGAAGCAAGTTGACCTAGATCTAGTACATGGGTGTTTGAGATTCCACTTGATCTGTCATCTACACATCAAATAACATACACCCAGGTTGTTACTTTTCTGAAATTTACCTTGTGGGCCCTATTCCACATTTTAAGGGATTTAATCCCCATTTTGGACCACTTGGAACACTTAAACTCAGATCTACTAAGATCTAGCCGTTGGATTGCCACGAAATTATAGATCCATACTCCTATGTGACTAACCTACCCGGATCTAAAGTTTGGATGCCATCCGACTTGTCTTGACCTACCTAACCCTCCTTTTCAACCTCCTTGGGTAAAGTCGCACCACCTTGGAGAAGTGAGTTGACTCACTTCTAGGACGTGGGTACTTGAGATTGTTGGAGATTTGGAACCGGGATAGTTCAAAACCTAGGTCTAGACTATCACTTTGTCAAATCTTGCCTTGGGGATAGCATTCCTTGTTTTAAGGGATTGTGGTCCACTTGGGTTAAACCTAGATCTAGACACTTTCATCCATCAAGACTTCTATTGCCTACTTGTCCCATGTACTAGGAGTCCTAAACCACAAGTCAACCCTACTTTGACTCCACTTCCCAATTCCCAAGGCACTGGTTTCTCTCCAAGTCAATTCGACTTTCCTAGATTGTTGATTTAACCTGTGGTTTGACCTTAGTGTGGTGAACCAAACCCTTGATGCCATCATGTATCATGGTCAAACTTGTCCCTTGTACTAGTTAGCCCCAATCAACCCCTAAACTACCCTGCATTGGACACGGTTCCCAAGGCAGTGGGTCTTCCAACATTGAACTAGTACACTAATCCTAGAATCTCACTTCAAACATTATAAGTCACTCTCACATCAACTATGAACCAAAGCTATACTCATTAAACCCCTCACTTGGCTTGTGACTTCATCCTTAGGTCTGGGATAAACCATACACCTAACTTCACTTAGAAATACCCTGATTTGGTGTCTTGGTTTTGATCTCTCCTGTCGGGAGTAGATCGGGTCTCCCCCTTTGTTGTCTGGGCTAGATAACATAAAGTGAAGGTTGCCTCGACTGGCATGACAACCATATATTGGAGGTCGAGGTGATCGTGGTTGCACCTTTTGAGTTGCCCTTCCCTATTGCCATCCATGACTGGATACATCCATAGGGGTAGCTACAGTTTAGGTGATAACATTTTGGCGCCGTTGCCGGGGACGCAATAGGCTTACCTTGGTCCGATATATTATTTCCTAGAAGCCCTCCCATTTCTCTTTGCCTAACATTTGGGCATAGGGTTTACCTCGGAAAAGCTAGTAGTCCTTCCTGCATATACAACGACACATATCTTGGTAGAAGAGTTTAAATCTACCTGGCGACTCCCAATCGTGACTCCGCTGAGGAGCGAGCTCATTTGCATCCTTACAACACGAGAAGTAAAGTAAACTTAGATCAAGTTGAAGGAACCCCAATTACATATCGTAAAAGAGATCCTAAAGCACAACCATCTAACTTCCTTTGGAAATTGGTTAACGATTCTCCAAACAGAGCTTCAGGATCCCATTTGTTTAATTCAGTTCCTCCCTCATCTCCTAGTTCAAACGTAAACATAAACTTACCAAATCCAATGGCCGGAACAAACCCGGGAAACCAGAATGTTCCTCCACCACAAGCTCCTAGGATTTTTGGAAGAAAGGCAAAACCATCTCCTTTAGACTTTTCCCAAATCCAGGGTGCACCCCATGATATGCCTGAAAAGTATTTTGAAAAGGTTCCCAGATTTGATGGAGTATCTGCTATATCAATTGAAGACCACATTGATAAAGTATGGGAACACATGGAAGCATATGGAGCATCTGAGGAAGATGTTTTCATGAGGGGTCTCCTGGCATCCTTGGAAGGAGATGATAGGAAGTGGTTTGACAAGTTTCCTGCTTCATCCATTGATGGGTATGACAATTTTGTTAACAAGCTAAATAGTGAGTGGTCCCGAAAGTTAGATGGGAAATTTCTCTTACATCAACTGTTTGACATTAAGAAAAGAGAAAATGAAACAGTCCATGAGTTTAACATAAGATTTGACAAGACTGTAGCTGTTATCCCTGAAGAAATCTGACCAAAAGACCAAGCAGTTGTTATTCACTACTTGAATGCTTTTGAGGGATGGGTTGGTTATCAGCTAAAGGATAAAAACCCAAATGACTTAAAGACCGCTCAATCAAATGCTAAGATGGCTGAGCAAAATGTAGCATCCATGGGGAAACAAAAATTTTTTGATCAATTTACCCCATCCACTTCTAGATCTGACCCTAGACTCCGAAAACCAACGGAACCTGTGAGTGTGCCAAAAGAATCCAAGGACACTTTAGAAGTCATGCAAGAGATGATGAAACAATTAACTGTCCTAACAAAGAATGTGGCAATTTTGAATGACCCTGAGAGACATAGAAATCCTTATGGCCCTAAACCTTACTGGAATAATAATAGAAGGCCTGATGGGGATAGGGATAGGCGACGACCTGAGTATCCAGAAAAATCTGAGAAGAAGGAAGTCAATTGGTGTGATGAAGAAGAAGGAGAACCCTCTAACACCATTGACCATGATGACCAACCAGAAAACATCAACTTTATAAATGACTTATCTTATGATGAAGACTTTGGAAGAATCCTCTTAGAAGAAGAGCCATGGGAGCAAGAAGATGATATAGTTGAAGAACCTAGTTCTTCATGTTGTGCCATAGAGCTCCCAAAACCTAAAGAGCAACCAAAGTATCAAATCTATAAATGAGGAAGTACTTCCCAGCCTCCTATCCTTGATAAACATAAAAAATTGATGAAGATAAAAAGGAAGAAGAAGATCTTGCTATGGATGATTATGATCTTAAGATTGATATGAAGAAAGAGTTAAGCAAGATAATGTGTAATATCCCTGTCACTGAGTTAATGAAGGTGCCTTCTGTTAGATGCCAAGTAGAGGAGTTTTTCGACGGTATTGGCCAAGAGAAAACTCCTGAACCGGTCCTAGAATCATGTCATATCCAAAAGCTTAGTGGAACACAACCTAGTGAAACAGAGAAGGATCCACCAATAAACATCCATTCAGCCCTTTATGAAAGAAAGAGCGGTGGTCACTCTCCCTTTTACCTTACCTTGCACATTCAAAACATGCTCCTTCATAACTGTATGTTGGATTCTGGAGCAGCAATGAATGTTATGCCTTTACAAGTTATGAAGGAAATGGGACTTGAAGTGACTAGGCCTTATGGAAATGTCTGTGGTATAGATTCCCGACGAGTTCCATCTTATGGTTTGATCAAAAACCTTAGAGCGGATCTTTTCGCATGTTCAGACATTTCTACCATGATGGATGTAGTTGTCATTGACTTACCCCCAGCATATGGAATGCTTTTATCTAGAAAGTGGGCAGCTGGTCTAGGTGGATACCTTATGATGGATTTATCATTTATTTGTGTTCCTAACCCTGATGGAGCGTTAATTCGGGTTAACAGAGAACCTTGTTATAATGAACATGTTGAATCATTTGACGAAGGGTTAAAAAACACATATGGGGATGAATTGTTAAATAATGCCAAAACTAACCTTGTTGAAGATGAGGGAGAATTATATGAAGTTGATCAAAATATGTGTATGGTCATGGAAGATTCTGATTCCTTTTGGGAAGACAAGCAAATAGTTGAAATAACAAGAACAATCAGAAATCAATTTGTTGAGGAAATAGATGAATTGAGAAGATATGAAGATCAACCTCAAGGTCATGAACAAAACAATGAAATCATTCAAGAACCTTCTATAGAAAATCACACACTTGAGGAGGTTGATGATGGCATAAGAAATATAAGAAGAGATGAACATTTTCCAATAGAAAACCTTCATGATCAGACAAATAATGAGGAGAATATTGAGAATCCAATGCACGAAGATGAATTTGATGATATTAGGAGGGGAGAGAGAATTCCTTTCACTGTTAGGGAATGGTTTGCCTTGACTGATCACAATAGAGAAAGAGAAAACCCGGGTCTTGCACCTATCTACCCATGGGAAAACAATCTTGCAACATCTACTAGGGTTGAAACAAATGAAGAGTCTGAAGCCTATTATTATTCTGATATAGAAGATTCTCTATCTCATTTATCTCTAGAAGATGGTAGCCTAATTCAAGTCCGTGATAACTCTCTAAGTTGGGAAGAGGATGCCCTAATTAATGATGCACCTGAAGGAGACTATAATCTAAATAACCTTGCTATTTTTCAAACTCCTTCAGAACCTCAAAGCCATGCTTTATCTGCATATCCTCATATCCCTAGTTTCCTCCTACCATCTGAGTCATCTAGTCATCATACTCATGATCTTTCTCACATTCCTAGTCCTTATACATTTCATCCTGAGTCAGTTTCTACCAGATTGGAAAACATGGTTATTCCTGTTCCTTCAGGGGAATGTTCTAGTCATAACACTGTCGTATCTCATGAGCCATCTCCCTTGGAAGAACATAGAGATTTCTGGACTGTAGGTGAAGTTGTTAAAAGAGTTGTGTCTCCCCATGAGGAAGAGCCAAATGAGGTAATCCTAGAAACAAGAAGGGAAGTTAGGGAAGTCCTCGTTGGCAGAGTTGCTATTTCCTTAGACGGTCGTCCACCCAGAGTTGATGCAGTTCCTTCTAGGAGGAGCTCGAGGATTGTTACACCTCAACCGCAAAACCCTGCTGAAATCCATCCCATACCTATTCGTAACATTGGAGTTATTCCTGAGTCAGTCAATAGAAACATGTTTCCTATAGGAAGTCAAGTCATCATTCCCAATCACTTATTGCATATAAGATCGGGACAAGCTGATGACTTATGGGTTGGACCTTTCACAGTGGAGCGATGCATTGATGGCATGTGCTTTCTAACCACTGGTAGTGGACGACGTATTTTATATCCTATCAATCAAAGGGACTTAAGGGATCACATCACTGATCCCACCTAGTTGGGATCTCTCCGCTTGCATTGCCTTGTAGATTAGGGTAGGTAGGAAACCGAATAAGCCTACTTAGGCAGTAGTTAGTCTTTTTAGCCATTGAGTCTGGCACCTTCTTTGTTTCTAAGCTCATTTGTAAGATCCTAGTTTAATTGAGTACCTGTCACTTTTCTTTTCCTGCACAATAAATTTCAAATTTTGCAAATTATGTTAGTAGTTTAATTTACTTTCTGCATTTATATTTCATGCATTTATATTTCTGACATACAATAGATTTTATTTCAGTTGGTTTTATATTTTTCCCACACATGCGACATGAGGTATTTTTTATGTTTGTGAATGCAGAAAATAGGTTGCAAAAATAAAAGCTGGAAATAAAATGGTAGAGTGCTGGATCGTGGATTCGAGTAGCAGAGTTCGAGGACCAGATATTCTGAGGTTCTCAAGCGCTCATTTCAGCAGAGCACTTGTCCCAGCAGGAGTCAGATGTTATCACATATATAGTAGCCAGGCTACCATACATTATTTTTCTCATTCCAGTAAACTATTCAGCCAGTTCCCTTACATTTGAGATGCTGAGATGAGCATCTAGATTGGATCACTATCAGATTATGGATGGCAGTTGTATTCCCCATGCCATGACTGAGTCTCAGGACACTCAGAGAGATGACCGATATAGCCATTATACCATTTGTACAGAGCAGTCAGTAGTGTTCAGAGTTGCAGCAGCAGTTCCAGAGGACAGGTGATGGTACAAGTTGATGAGCTTTTAGGTATATGACTCAGCAGGTATATCATGGTGTTATGGTTAGATTGCTTTTATACTTATTCTTATAGCATGTCTTAGCACTCAGTGTCATGATCTGGCGATCATATAGATATTTGGAACTGGTCGATCTATTATATATATTACATTGTCCCTACTCAGCCTTAGAAGTTCACTATTCATACTCATTGGTTTTACCCTCCTTAGGGATAATAGAGGTGATCATTCAACCATACCTTGGCTTGCTAGTGTTGGCTCCATTATTCATTGTCTTCATCCATCCATGGCCTACCTTTTAGATTATCACCCTGACTTACTACTTGACTAGTGGCATGGAGGACCTTTCCTCGCTGTAGCCTCTGTATTGGATGAGCTTCCTTTTTTATTGTGTCTCGGCTCTGAGTTGGTGACAAAACTTACCTATGGTGAGTTGGAGTTCCTTGGAATTCCCCGTAGTCACTAAATTTTTGTTGGCTAAACCTGAAACTTTTAGTGCTTCCATGAATACAAAATCTGGAAAAAATGAAATGCTATATCTTGTATGAAAAGCCCATTCATGCAAAGTGTTTCTAAACACACATGAATGAGAAGGATGCCAAATGAACATGGCAATGAAAATAAAATGTTATAGCTTTTGGAAAATAAATACCTAGGTAAACAAGCTATCCATGACACACCTAGAAGTGCTCAGGTAAACAAGTGCCTTAAAAACACACCTGCAGCAGAAAGCCTAAAGAAAAATGCGAATCTATGCAATGTGTTTATAAACACACATAGATCAAGGCTATGGAAACTTCAGGCCCAAAAGAAATAGAACTTAAATGCTATATCTAAACAATTGCTGGCCTTATTTGTATTATGGATTGTGCGCAACTGTGAAGGTGAATAAACCCTCTTTAAACAACTCATCCATTTGTGACACACCGCCATTCCCTGTGTTATTGCTCATTCAGTATATACTATGGTGTATCCCCTTTCCCTTGCTAAAGTGTCACAAAGTCAAGTCAGTCAAGTCATCCCTTGGCCTAGCCAGTTAATTTAGCCTTCACCCTTCACTAGCAAATTGATCACAACTATGAAGTGAGTATAATCCTGAAAGTCTAGACTGAGTAATAATAATAATTAACGACACTATACATTTGGTTTTAGATCGCCAGTTATGATTACTATGTGTTATAATTGTTATTCGAATAAGTTGTAGAGCATGTATTAACCTTGACACTTTGCAGCAGCCTTGGATGATGGTCTGAGTTATATTTGGTCTTGGTTAGACCTAGTTTGACCATGGAGGACCATGGGACATGAGATGTTGGACCTTATGATGATATGGATAGATGATATATGGTCTATGTACACATACATGATGATTCTATGCAGCAGCTACAGGGTTATGATGATGATTCTTGGTTTACAGCAGTGTTTGGACACTTTCAGATTATTATTATTGGCCCTGTTCCGGTATATTGGATATTTATTTTGATCATGCAGAGACTCATATGGTGTATGAGTACACATCTTGGATGGATTTGGACCTTCTGAGTCCAATGGGATAGTTTGTTTTCAGTTCCGGGCACTTACAGTGATGATTGAGCCTCAGTAGGCTGTCCCAGTGCAGTTTTGGTATGTCGGAGGCCCTGTCGGAGCAGATGTGATTTTTATCCGGTTGACCTAGGGCGCTGATGATGGAGGGGGTGGTCCAACCACTTGTTTTTACCATATTACCCCCCTCCCGGACACACTGGTGCCCTCACCTTGACAGCGCAGGCACTCCAGGAGGCTGTTTTGGGCAGTTTCACGCTTCCCGAGGCATTTCAGGATGGGTAGAAATGGCTATTGAGGAAATCGATTTGGGCTACTGAGGCAATGTTATGGCATGGGATGATTAGCGATGATAGATTGGGGTCCTCCACACCTTCTCCAGCAGTTTCAGCTTCATCAGGGCCCGCATCCATCACTTATGGCACTTTCTGTGGATTTCTGAGGTCTTTTGAGGACCACAACTTGACTATGGAGGCACGATTTGGTACTTTCATGATTATTTATTGGTTATTGTGCTATGGGGATTGACCAAGGAGTGATAAAATTACCCCTTGGACCCACCATAAGCCTCCTATGATATTATGTCATCATGATTTGGTGGGATTCCCCTCTTCTAGGGTGATTTTGTCCACTTACATTATATTTTATTGGTGATCCGTGTATTTTATTGTTGAGCTCATCTCAACCATTGATTAGATTTTTTTATCTTTTAATCTTAGCCACTCATTCAAAAAGTGGTTAGGGTTTTGGTGCCTCTCCTTCCTATTTAAAGGAGAGAGCCTCTCATTGTAAGGGATCTTTGGCTCTTGGATTATTGGTATAGAAAAATATTCTTGTGGAAATTCTTGTGGTCTCCTTTGCATCTGGTGTTCTTAGATGGTGATTGGAAAGTCTATTGCAACCTAGCATTTGGAAATTGTTGTAAGATCTATCTTTTTTGGAAATCATTGTTTGTCTACAGGAGGGCGTTTTCAACAAGGGCGATTTTGCAAGGCTTCTTCAAATCGACTTTCTTGGAATTCGTTTGTATCAGGGGGTTATCATTAACTTCATTGTGATCTATGCTATCTTTCTGTTACTTATCTTGTGGCATTAGTCTTATCTCTTGATGCATCAAATCTGATATTGTTGACATTTGTTGTGCAGGAGAGACGGCGCATTGGCTTCTTGGATCAAATCGACTTGCATAGAAAACTACCTCAAAGCTTCTCAAATTGATCGGGTTTGCATAGATCATCATCATCAAGGCATCTACAAGGTTACCCAGGTAAGATCCACATGTTTGTTTCTCTTTCCTTTATCCAATCCATTGATATAACTCATAAATTGTTAAAACCCTAAATATTTCAAAACCCCCTTTTTACATTTTCTCATATCTACTCGGATCTAGTGGGTTGTTGGACATAATATTGAAAACCCACCTCTATAGCATCCACGGCATCCCGGATCTATAGTTTGGTGAGGATTGGCTTCCATTTGACCCCCTTCCCAAGCCAACTTAGCTTCTCCCAACCAAAGCGCACTTCCTAGTTGAAGCAAGTTGACCTAGATCTAGTACATGGGTGTTTTAGATTCCACTTGATCTGTCATCTACACATCAAATAACATACACCCAGGTTGTTACTTTTCTGAATTTTACCTTGTGGGCCCTATTCCACATTTTAAGGGATTTAATCCCCATTTTGGACCACTTGGAACACTTAAACTCAGATCTACTAAGATCTAGCCGTCTTATTGCCACAAAATTATAGATCCATACTCCTACGTGACTAACCTACTCGGATCTAAAGTTTGGATGCCATCCGACTTGTCTTGACCTACCTAACCCTCCTTTTCAACCTCCTTGGGTAAAGTCGCACCACCTTGGAGAAGTGAGTTGACTCACTTCTAGGACGTGGGTACTTGAGATTGTTGGAGATTTGGAACCGGGATAGTTCAAAACCTAGGTCTAGACTATCACTTTGTCAAATCTTGCCTTGGGGATAGTATTCCTTGTTTTAAGGGATTGTGGTCCACTTGGGTTAAACCTAGATCTAGACACTTTCATCCATCAAGACTTCTATTGGCTACTTGTCCCAAGTAATTCCTAAACCACAAGTCAACCCTACTTTGACTCCACTTCCCAATTCCCAAGGCACTGGTTTCTCTCCAAGTCAATTCGACTTTCCTAGATTGTTGATTTAACTTGTGGTTTGACCTTAGTGTGGTGAACCAAACCCTTGATGCCATCATGTATCATGGTCAAACTTGTCACTTGTACTAGTTAGCTCCAATCAACCCCTAAACTACCCTGCATTGGACACGGTTCCCAAGGCAGTGGGTCTTCCAACATTGAACTAGTACACTAATCCTAGAATCTCACTTCAAACATTATAAGTCACTCTCACATCAACTATGAACCAAAGCTATACTCATTAAACCCCTCACTTGGCTTGCGACGTCATCCTTAGGTCTAGGATAAACCATACACCTAACTTCACTTAGAAATACCCTGATTTGGTGTCTTGGTTTTGATCTCTCCTGTCGGGAGTAGATCGGGTCTCCCCCTTTGTTGTCTGGGCTAGATAACATAAAGTGAAGGTTGCCTCGACTGGCGTGACAACCATATATTGGAGGTCGAGGTGATCGTGGTTGCACCTTTTGATTTGCCCTTCCCTATTTCCATCCATGACTGGATACATCCATAGGGGTAACTACAGTTTAGGTGATAACATGCCCATTCCTTTCAGGCATAAAACTAGGTGAATTTGAAGACTCTCCATTGGTGGATTGCACACTCTACAGGAAGCTAGTTGGAAGTTTGTTGTACCTTACACATACAAGACCTGATTTGTCTTATGCTGTAAGTGCTGTACCAAGGTATATGCAGCAGCCACATGAGATCCATTGGAAGGAAGCCAAAAGGATCCTTCAATATGTCCAAGGAACAAAGAGCTTTGGGGTACACTATGCAGCTGGTTCTTCACTACAACTAGCTGGATTTTCTGATTCCGATTGGGCTGGAGATCCCATCGATAGAAAGTCCACTTCAGGTTTTGTGTTTATGTTTGCTGAAGGTCCCATTTTCTGTTCAAGTAAGAAACATCATACCATTTCTCTTTCATCAGTAGAGGCCGAGTACAGGGCAGCAGTGAACGCAGCCACACAGTGTGTTTGGTTGCAAGGCATTCTTCGGGAGTTTGGTGTTGCTATTGATTCTCCAACCAACATTTGGGTGGATAATCAAAGTGCCATCAAGATATCTATTGATCCAGTACAGAGGTAAAGAACAAAGCACATTGAAATCCATATGCACTACATTCGGGGCTTGGTGCATGACAAGGTGATTTCATTGCAGTATTGCCCATCCACCGAGCAAACTGCAGATATTTTCACCAAGTGCTTTACTGAGAAGACCTTCATTCACTTGAGAGATTTGCTTGGAGTGAGTGATGGATGGTGATTGCTGCAATTTAATTGCAGGTTCAGCCCCATGTCCATTTTAGAGGGAAGTTTTTATCCCATGTGGTTTTACTTCTTGTCCTCGGTTCATATCGACAAATAAAATTTTTTGTTTGTAATGAGGTGACTTGAGCCTTGTTGCCAAGGCCTCCCACTTATCTTTCATGAGTTGTACTAAGTTCTGGTTAAGGGGGGGTGTTAGAACAGTAATCCATACTTAGTACCATAGTCCATAACCATAGTCAATTTTTATTGCTCATGTGCTTAATTACACCATAGTTTGGACTAGGTGACTTTAATTGGTCAAATACCCACTTTTGAGAGTGTTCACACCCACTTCCAAGCAAACCAGTTCACCCAACCTCCTGTTGTGTCCACAAGTGCACCCTCATTAATTGCTAGAGCGCCCTCTCTCCTTGATTTGGGGAATTTCAGTTGACTAGGGGCGCTAGGGTGGATTTTGCCCAATTTTGGCTAGATTTGGAGCATCTATTGCTCCCTTGGTCCCCCCAAACTCCTCTACTTGCTCACCCACACCTTCCTTGGCCTCATTAATGACCCAGCATGCTTCAGCCACCTTCACACCTGAATTCGTGACTGTTTGGGGTGATTGGGATTGAGTTGGACCCACCTAGGGGGGATTGAGGCCAATTTGGCAATTTTGACTTGTACACTCATCTTGAGCTCACTAATGCTCTCGAATTTCTCATGGATGTAATAAAAACCTGTTACTAACATTTTCACATGTTAGATAGTCAGTTAATGAAAAGATTAAGCTCACATTGTGTGTAAAATTATCTCTTTTTCAAGTTTTCTACTAGTTTTGCAAATTAATTCGATTTTGTGAGGTTCTCCATAGCTCCTAGATCTTCTGTGATAAAAATAATCACAACTTTGCAAGCCATGCAAAGTACAAGGAATCCCACAGTGAAGTGAAAGATAGCCAAGAAGACTGTGTTTATGATGCAACCACTGATCAAGTAAGTTCAGCAAAGCTTGTTGATCTAGCTCTGTTTACTAATGAGAGTGAACAAAAACCTGTCAATGAATAAGTCCCTAGTGGCGTGAGTGAAAGTCTCTCACAGAAAGAGACAGTTGATAGCAGTAGTCTCTCACAAAAAGAGACAGTTGATAGCAGTAGTGATAGTCTCTCAGAAAAAAAGAGACAGTTGATAGCAGCATACAAGTTGCACCAGCAGAGAGTTCATCACAGAACCAGAAAACCAGAAGTCTGAGGGAGCTATATGAGCAGACTCCCATTATTGATAAGTAGTATGATTATGCTCTATTTCCTTGTTAGCACACAATTTTTTAGGAAGCAGTGAAGGATGCACATTGTGCACAAGATGCAACAGTTAATTATGATGTAGATGTTGTTGAAATAGAAGAAGAAGATGTGGATGCTATCCAAAAAGAGTTGAAACTCAGTGAAACAAAAGAAGAGGAAGATATCAATGCTCTCCAAGAAGAGCTGAAATGTATGAATCTTTTTTCTGACAAATATTTTAAGTGCGTAGGTAAAATGGACAGCAACATACAATATGTTGAAACAGAAGAAGAAGAAGAAGACTGCACTATATTCCAACATCAATGAAAAACAATAACATTGTTTATTGTGCAGAAAACAAAGAAGATGTTGAAGAACACCTACATAGTATCAAGTTCAAGAAGACAAAGAAGAAGCAGTCCAAGTACACATCAAGGAAGAAAATAAAGCTTAAGTTTATGTGAATGAAATGTATGCCTAGCTAAGACATAGACGAGTAGGCACAACACTTAGTCATTGATAGTGCTAACCACACCATACCACTTGAGATTAAGGGAGTGTGTTAAGAGTTGTAATCTCAATGGTCCTAAGTTGGTTAGTTAGTTGAGTCAATGGTCCTAAGTTAGTTGAGTTAGTTGTTGACTAGGTCATTAGTCGACCCATGGTATACACTGGCCCATAGTATTAGCCCATGGTTTTGGTGTTATGTGAAACTATATATATGTGTGCTTAGTAATGAGAAGGCAATCAATATGCCCATTTTTGTTTCTGCTCTATTCTGTGTCTCTGCATATTTTATCACAATGCATCAATGAACATAGGTTGCAAATTGGAAGACTTTCTCTCCAAAAGATGAAGAGATAAATCAGGAGGAAAGATAGATGCATAGTGTAATTTAGAAGCATTCTCTAGGGGCTGAATTTCCTTTGGCATGTTATAATAGAAGCTTGCAAACCTCTTGTTAAAGCTAGACATGGTTTCATCTTCTTGCCTTATCATGGAGTAAAAATATGAAAGAACTAGGTCCCATGACCTTCTCTTAGCCCAAAACCCCAAAAAGACATCAGACAACTCTTCCCAGGTATCAATAGACTCAAGATGCAAATGCTTAAACCATTTTTTCACTTCTCCTTGGAGGGATTGGGCAAAATCCCTCATACAAACATAATTATATCCTATTTCAAAAAGGTCCAGGAAATGTTCGAAACCTTGAAGGTGCTTCTCAGCAGTAAGGCTTTCAGATTCTCCATCAAAAATAGGAAGGTGTTTATGGTACTTGGGAGGGAAATCATGAAGAATAGGGGGAAACCTTAAAGGGATATATCTCTGTTGAGATTCAGAAGGAAAAGGAGTATGTAAAGGGAGAATATCTTCATCCTCACTCTCATTGGATTTGCAAGGCTGGTTATGGATCTTACATGCTTCAAAAGAAGGGATGGGATCATCTCTAGGGGTGAAAGGAGGATGTATATTTTCAAAATATAGTGAAGGATATACAAAGGAGGCTTTCTCATGACCTAGAGCTCTTCGGTGAGACATGAATTTTTTGATATTTATACATAAAGGTAAAAGGAGACCAATATAGAAGAACAAGATCTCTTTGAAGAGATTGATACTTTGATACCTGGACCTTAATTCTTCCATATCCAAGGAAGCTGAGCTTGTCCTCCAGTGGATCCTGCAAATCGGATTGAATCATGAGTGGAGTCGCCAAGTGAATGGTATACAACCTTCTCAATGTTCGAATGTTGTTCACCATCAACAATCAGGTCTAAAAATTTGTCATTCTCCCAGGGATGATAAGACAATCGTTCCTCGGCAGCGACACCAATTTGTTATCACCCAAAACGTACCCCAAGGTTATGGAGAGGCATAATCAGGGTAACCACTAACCATTTTAGCTTATGCTACTGACCCAAACCCAAGCAGAGAGGGCTCTCTCTTAATATTCATAAAATACTGAAAATACTCAATGGTTTTTGCAATGATAAATATACAACATTCTATAGAAGACTGAAAAATGATCAATGAGGAACACACATCCTTCCAATCCATGATATTCAATCATAGCATGCTCAGAAGGTCACACTTCTAATGGGACAAATTTTTTAAAGGTTTGTCGGGACAATCAGAAGAGAAACTATTGGGCAATGGAGTCAAAACATGACACATAAAACAAATACAGTGTTGCTACATGAGATATCCAAACAGAGGCAAGGTAGCCCCCCACTCACAGTCAAAGAGATTTTAATTTGATGATAAGAATAACAGATGAAGAGTCCACCAATATAGAGCATACATCTATGAATTCTATATCAGCTTTTGTAGAATTTAATTGTGGACTGGTTAGAACGACATTAAAAGGGCATAATTAAGATGAATCCCATTCAAATACTACACTAGACCAAGCATGAATAGCATAGCAATATGAATCAAACAAAGAGAGAAGCATCCACCTAAGAGAAAAGAAGTAGACAGACTATAAGGAGAATGACAAGGGAATCTCAATCGAAATCCAGCTTCAGACACTGCAAATATACTAAAGACAATGTTTCAAAACAGAGCAGAGCTCTCCTAGGCCTTAGCCCAATGATTTTCCAACCTTTTTCTGTTCTATTACAATGATATTTATAGGCTTTTAGCCTCAAATTGGTCATTAGGAAATAGTTAAAACTATGCTGCCACCTTGAAAGCCTCAAAATTGAGAATTATTACATACATGTCGAGCTCAAAATAGATTGATTAAGATGGGAAACAAGAATATTATGAGCAGGATACCACCTTACTCTTGAGCCTTTAGTTTGCCCTACGGATCAAAGAAATCCTCTATTCTCAAAGAGTTGTCAGCCTGCGATTCTTCTGCTGGAGGGGGAGGTGTCGCTTCCTTAGTGGAGATTACGAAATCCTTGAGAATATCCACATCCAAGTGGATGTCTCGCTCATCTTCAAGGGTCTATTTATTCCCCCGACGTCGAACCCTTATCCACACCTGTCACTCTTAGGGCTCTTCATCTTCGCTGGTGGTGATAGTTTCTACGTGGTCAAATACCACATGTGATGAAGGAGCATGCTCTTCCTCCACCTCAGACCACGCCTACTAGGGCATAAACACGACTTCGGATCTCTAATATTTCTCCATGACCAGACTCTAACTGAAAGATACCTGGGCTTCCAGGTGCACCACCTTTCCCATGCACTAATTTTGAACAGAGGATGCAAGGACCACATCTATAACGGGCGTGACGATGACGACAGCTATGTGCAATCACCTTCTCCATGATGCCATGACCGAATCTCCCAATCGAGCAACAATGATGTCTAAGGCTTGAGCTGATGTGAAACATGCTTCACTAGGATTTCCGGATAGGTGGAAAAGTATACAACGGTGCCGAGGTGGCCCCCGTCCTATTTGCAATCTTTTTGGTGGTAGTAGAGATGAATGTAAGTCATTTATCCACATAGTCAAATCTACACTGTAGATCTTAACCTCATTTTAATCTCGACCGTCGAATGGTGTGGGTCATAAACAATCTCAGAGTTCTAGGAATTCATATTGACTCACTAGGGTTCATAATAATTTGATTTACACCATGACACGAACTCGGGGAAAGGCATAATTTGGTCAATGCAAAAATGGGTAAAAGCAAAACCCTCCATCTTCTCTTGATTTGAAGCACAGGAAGCCGAACTTCTGTATCAAATACATCAAAATCCCTATCTTCCAGAGCAATTTAACCCTAACATTTCCAGAAACTGGTTCTTCATCCATTTTCTCATTGTAAATAGACTTAGATTTTCTACTAGCAGCGGTTATGAGTGTTACACAGAAATCTTCCACCCTGTGAGAATCAGCATTCTTTGTCCTGTAGGATCCATTTCAGTGACTCAGATCCATTTTTATCCTTCAATGATACTAGTTTTCCCTATTTTTATTCCTACCCGCCTGTTGCATCACTATAGCAGGCGTACCCACGAGTTGCATCCTTATAGCCCGCGGGTAGCATGTAAAATGATAAAAACCACTATTAATTACTTTTTACTCCCAAAAAGCGGTCATTGGGTGACGTTTGGCTCTCCATCTTCCCAAGTAACGCCTCGATGTGTCCTTTCACCTACCTTTGAGAGGACTATATATTGAGCACATATGGCTTATGGATGGGAGGAAGAAGAGAATAGTAAAGGAACTCTACTGGATTTTTTCCCTATCTTGAGTCTGCACTCATTGATCCTTGTAGTTGTGAACCATTTATGTTCACCTTCCAAACAACTTCTAGTTTGAGTTTGCCATTCATGGAGGATTGAAGTGGTGGAGGCACAAGTGGGTTGATCTAGATCTTGGTTCAGATTGGTTGCCGGCAAGAGGTCGTATCACTTTGTACTTCTTCTTGTTCATTAATAGAAATACTCATATTCTCGTCCATTCATGGTGTGAATGTCATTTATTATACATTGGGTTACATTTGCTTATGATATTATGGACCATTGTTATTGATATTGTTAATGTCAATTATATATATGTACTTGTTGGATATTGGCTGTCAAGACTAATTTGCAGATTACAAGTGCATGGATTGAAAGCTCCAATGGGGATCTACATCAAACGTTGGATCAAGGTTGGTTACATTTCTCCATTATTTTAACATTGCCATTTATAATAGCATTGCTTTGAGAATTGAGTAGATTTTTGGAAGTCATCTGTCTGTTGTGGTATCCCCAAGCCATAGTGAGTTTTCTCCAATACAGAAATGGCGACTACATTGGGAAAAAAATCCATGTTTGGGAAATTTTTTGAGCATTAGTCCATAATTAGAGTTGTTGTTTATCGAAGCTCCGTGTCACTAATTGGCCGTTAAGATACACTGTAGAAAACTTGCTTTTTCTGAGCCCATGGACTTTTTATTTGCCCATTTTCCTTTCCTCACCCGCAGGCTAGCTTAGTTCTGCCCACGTCTACCCGCCTCTGTTTACTCTACTGCTCGCGGGTACCCACTGGATTTCCTTCGACAGTAGAGTGTAACTCCGGCTTTTGTTGGTTTATGACTATTGGTTGTTGCTAGGTGAGTTTGGTTGGTTCCTGAGTCTTTGTTGGCCTCTTTCTTGACTGTTTCATGCCTTGGTTGTGACCAGATCTCTTCATTTCTCTTGGTTGAGCCTTCTTGGTTTTTTACCAATTTTTTGTTTTAGCCTCTTCGTTTCTTCCTTTTGAGCTCATTCCTTTGGCTCAGTCTTGCTGTTTAGGATCTGCTGGGTTGTCTTAGTGATCTTCTTGGCACTTTAGTGACTGAATAGTAGGATTTTGCTTGCATATTTTTAGTCCATTTATATTGAAAAAATACAAAAATATTCATTTTTTTTTTGCATTTTCCTTCTTGTTTATAAGCGAAAATACAAAATTATTTTATTTCCATGTACTGCATCTTACATTGAGTGCTTGTTTCCTTCATTTTAGGTTCTTCCTGTGCATCGAAAAGATAAAAGATTGCATCTTTATTTTGGAATTGTTGGTTGATTTTGCATATTAGTGACATTGTTTTACTGGATAGATGAGTCTAGGATTGGACGATGTTGCATACTATTGATTCTACACATCACTATTTTCATGATCATATCCCTTGAGTAATCACAGCCACTAAAATTAACGCTTAATCATAAAATTGATTAGACCGATTTTATTTATAGGGTACACCAACTAGCATAGGTTTAGAGTCTTGGAGTAGATCATTGTGAGTTAACAATCCAAGACTACTAGACAAAACATTAGGTGTCTGACCAGGGAGTGGAGGAATCCATGGTATAGATCGGTGTTCTCAGGAAGCTCTATTAAATCTAGAGTTAAGCACGAGGTCACGGGAGGTTGGTTGAGGAGATATCCCTCTGATACCGGCTGAACGTGGGAGATATATCCAGGATTTGTTCGTATCTGGGGGTACCGGAGGTTTGTCCTCTTATGCTTCGGGCTTAGCTACCCTGCCCATACAACGGGTCCCACCTGTGACTGTCCCCCTGAGCATTGGTTATATTGTGGTGAACATAGTTGCCTTACCTAGGTACCGCACAGGGTACTTGCAGTGGTTATGCTGTTTGTGTCCTGAGTCAGATAGGGGTTGGATAGCACAGTTGTGTTCGTGAAGTGGACTTGACCCTATCAACATAGTGAAGCCTAGGTGTCTCTATAACTGATTCTATTACCTTTGGCTATAGTTTAGGAGTCTCAAGCCTCTCCTAGGCGAGACATACCAGCTCTAGTGTCGGGAGCTCATTTAGCCACTCTGTTTGTCTACTCTTGCTTGTAGTTTCTCTAGGTGTGTGCTTTTGATTTATTGTTTTTGAACGATAGTTGGCCTTTAGGGGACGTTGTGACTCTCTCCCAAGATAATGTGGCACGGAGCCCTACTCTCCGTCGGTCCTGTCGATTGGATGGTTTAAATCCACTTGAGGTTACACACCATATTGCTAGAGGACGTTGGAGGGCTCCCTCTGAGTCTTCATATTCTTACGTGACTTATGTTGAAGACTACATGGCTGCACATCCCGATATTGGGAAAGATCCTTCTACTCCTTCGGGTAGAGTTGAACATACTTCCGATCCCCATACTCCTTGTGAGGATTGGGGAGGTGATCCACCTGAGACTCAACCTAGTCTTGTTTGGCCTAATCCACTTGACTGGGATCCATTTGATGCTTTGAATCTGGACAATTATCTTTATGGAAGGCCCGACTTACCCGAGGAGGAAGAACAGGACGAGCCTTTCGTTCCTTCGTTTCCACGCAATTATAGATATGGGAGGCCTGAGACTCATGATGACATTGGCCCTATGATCAACCCCACCGCACTCTCTTTTGGTATGCCTAGTCATAGTACTATCGAACCTTCCACCACTATTGGTACTCATGCTGGCACTAGTCAAAGTGTTAGCCATACTATACCCACTGGGGGCACTACGTTGTCCACCAACTCACATAGTATGGGGACTGTTCAGATTCCTAACCATGCTAATGTTGGAACACGACCACCTCCTAGGAATACCCAACCTAGCCGAAATGTTGTTCGGAATACAACTCGCTATCCAGAACCTAGTACACGTGTCGCAACTCGTCAACCCAGGACTACTTTTGCACATGATACCGTTCCTCCCAACCATCGGGGTGGACACATACAACATACTTTTGCGTCCACTGCCTCCACTAGTAATGCTAATGTAGGGGGTGGGAATATTTCCTATCCACATGGACATCACACCACCAACCCTGCTACTAATCACACTAATGTTGGGACTGGGCACACTTCTCATGCTTTTTGCCACCACACGACCGCTCAAGCTAATCCTAATGCTGGGGGTGGGAACATACCATACCATTACGGTCATTACAACACAGTTCCCACTATGAATAGTACATACATGCTCCATACTCATGGTGGAAACCCTTACTACAACACAGTCGGTGCTGGCCACTAGTATCACCCACCCCACCAATATGGTGCTCAAAACGCGCATATACCTGCTTACTCTCAAATAGGTCCGGCAGGGGGAGGTTATCAACCTTATGGCCATGGGCAAGCTTATGGTCCATTAGGTCCTTCTTATCAACAGTTTAATCCTCATGGTCAAGCTTTTGGTCCATCTGATAACACAATTCCATTTAACCAACCTTTTATGGAAGCTTATAATCCAGCTTTCCAGCCACAGCTCCCGTTCCTTGCACGCTTGAATCTCCTAGATCTTTCGAAGCTCACGAATGATCCGGTGTGTCACGACCCTACTTGGCCCCCGGTCCCTACCAAGCTCCCTTCAGACATTCCAAATTTTGAGGGGAAAGGTGCTGAGGATCCAGGAGATCATGTCACGATGTTTCACCTTTGGTGCTCCTCCAACTCTTTGAATCATGATTCCATTAGATTATGACTATTTCAATGCACCCTCATGGGGGCAGCCATGAAGTGGTATGTAGATTTGCTTGGGAACACCTATAGGGGATTCAACGAGATTGCTTTGGTTTTCTTAGACCATTTCCAGTTGCCAGTTCGTTATGACATTGGTACTGAGTTGTTTTCCACCTTCCGTCAGAATAAGGCCACACATATTTCTGACCACGTTCAAGAGTGGTGTCGGTGGAAGAGATTAGTGAAAGCCAACATTCCTCCAGAGTTTCTATTGGAATGTTTCCTTAAGTCTTTGCTCCCATACATTGCTAAGGATGTTTTGATGTTCGACATTGTGACTGAGGAACAAGCTATCTTGAAAGTCCAGCAGTTAGATCTACTTTATTCTGAGTCTGGCATTTTGTATGACATTATTCCTGATGCACTGAGAACAAGACATGAGCCTACGTCAGTTCCTGGACCACATGCCGATGGCATTGTGGGTCTGCATGCACTCGCCCTGTAGACTTGGTAGCTAATCAAATGCAAAATTTGTCGCTAAACCAATTTTCTCCCTGACAGGTTCACACCTTGTCCACTTCCACTCCGTCGTCCGATGTACACAATGTGCAATCAACGAAACCGTCGGGTAACCAGCAACCTGGTGGTAAGAAAAAGGGGAGAAATAATTGTAGGGGTGGAAACAATGGAAGTAATAACAATAGAAATCGTAATACTCCTCATAAAGAGAATGCCAACCCTCCTCGGGAAGGCAATAATGCTGGCAAGGATCGTAAGCATAGGCGTAAGGTGAAATTCCCTTGCAAGCTTTGTTGGGAGGATCATCTTACTCATTTATGTCCTCGAATTGAAGAAGCATCGAAGCACTTGGCATAGAGCACAGCTATGTTGAAGGATCCCCTTCCTCATCATCAAAACATGGCTTCGCATGCTCCCACCACTGATTATGGTACTAATGAAACGACCACGTCTTCTTCCAATACTAGTGGTTATGGATGTTTGAATATGGTTCAGTCGGAGGTTTGTGTTGCTACTCGTCAACGCGATTATGGTGCACCACAACTGAATTTGGGGAATGAGCCTCCCCCTCCTCCTGATAATTCCTTTCATATCGAGAAGCCCTCTATTATGCCGCGGATACCAAAAGGTGTTCTTAATCTCCCCACGCATAACCCTAATGCTCGAGCCACCCAGAACTACTCCATCGTAGAAGATTTGGGCCAGAATCCATGTGCCATGTTGGCCCTTGAGGTTTTGCAAGCCTGTCCTTCTCAGAAGCATGCCCTTTTGAGTGCATTAGGATTTCAGGATGGGGGAAGTCCTAGCATTATCAAGTTCGATATTACTGATGTCCAGCCTTGCTTACCTTACCACGTGGCTTTTCAAATCCAGGTGGTTTTCCTTAAAAGCTTCATCAAATGTACTATGGTTGATGAAGGTGCTTTTGCGTCAGTAATGTCATTAGCTTGTTGGAAAGCTCTTGGCTTTCCTCCTCTACTCGCATCTAGAATTGCACTCACTGCATTCGACGGTAGGTCTTTTACGCTGCATGGAATTATCCCTTCCCTTGTTGTCTCCTTGGGAGGTAAGTCTATGCCTATTGAAGTCGAAGTGGTTGATGCACCCATCGAATACAACCTTTTACTGGGTTGGAACTGGATGTACACTATGAAGGCTGTCGCGTCTACTGTGTTTAGAGTTATCTGCTTTCCCCATGAAGGCAAGATTGTGACGATCGATCAGCTGGATTATGTTGGCATTCCTTCCACAGCATCCACGGGATCTGTAGCCCCACAACTTTCTGATTCTCAGCCGGAAACGAGGAACATAGGTGTTGGAATGTACCCCTCATTGATGGGAACTTATAATCTTTCTGCACCAGTGAATTTTATTGGAACCATTACCGACAATGCGTCTCCTCCTTCGAATAATATGTTATTCCGGACCTCCTATTCAAATGATCCGTGGATTTTACCATCCACGAATTCCACGTCTGGAGACATTGCGCATGTCAGGATGTCTATGCCTTTATCTGTAGCGGAGCTCACTTATGATCATATCCAACAAACCACTGCAGATCCAAATCTCTCTTCCTCCCAGACAGTTGAAGAAGATCCTGTTACGCTGCCAGTTTGGGCAGCCAACTCATCTTGTTCCCATGATTTCCTTGATTATACTTTACCATCTGATGAAGCTATCCTTGAGGCCATGTGTGGTAGCGAGAGGCCTTCAGAAGATATGCACCATCACTCTTATTTCCTTCCCAACCTCGAGCATGTTGAGCAGGAGGAGTTTAGGATGACTCTAGCTGAGATGGTTGGTCACCCTGTGGCTCTTTTGGAGTTGCATGATGTTTTTATGGAGGGGAATATGGACAATATTTCCCCAACCATTTCGATCAACATCTCTCACATTCCCAGAAAGATAGAGAACGTTTACATCGGTGCCGATTGCACTCCTGAGGAGATTGCTATTTACACTGACTTGTTTACTGAACTCCGGGAAGCTTTCACTTAGTCATATGAGGAGATGCTAGGAATAGACAGCCACATTGTTGAACACGAGATTATAACGTATCCTGATGCTAAACCAGTTCGACAATGCTTATGTGCTATAAACCCTAGGAAGGAAACTGCTATTAAGGTAGAGGTGGAGAAACTGCTTAAAGCTGGTTTTATCTACCCCGTTTCCCTTACCGAATGGGTGTCAAACCCCGTTCCTGTGGATAAGAAGAAGGGAACGATTTGTGTATGCACTAATTTTAGAGATTTGAATCGTTCATGTCCGAAAGACAACTTCCCCATGCCATTCATTGATCAGATATTGGATGCTTGTTTGGTGAGTGAGATTTTTTCAATCATGGACGGATTCTCGGGTTATAATCAGATTCAAATCAAACCTGTGGACCAACATAAGATGACATTTATTTGTCCATGGGGAACATTTGTGTACCGAAAAATGCCCTTCGACCTCAAAAATGCTGGAGCTACTTTTCAGCGAGCCATGACCTATGCCTTTCATGATCTTTAGATGATTATGGAAGTTTTCTTGGATGATCTTGCTGGCCATTCTCGCAAGAGAATGGAGCACCCCAAGCACCTCCATATGATTCTCGAACGATGTATCCATTACAAAATTCGATTGAATCCAAACAAATGCATCTTCACTGTTAGGACTGGTCGCCTTCTAGGATTCATAGTTTCATGAGAGAGTATTAGAGTCGATCCTCTCAAAGTTGAGGCAGTACTTCAGTTTCCTCCTCCATGTAATCTGTTACAACTTCAGAGCCTCCAATGGAGAGCTACTTTTCTGCGTCAGTTTATAGCTAACTATGCTAGTATTACTAAAGGTTTTGCACGCTTATTGAAGAAAGACACACCTTTTATCTGGGATGAGTGAGCCCAACAGTCTTTCGATTCCCTTAAGAAAGCTTTGGTATCAACCCCTGTGCTTAGTTCACCGGACTTTACACAAGATTTCATTCTTTATGTGGCTGCGTCTCAAGAGACTATTGGCATGGTCTTGGTTCAGGTAGATGATGCGCTCGTCGAGCATGTTATCTATTATCTCAGTCGAAATTTAGTAGACACTGAGCTAAAGTACACCCACGTAGAAAAGCTGGCACTTGCGACTGTTCATGCAGTCCAGCGGTTACGACATTACATTTTGCTTCGAACAACCACCATTGTAGCTCACATCAATCCATTTCAGTTTGTGCTATCATGATGTCTTATCGGGGGTAAGTATAATAAATGGATTGTGATCCTTCAGGAATTTGATCTCGATTTTGCTTTAGCAAAATCGGTGAAATCATTGGTGTTTGTTGAGCTTATGTTGGACCTTCCACAGCTTGATGAGGATGTCATTCATGAAGATTCCTTTGTGGATGAACACTTATTTATTATCTCGACCGAGGACCCTTGGTATGGGGATGTCATTGTATATCTCCAAAATTTGAAGTTTCCTCCGCATTATTCACGAGACGAGCAACAACGTGTGAGACATCACGCTAAAGACTATACTATCGTTGGTGACACTTTGTATTACCGAGAAAAGGATTCCATTCTCCGTCGTTCCTTGACTCACGAAGAAGCGGAACGGGTACTTAATGATTGCAATGCGGGGGCATGTGGTGGTCACTTATCCGGGCTTGCTACAGCCCAGCGTATCATGCGAGTTGGTTATTTTTGGCCTACTATCTTTAAAGATTGTATTAAAACTGTGAAGAGATGTCACCCTTTCCAGGTGTTTTCTCGGAACATACACTCGCATCCAGTGCCCCTCCATCCGGTTGTCACTATCGGTCCCTTCACCAAGTGGGGGGTAGATTTCATGGATTGCAAACTAGCTTCGGCTGGGGGGCATCACCATATTATCGTGGATATGGATTATTTTTCCAAATGGGCTGAGGCCATGCCTAATGTAAAAGCCAATGGTGCAATTGCATCCCATTTCGTGTTCAACCAGATTATCACTCGGTTCGGTATCCTGAAAGAGATTGTCACTGACCATGGCAGTCAGTTTCAGAACAAGATGATGGAGGATTTGTCTCTCAAGCTTGGGTTTCATTAGGAACACTCGTCTTCCTACTATCCTCAAGCAAATGGCCAGGTTGAAGTAATAAATAAGTCTTTGAAGACCATTCTCCAACGTACCATCCAACAAAGCAAGACCAATTGGCATATCATGTTATATCCTGCTTTGTGGGCATATCGAACTGCAGTTAAGACTTCCACCGGGTTCTCACTGTTCAAGTTAGTTCATGGTGTGGAGTCACATTTACCGATTGAATGTGAAATCCCTTTGCTCAAGCTAGCCATAGAGCTCCTCCATGATACGACGAGATTGAGCAATGTTTATTACACCTTGAGCAACTCAACGAGCACCGTCGAGATGCCGCTGTGGGCATTGATGTTAACAAGCGTCGTGTCAAGGTCCAATATGATAAGTCTATCCATCCTCAGCAATATGCTGAAGGTGACTTGGTACTCTTGTATGACCAAGCTAAAGAACCCCTGGGGGCAGGCAAGTTCAATCCTATGTGGCACGGTACTTACATTGTGAGGCGTGTCCTCGAAAAACGAGCTTATGAGTTAGAAGACTATGAGGGAGTTGTCTTGAAGGAGCCTAGAAATGGGCTCTACCTCAAGTAGTATTATGCTTGAACCTTTGGTTCAAGCTGATACTTTTGTACACTATTGTATAGTTTTTCTATACATAGTTTAGATTTCCTTTTGGTTATCGGGTCTGCTGATTAGCCTCTGTTTGACTGACAGATGTCAACGGGATGTCCTACGTTCTTAGGTTTCGTGGATATTGCTAACCGACATACGAAGCAGCTTGCTTCTATTGCCTGGGTTATCTTCTCACGTGACCACCTAGTTGTGTCCTGAGCTACTTCGGGATGCCATCTAACAATGTGGCTGAGCATAGTGCCGTTGTTGAGCTACTTCGGGTTTCCATTTCACATGACATCCAATCTTTAGAAGTCCGCCTGGATTCACAACTAGTTGTGTCTCAGCTGAATGGGCAGTACCGTGTACAAGACCCTACATTACTACAGATATTCCTTAAGGTACGAATCTTGGAGAGACATTTTGTTTCTATTACATATATTCATATTCCGAGAAGCATAATTATATATATGATGCATATGCTAACTATGTATTAGATTGGCATTTGTCACATTCATCATGAAGCACATAACTACAAAGACATTCATACATTTGTAATATACGCACATGTAGTAGAACCCAAAACCAAAGTTGTATATATATATAAATATGTCCAAAAATGGTAGTGTTATACAAAACTGGAGCCCATAGCCCTAAAAAATATACATATCGATACAAAAAATGATGCGACCCCAGGATATCTATTCCCTCCGAGGAGGTCTAACTACAGCCTCGACGGGATGTGTCTCATAATAGTGTTGTACTACGTTGGCCATCTACTGCAGTAGCCGCACCCACTCACCAGGAACACCCACTACCTGGCGCTACATAGCCTCAGGTAGTCGGGATACCTCTATCAGTGGTACTCGGGCAACCATCCATGATATGTTGTGCCGCAACATCTGGAGTGTGTGCCCTGCTGCAGCATCTGTTGCCACCTCATCTCTACCCCGATGACCATGTCTCGGGAAGCCCTCAGGTCTCACTGGGCCTTTGTATGCGAGCAAACAGTCACCCATTAGCACATGATACTACCACCAAAAAGACTTTTTGCATTTCAACTATAATAAAAAAATATATAAAAATTTAATAAACACAAAACCAAAAGAGTACTCACCGATGTCTCCGAAAGCTGCGCCTGGTGGGAGTGGCATGTCACGGTCCTGTCTGAAGTCTATCCCCTCATACGAGTATTCCTCTATAGCGATCACCTGCTGATTCCACCAGGAGAAGAACTCCTCAGTATATGGTGATGCCAGACAGCCACCACCCTGTCGTGTCAGGATCTCAGCCCAAATGGTCAGGGATGGATTACGGAGACTGTGAGGAGGGACATCCACCCTCGGACTATGTCCCAGAACCCTCTCAAAGAAGAAACTGTAGAGGATGCTACCATACCCAAAGTTTTTGGCCTTACCCTCTTTGCATTCTGTCAGTCGTGTCTTCATAAACACCAGCAGAGTAGTACACCAGTTGAATATAGTAGGCTGCAAGCATTGTGATGCGTAGAACATCACCGGTCTGGATTTCTGATGCAGTGCTTTGGATCTCGTGATCCGCACTAGAGTAGCCACAATGATCTTTGTACTCAGATCTGTTATGGCATTGACTGGCACTTGACTTCCCACCGGTTGTGTGTTGGCAAGACAATACCGTACTATGTAGTCTTGCACAGTGATCCCACCACCCACAGTCCGTGACCGAAGACTAGCCACATCCCCTCTATGGGACAAACCGGTAATGAAATAGATATCCTCTACTTCCAGCATCAGTGTTTTCCTGTTGAGGATGAAGTGTTGAGCATCCACATCCCAGTATTTTATCAGATGATGAAGTAGTAGGTTTTGGTCCCTTAAACCCCCTAGACTCCAGTACTTATATAAGCCACATGCTTGCAATGCTTGTTGTGCTTGCAAATTATTGCGCATGGCCTCATCAACCTGGTCATGCTCTCTCTCCCTCCACTCTAGAACCATCTTGGAGTGCAAAACAAGAGAGTATTGGTCAGTTTCATGATTAAAAATTTCTTCACGGCCGTACCCGCAGGAAAAATCGTAGACAGTGGCAGGTAGACACAGGCAGTTGGTTTTTTGACTGCGCGTTTGGTGCCCTACCCGCGACCCGCATACTTATAGCCCGCGGGTAGTGCCGAAGCCATCTAGGGCTTGGCCAAACTAAAAAATCCATCGACCAAAACTGAAATAAAAGCATTAAAATCAAAAGGTATGGCAATGACCACTAACCTGCTCCAGACGGTTCGCTGAATGATCGCTTGTAGCTCCCACGTTCGGCACCTGAAGTTTCAGGTAAAAAATACCCACTAAACTCCAAATTGGTGAATACTGCAAATGAATTGAAAATTATTAAATTTTATTACTATTTATAATTTTTTGGACCTACTTTTCTATAGTTTTTACCATTTTGAGCCATTATGAACTAATATCGTGTCATGGTGTAGTGTTTTTCAATAGATTTCCTCGGCGAGAGTTGTTCTGAACCATTTCACACCTATGGCAGGTACGTTTCACACCTGGAATATGGGTTAGATGTCATTTTTGCATGCATTATGCATTGACCTGTTGACCATTTTTCATAAACCCTAGGTGCGACCCCGCTTCGTAATTGACACGGAACCTTCACACTACTTTAGAAGTGTAGTTATGTGGTGGTAGGACTTTTCCGAACATGGGGTACCCTAGTTAGAACCCCTTATGCATTTTGGTGCCCATGCCGTTGTTTGTCCTTAAGATTGGGAGTCCTTTGTAGCCATGCCATGACCTTGCGATAAAGACTCATACTCTACTTTATCTTATGCTGGACATCTCCCTTAAGGACTCCCCTCAGTTGTATCATGTTGTGATTGCATTGTATCATCCTGCTTGCCGCTTGAGCCTTGTGCTAGCTCCCGCTTACTCAATTGATAGCCTGGTGCTTGAGCACTTTTCCCTGTCAAGCTCTGCAGAGCTTATATATTTTCCCTTCACAATTTGATGACCCTTTGACCCTGAAGGAACACACCCCTAAGTGTTCACATCCTACACGCGCTTCCTTGCATTGAGCATAGCTATTTTCCACTACTTGGGACTAGTCTGCTAGCTATTTGACACTCGTTCCCTCACTTGTTGTACTATAAGCAATTTTATTCTGTTTCAAGCTTTTCCCAAATATGAAAAAGACCCAAAAAAAATCAAATATTCCAAAAATCCAAACGGGATTATGGTAACTATTTCTTGTTGGTAGCTGTTGTGTCACCTTTGAACAGAGCATTCATTCCACTCCATACATTATGAGTCGGGACTATAGTTGGGCCTTAGGAGTTGTACTTGTTTCTCAGTTTTCTCCACTGATTGGTTAAGCTTCTAGTCATTATGGAGCCCTCTGTAATGCCTCCTGCATTGCACAGTTTATGTCAAGTATATGATGCCTGACTCTATCCATCTACTCATGCTCTTGTTCGAAGGAAGTCCTGAAACCAGTGTCGGTCACTCCTCAGATATCTTGACTATTGCAGGTTGGACATCCTTATTGAGTTAGTCCATTTCACCTGATATCTTCCAAATCTTTTAGCATTGTTGGTACCGCGTGCTAGTTGATAGGGGATGCCTTAATGCCTTCCTTCCAGGGTGTCTCGTTCCGTTGACTTCAACTCATTTATTCCGGGACTTGAGGCTTAGAGTTTGGTTGAGTACCTTGAGGCTTGTAGTCATTAGTGGTAGGTTATCTCGCCATCAACATTTTTGGGAATACATCAATGTCCCCTGATCGATGGATTCATCCTAGTGTTCGACTTCAACCCATTTATTCACACTCTGATGATTGTGCTCTATGCCTTGATGCCCATTTTCATTATTGGTGGGCCATCTCGCGTCTGTTAACGGTATACATCATTGACCAGTAATCAGATGATGTCTCATCAAGTTCGACCCCAACTCCTTTATTCACTTGATGGGACTTGCACTGACGAAGACTTGTGTAGAATACCTCAGGCGATTGTGGCATTCAGTATGCTACATATGACTTTGACTTTACATCTGAGATATCACCTCTCAGATTTTAGCAGTTTGTACCTCCAATTTGCACCAGCTGTCTTCTTTTCAGCAGAAGACCATATCTTACTATAGAGGAATCATGGTTATGATCATTTATGACATGTATCCATTATGTACTACCTATTCATGGCCATTTTATCAGATTGTTGTACTATACTGACATGTATTTAGAGATAATATTGTATTATGACGAGTGAGCGGTTCTTTCCACTTGTGTCTCCATCACTCCACTTCTAAGTTTTATAATGTATTTCAGCCATCGTAGCACATTTCAGTCTTTGATCTCACACATTAGGGGGCATCTATTACATAGAAATCTTCCACCCTGTGAGCATCAACATTCTTTGGCCTGTAGGATCCATTTCAGTGACTCAAATCCATTTTTATCCTTCAGTGATACTAGTTTGCCCTATTTCTATTCCTACCCACCTGTTGCATCACTATAGCAGGCATACCCGCGAGTTGCATCCTTATAGCTCGTGGGTAGCATTTAAAATGGTAAAAACCACTATTAATTAATTTTTACTCCCAAAAAGCGGTCATTGGGTGACCTTTGGCTCTCTATCTGCCCAAGTAACGCCTCGATGTGTCCTTTCACCTACCTTTGAGAGGACTATATATTGAGCACATATGGCTTATGGATGGGAGGAAGAAGAGAATAGTAAAGGAACACTACTGGATTTTTGCCCTATCTTCAGTCTGCACTCATTGATCCTTGTAGTTGTGAACCATTTATGTTCACCTTCCAAACTCCTTCTAGTTTGAGTTTGCCATTCATGGAGGATTGAAGTGGTGGAGGCACAAGTGGATTGATCTAGATGTTGGTTCAGATTGGTTGCCGGCAAGAGGTCGTATCACTTTGTACTTATTCTTGTTCATTAATAGAAATACTCATATTCTCGTCCATTCATGGTGTGAATGTCATTTATTATACATTGGGTTACATTTGCTTATGATATTATGGACCATTGTTATTGATAATGTTAATGTCAATTATATATTATATGTACTTGTTGGATATTGGCTGTCAAGACTAATTTGCATATTACAAGTGCGTGGATTGAAAGCTCCTACGGGGATCTACATCAAACATTGGATCGAGGTTGGTTACATTTCTCCATTATCTTAACATTGTCATTTATAATAGAATTGCTTTGAGAATTGAGTAGATTTTTGGTAGTCATCTGTCTATTGTGGTATTCCCAAGCCATAGTGAGTTTTCTCCAATACAATGAGGCCTTACCTATCACTGAAAAAACTCTAAGAACGAATCCTCTTGTCTCCTTCTTTGTCTTCTGCACGCCCGGAAGCTTTCGGCTCCAACAGGTTCCAGAATGACTATCAACTTCTCATACCAACTGTTATATATATAACCGTATTCCTTATAAACTTATGTCTTCTTTGCCAGCTGTCGACCTTTTTCATTCGTTGATGTCTCGTGCATTGATCTTGGCCATTAGATCTTATCCCTCTTTATTGATTTGAAATCCTTTCCATATCTGTCATCAGATCATCCTTTATGCTTTGATCTCTGCCATCCATTTACTAGCACCATGTATCCACAAAGCGGTGTCGCATGGCTTTAAAGTGGTTTTCATTACCACTTATCCCCGTTGCGACAAGTCCTGGTGTTGACACCTGTTAGGTGGTATATTTTTTCACAACCACCTACGTCTTCTAACCATCGTGCATATTCCCTATGCGATGATCATCGAGAACCATCAATCTACTATGAAACAATTGTGTCTGTTCCTTTTTTTCGAGTGAGTGGACCCCCTCCTTGTCGCATCAGCCATCCACGTGTTTTTCAAGATGTCCCATTCCAAACCTTTTGCATGGCGCACAAGCGGGTTTGCAAAACCACCACTCCTCCTTGCAACGTACTCTGAGCTCGACGTGTGGAAGGCAGGTTTTCACATCGCAATCACCTATACCCTTATTCCTTCGCGCAACTTGGCCATGCGACATCGGATGATGATCGTTGATCTCTCTTGTGCACATAATCAACGGTGAAACTGGCATGGTTTTTAACCATTTCAATTTTTGTTCTCGTACTATAGTTGTTTTAACTCCTTTTTGACCCTTTTGGTTGCATTTTTACATTTTCTTGTGGAATTTATTTTGTTTTTTATTCCTAATTCTTCCAATTACAATTTCTTTTTCATGCCTTAGCACCTGGCAGTGAAAATGAAGACAACTTAAGCTTTTCTTCAGGGAATTTTCAAGACCTCCATCCACTACATACCAATACTTATGCTATAAAAATCAGGTGCTAACAGTAATATTTTTAATGCTTATACCGATGTTTATTAGTTCATTCTGTTTTGATTAGATTAAAGTTAAATATGTCCATTTATATTTGAATGTATTTTTCAAGATGATCTCACTACCTTATAATGGACTTTTGGTTAATTACTTACGATAATTGTTTGCGAAATGGATGTGTGTTGTAATCCTGTAACTCTGTTGGTATAAATTAAATGCCTATATTTTAATTTGGTGTATCTTGTAACTACTATGGACTTGAGAGGTGAAGAAGGATGGTGGTGTTCTTGGGATTACTTAGCTAAATGCTAATGCATATCCTATATTTTACTTCACTGGTGCGTTGAAGTGGTCCTATGTTAACATCTAAGGTTTGTATTGTATTCATAATAAAATATTTGTAAAGGGAAAGGTGAAGTAATGCAATCGAAATATTGTAACACTATGAATTCCCCACTATAGAGAGTGAGTCTACATTTCGTTGATAGTGGTTGTAGATGGACATTAATGCCACCCATGTGATGGCCACATGGTGACTATCCACGCTGGAGGGTAAGTAAACCCTGCACCCAAGTGCTTACTGTGGTTTTTGTTTGTTATTGTGGAGGGAGAGCAGAGGTCTCGACTGCCTCCATGGCTATAGGGAGACTACGCTTGACCTAAGCATTTCCTCATGGTCTGTGCTCATCTTGAAGATTGGATAGTGTGGGGAAACAAAGGAACACATGCTAAGGTAAACTCTATGACTACTGTGTTGTCTCAGCTCTGGTTCGTCATGGGAATTTCCATTTTTAGTTTGCTTATTAACTTGCTTACTAATGCTTAGTTTTCATTTTGTTGACAGGGTCTTTAGCAAGGGAGAAAACCAACTCTGCATTGGAGAATTTCCAGCGACGAGGGTTTAATAGCATGAATGTCCGTGGTAAGACCAGGTCCATTGCGGCCTTCTTCCCTTCAAGCGAAGTCATTGTATGATTATCGATTGTTTATGAGAGGTTTTAATTCTGTGGGTTTTTAACTTAGTGAACCTTTGGGGTTTAAAGATGCATGTTCATGCTTTGTTTGTAATTTATTGACTTGCTTGGTCCATTGGATATTTCATGGGAAAACTTGAAGTATGAGAGGAATTTCCCAATAAAATGTATATGTTGATAAATAAATATTTAAGCCTGTGAAGGCATTTTGGTAATGGAGATTTGTATTTGGATCTCATCCTGTGGAGACCCTCAGTTCTTTGGTTGTGGATATTGTTTAGCTATATTTTAAACACTATTTTGATAATGGTGAAAGCTCGTGGTTGTGTTTAAAACAAATATTTTATAAACTGCATTTTTTATTTATAAGAAAGTCAGTGGTGTTTGAAAATGTTATAATTCTAATGGTTGGCAATGTAAATTGTTTGAGTAATGTGGATTTACATATTTTAAATGTAATTTGCTTTCTTGTTTATCATTTATGTGGTTTACACAAATGGGATTACAATGAGGCTGTAATTAGTTATTTTTTTATAAATGCGTAAGTTGTTGATAATGAACTAGACCCTAGCTACGGTTATGCCTTGTAAATGTATTTTCATTTAAATAGGGAAGGGAGATTTAATGGAAAACATTCCTCTCTTGTTTGTTCTAGTATTAAGCGATTTGGTTTAAGGTTTAACTCTATTTAGGAAAGAAAATAAATCGTGTCAGTTCTTACGTGAAGTTAATGCCATTCTTTTTATGCTTAAAGATTCTCTTTGTTTGAAAATCCACTTAGGGCTCTGTAAGACTTATCAATTCTGTTGGCATCTTTGGCTTGGTTTGATTATTACTCAAAGATTTGGGCATTACCCTAACTTTGTCATTATTCTTTTAAATAATTAAATAGGGGAGGCATGGCTGTCGGCCAAACGCTGTGTGTAGGGTTGAGGTGTAAATCTTTGAAGCACTGATAGTGGAGGGTTTATCTCCAAAGGGATTCGATTCCGGAACTTATGTCTATATGTGATTATAAATGTATTGTGACCTCTGTTTGATGTCATTCTCGATTGGTAAAAAATGCTTTGGTCTCTTTTTAAAGTTTAGAATAAAATAATTCCTAGCCTTAAAGGTGGAAGGAGAAATCCTTTCCACGTTTGTTAGGATTTTATTGTAGTTTTTAAATTCGAAATAATGCATTCCCTGTTGGCATGTAATTCTTGTTTTGGAAAGAAAGTTTAGCATGGTCTAGGCTTGTGAAGTTGAGCTCTAGCACGAGTCCCACTCTGCTAGAGTGATCTTCACCAACATTTGAATTTTCCCTAAGTTTTATAGTTTAAATAATAATTAAATTTAAATGATGTTGGTAGCAATCCTAGGATCTTCGATTTCTATGTTTTAAGATCTTATTGTGCATAACGTTGATGGAAAATAAGAGTAGGGTTTTAAAAGTGGAATTTGGGGTTTTGAACTTTCAAAAGGTCTGATGAATGAGATTTACTAGTTTATAAAAGAAAGAACATGAAAGATCTATCCTAGTTTTAAAAATAACCTAAACATTAAACAAACTTTTAAAGCAAAAATCATTTATATAAATATCCAATATAAAACCCAGGTATCATGACTAAAAATTTCTATCAATGAACCAATAGAATTAAAATTTCTATATACAGTTCATGCAGAATAATTCACAGCTTTCAATGGGAAACATTATTAATCATATAATTCAACATGAAATCTATCCTGAAACAAAACAACATCTTATATAAAAACAGAGGGTAAAACTCTTACCTGAAGTTGTGTAGCCTAAAATAGCTCTACAACCCTGCACACTTCAAACACAAGTTAATAGGAAATAATATGTTTCTGACATATAGAATAGTAGCAGGATAACCTCAGAACTACCACGTTCCTCCCAACCATGACCCAGAACCGTTCCTGGTTCTAAATCAGATCCCCCCGAGCTGGTTCCAACATGCGAGAGAATCTGAAAACCTAAGGTAAAAGGTGGTTTAAATCGAGACTTGGTATATTCCTCTCATGGGATTTTGGGACAATTTCTCTCTTGATACCATCAAATAATGATATTAGGATAGATCGATCCTTGTATTTATAAGAAAACTTTGGAAAGGGAAGTTGAGTTTATATTATTATTTTTAATGTTATCTTTAGTTCAACTCCTAGTTTGAATCATATAATATTTGAACTTTTAAATTGTTTCTTTTGAATTGATATTGGAAACTTTTTAATTTTATTTATATAATTTATAAGAATAATTTATGTATAGGTATAATCCATTTATGTGGATACACAGACTTTACTTTATATAACTTATGTGTCTTTTATTACTCTCATATCTTTTTATATCTATGTATATATTACGGTATTTTTTAAGGATTCTAATATTATACTTAAGTATAGTATTATAGGCGATTATTTTGGATTGAAAAAATCATATATATAGATAGGTAGGCGAATATTAAATATGAAACCTACAATTTACTAGTAAAACTTGTAAATTTTGGCGAATGTTATGATAAAAAAACATATTTTATGTAAATATAGGCGATATTAGAGACTAGAAATGAACAAATAATGAATTTATTTTTTGAAAAAATGCCCAAAAAAGAGCTAATTGGCGAAATTTCGCCCCTAAAGATTACCCTGTAATAATATATTACTTTTGTACATAAGCGAGTCTCTTTTATAATTAATCACTTTGATTAATTCATGTATTTACATAGCATTATATCGTTGATGCTTCATTAAATAAGGTAAACTCTTTTAACAAGGCCTATGGTGGGTTTGGTTGGTCAACTAGGTTAGGTATCCCTAGATCCCCTTGCACGTGGGATTACCTCATATTTTGTGGCAGTGTCTTCAGTCCTTGATGAGAGATGAGTAGTGATTCAATTAGTCAATTTAAATAAGTATGATGAATGGTGGTGCTATTCAGATTCTTCCCAACTCAGCACCTTTTAAGTAAAGTAACCCCTAGTGCTATTCAGAGCTTATGCTCAACACTCTTAAATGGGCGTTACACTGGTGCAATTCTAGAGATTCTTGCTCAACACTAGTACTAGGATGCATTTGTACAATACACCTAGGGATACAATGGCCAAAAATATGATGCTCCAGAGCTTATGCTCAACATCATGTTGGAGTGCTCCAGGGCTTATGCCCAACACTTAAATCATTTATCTGCTAGGGTTACCTATGTGCCCCAGAGCTTACGCTCAACACATAGCCTTGTAACCCATGTGCTCCAGGGCTTATTCCCAGTACATAAAAATAATCCATGTCCATCAAGGTCCATGCCCAATATATACATAACAAAAGTAAATCATGTGCATCGGGGCTTGCACCCAACATATATAACAAAAGTAAAACATGTGGATTGGGCCTTATGTTTAGGGTTTATCACGAGAGAGAGAGAGAGAGAGAGAGAGAGAGAGAGATTGGTGATGAGGGGCATAGAGAGAGAGAGAGAGGGAGAGATTGGTGGTGAGGGGCATAGATAGAGAGAGAGATATTGTGGTTGAATGGTTTAGAGAGATATATAAAGGGAGAGAAAATGGTGGTTAGGGTCTTATGGAGGAAGATATAGATATTAGGGGATAATGGGTTAGAGAGAGAGGGGTTTATGGGTTTAGGGTTCAATAACGTGAGATATTGATGGTTCTATGTCAAGAGAGAGAGAGAGAGAGAGAGAGAGAGAGAGAGACGTTTGGACATAGAGGTTTAAAGAGAGAGAGAGAGGGGTGGATTGGAATTTATGGTTTTAGAGGGACATATAGAAAGATAGAGATTCGGTGTTAAAGGTTTAGAGAGAAAGAGATTAGAGGTTAGGGGATTATAGAGAGAGGGATTAGAGGATATGGGTTTACAGAGAAAGAGATTGGTGATAAGGGGTTCAGAGAGAGAGAGATATTGATTGTAAGGGGTTTAGAGAGAGAGAGATATATTGGGGCTCATGGGTTTAGATAGAGAAAGAGAGAGATTAAGTATTATGGGTTTAGAGGGAAATAAATCGATCAAGGTTGTTTGAAAAGAGAGAGAAATTAGGGTTAGGTGTTTAATATGAGATGGAGAAAAATTGGAGGTTAGGATTTTAAAAGGTGAGAGAGAGAGATTGGGGATTACAGGTTAACAGGGAGAACTCATTACCCCTATAACCCTTAAAAACTATGAATTTTGAACACTAAAATATATAACCTTTAACGCCATAACTTTAACAACTCTTAACCTGCAATCCTTATAACCATAACCCCAAAACCACTAAACACATAGAAGCACTTATGCAGTTGGAAATTATGGTTTAGAAGAGGGCCTAGAGGCCTTTATGGGGGAGTGGCTATAGGAATAAACCGGAAAACAAAAATTCATTGGGAAATAAATGAACTAAACATTACCCACTGAACAAAGCAACATTCAAAATAGGCGCGTGCACACTCCTAGCGCGTGCGCGCTATCTGTTGAACATAAAATTTTGCAAATAACCCTTTCTCTTCTCCCGCATCTTTTTCACTCATATTTCATATTTTTCATTCTTCTCAAACAAAACTCGACAATCACTTGCATTTTGGATTGAATCCATGCACCTTTTGGTTTTTATTTGACAATTTGGATTGAATACACATCAGTTGGAGTCTATTTGGCTCTCTGGATTGAATACACACTAGTTGGACTCTATTTGGCTCTTTGGATTGAATACACAACAGTTGGATTCTATTTGTCTCTTTGCATTGAATTCTAATGTTGCTTGGACACACATGAACTCCTCTTACATATAGTGGATACATCAAAATACCATTTTACATTTCAAGCAAAGAGCAATCCTTGAGGTATGGTGACAATTTTTCCTTATGAATTGTATTTTAGTCTTCTTAATCTCGAACATAGACAATAAAAACATCTTGTTGAATATTGTAACTTCTAAGAATATTATATTTGTACATTATTATTCCAGAGATGTTCCATCCCTCCGAGGTAACCCTATTATGTATCCGGAGATGACTATTCTTCCGATGGGTTGTGGTAACTAGGGTTATTAGACCCACCATGTGGGGGTCAGCCCTGATCTTATATTTTAGGGATTATTAGACTTCTCTAGGAGAGGTCGGCCCTATTAGGGTTTTTAGTCAGTCGGGAACTAATATAAATAGAGGAGGTGAGCTCCTCATTAGATACACTTGTACAACTTAGAAAAGTAGCGCACTTGTCTGGGAGGTCTGCTAAGGAGGTAGAGAAGGAGGGAGCACATCTTGTATTTTGGTTGATCATCTTATTGAGGAAAGCTTTGCTGGGTTTTCTACCCCATGAGGGTTTTCCAGGGTAAATTTTGTGTCTATCTTGTGATTATGTTTCTTTCAGTGATCTTGCTAGTCTATTTGGTTTAAACTTAACATGGTATTGGAGCTAGCCTGAATAGGACATCTTTGACAAGGTAATAATATCTCTCTCTCTCTCTCTCCGGTGAAAATTAGGGTTTCAGTAAAAAAGTTGGTATTGTTAAATTCTGATTACATGGCTAGATAGCCCTTCTCAAAACCAATCTTTTGAGCCCTAGATCGAACTTTTTGGTTGGGTCGAACTTCGGGAAAGTCAAACCCTAGTTTTACCAAAAGTGCGATAAACCAGAAATTGGTTTCAGCAAAAAGTTGGTATTGTTAAATTCTGATTACATGGCTAGATAGCCCTTCTCAAAACCAATCTTTTGAGCCCTAGATCAAACTTTTTGGTTGGGTAGAACTCCGGGAAAGTCAAACCCTAGTTTTACCAAAAGTGTGATAAACCAGAAATTCTGTCCCAAGATCCGAAAAAGTAAAAAGGTAATATTTCCGGGTAAGCACTACTCTGTCTCTTATCTCTTGGACTCCCCCAAGAGAAGATGGCTCCAAACACTAAGCTTGAAGACAATCTAGAAGGTATAGAGAATTTTCGAGCATGGAAATACAGAATTGGTCTCATTCTTGAAGAGAATGATCTTGCTCATTATGTCAAGGATGAAGTTGCAGAACCGGAAGGAGATGAAGCCAAAGAGAAGCATAGGAAGGATTTGATTAGGGAAAAGAGAATCATAGCTGATTCTATTAAAGACCACTTGATTACCCAAGTAACCTCCAAGAAGACTCCAAAGGAAATGTATGATGCCCTAGGAAGAATGCATGAAGGAAAGAACATCAATAGGAAGATGAACCTAAGGACTCAGTTGAAAAGTACCAAGATGCACAAAGGAGAATCCATTCAAGACTACTTCTCAAGGGTCTCCCAAATCAAGGAGCAACTAGATGCCATTGGTGATACTCTTGATGAAGATGAACTTGTGATGACTACCCTAAATGGTCTCACTAGACCTTGGGAATCATTCATACAAACTATGTGTGCCAGAAAAGAAAGCATGAAGTTTGATGTAGTATGGGAGAATTGTGTTCAAGAAGAGGCTAGGGTAGCCAACAGAGAAGCTCTTCTCAAAGAGGATGACTAAGCTTTGGCCACCCACACTAAAAGAGGAAAGAGAGGCCACTTCAAGAAAGTGAAGTACAAAAGGTCTCAACCCTCTCATAAATTCAAAAGGAAAGGAGGTTCAAACTCAGAAAGAGACCTCTCCACAGTCCAATGTTATAATTGTCTTAAACTAGGACACTATGCTAAAGATTGTTCTTCTCCAAAGAAGAAGAATAAGTTTGTTCACAAAAGACATCATGCACATATGGCAGAAGATGATAGTGAAGAAGAATTAGGGGAAGAAGAAGAAGAAGAAGAAAAGGAAAGGCCTCAAAGGAAAAGATCTAAAGCAAAGAGATAAGATCCAGAAGAATATGTCCTATTTTATTCACTCTCTGGATCTGTGTCTCTTGGAGAAGATACATGGCTCATTGATAATGGTGCTTCAAAGCACATGACAGGTCAAAATAAATCTCTCTCAATACTTGAAGAAAAGTCTTCACCTCAAAAGGTATCTCTAGGAGATGATTATCAATATCCCATCAAGGGAATTGGTGAAGCAAGCTACAAGCTTGATTCTGGAACACCCTTGAAAATGAAAGAAGTTTTATATGTTCCAGGTTTAAAAAAGAACCTACTCTCTATCTCATCACTAGATAAGAAAGGTTTTAGAGTGGCTTTCATAGATGGACAAGTACTCTTGTGGTCCAAAGGAAAATCAATTAAAGATGCAGTTATCATTGGTGAAGAAGAAGGAGGTCTCTATAAGCTCAAGGGTCATCCAAAAGTTGCCCTTGCTCATGAAAGCTCTAGCCCCAGTGAGCTACGGCATAGAAGACTAGCTCACATTAACTATAAAGCCTTACCCTATGTAAGCAAGGTGGTCATAGGATTACCGGATCTGAAGGGTGATCATAATGGCTTATGTAAAGGTTGTAAGAAAGGAAAGAATGTCAAGAACCCTTTTCCAAAGAGTGAAACAAAGACTAAGAACATTCTGGAGCTAATACACTCAGATGTATGTGGACCAATTCCCACTACTTCCCTAAGTGGATTTGAGTATTATCTCTCATTCATTGATGACTATTCAAGGAATACTTGGATATACTTTCTAAAAGGTAAGAATGAAGTCTTTGAAAAATTCAAAGAATTCAAGGCCCTAACAGAAAATCTCTCAGAAAATAAAATCAAGATTCTCAGAACAGATAATGGCAGAGAATATACTTCAAAGGACTTTGAAGACCTTTGTAAAGAAGCCAGAATTAAGAGGGAACTAACCACTCCCTACAATCCCCAACAAAATGGGGCCGCTGAGAGGAAAAATAGAACTATCATGGAAGCTATAAAGACTATGATACATGATCAAGATCTACCCATGTATCTATGGGCTGAAGCAGCTAGGACAACAGTCTATGTGCAAAATAGACTATCCCATAGTGCTTTTGAATTCAAAACTCCAGAAGAAGTGTTTACAGGAAAGAAGCCTAAGGTAAGTCATCTCAAAATATTTGGGTGTCCTGTGTACATCCACATTCCAAAAGAAAAGAGAACCAAGTTGGATCCTTCTGGTAAGAAGGGAATATTTGTCGGTTATTGTGAATCATCCAAAGCCTTCAGAATCTACATTCCAGGTTTTCATGATATAGAAATAAGTAGAGATGTAACATTTGATGAAGAAGCAACTCTCAAGAAATCTAGGAAGTGTCAACTTGAAGAAATCTATGAAGAAGATACACCTCCTAGAATCACAGAGGCTGTGCACATCCCTGAAGATGATTCACCAGAAGATCATGACATGTTGGAACCAAAAGAACCATCTATCACAGATTCATCTAAGAAAAGAAGGCCAGCATGGGCTAGAGATATTATTCAAGGAGCTGAAAGATATGGAGCTCCTGAAGGCTCCACTAGAGAAAGAAAGAAACCTAAGATAGTGTCCAACTATATGGCCTTGATGTGTGATCTTGTAGATCAACAGCCTACTAGCTATGAAGAAGTAGCCCAGAAGAAAGAATGGGTAGAAGCAATGACAGAAGAATATCAATCAATAATGAAAAATGATGTTTGGGATGTAGTTCCCAAACCAAAAGATAAAAGTGTGGTTTCTTCCAAATGGATTTTCAAGATAAAACATGCTGCAAATGGTAGCATTGAAAAATACAAGGAAAGATTTGTAGCCAGAGGATTCTCTCAGAAGGAGGGAATTGACTATGAAGAAACATTTGCACCAGTTGTTAGGTATAATTCAATTAGAACTATCATGGCACTTGCATCTATAATGAAGTGGAAATTACACCAAATGGATGTTAAGACAGCTTTTCTGAATGGTGTAATTGAAGAAGAAGTATACATAGAGCAACCACAAGGGTTTGAGGTTAAAGACGGGAGGACTCATGTATGCAAACTGAAAAAGGAATTATATGGTTTGAAGCAAGCTCCCAGGGCTTGGTACGGAAGGATTGACAATTTCTTAACAAACATGGGCTTTACCAAGAGTAAAGATGATCCCAATCTTTATCTTAAAGTGATGGATGATGAACTAGTTATACTGTTGTTATATGTAGATGATCTATTGCTAACCGGAAATGAGAAACTGATTATTGAAAGCAAGAAGAAGCTTTCTTCAGAATTCGAGATGAAAGATCTCAGATTAATGCACTACTTCTTGGGTCTAGAAGTATGGCAAGAACCAAAAGGAATCTTTCTAAATCAAGGTAAGTATGCTGTGGAGATTCTAAAAAGATTTGATATGTTGGAGTGTAAAGCCATGGCCACTCCCATGGACTCCAACTTGAAGTTATTAGTTAATGACTCATCGGAATTAGTAGACCTAACTCTATATAGACAAATCATTGGGTCATTGATGTATTTAACAAATACTAGGCCAGATATATGCTTTGCTATAAATACCCTGAGTCAGTATTTAGTAGAGTCTAGAAAGGTTCACTTAATAGCTGCAAAGCATGTGATGAGTTACCTAAAAGGTACATTAGATTTTGGTCTATATTATCTTGGAGGTCATGAACTCGGATTAAATGGTTACTCAGATTTTGATTGCGCAGGTAGTGTCTCAGACAGAAAGAGTACTTCAGGTGGATGTTATGGTCTCGAATCTGCCATGATCTCATGGTTCAGCAAGAAACAATCTAGTGTGGCCCTCAGTACTGCTGAAGCAGAATATATAGTTGCCTGCTCTGCCAGCTGTGAAGCAGTGTGGCTTCGAAAGTTATTATCTGGAGTGTTTGGATTAGAAATGGATCCCACTGTGATTATATGTGATAATCAAAGCTGCATTAAGATGACAGAAAATCCTGTAATCCATGATAAGTCAAAACACATAGAGATCCGATACTTTTATATACGAGATATGGTGCAGAGAGGAGCTATCAAGCTCGAGTATGTGAACACTGAGGATCAAATTGCTGATATCTTGACCAAACCTCTGTCTCGAGTGAAATTGGAATACTTCCGAGACAAGCTTGGTGTAGTTCAAAAGGACCCTCCTCGAAAGGGGGAGTAGTATAGTCACTGATGATGAGATTGTCTCATCGAACAACAAGGTCGATGATAATGTTACCTGTTCACTACACCTAGATACTTAGAAATATTTAGATTTAGGACTCTTATGCTTAGAATACTTAGTTTTTACTTATACATGCTTTTGGTGATAGATACATGCTTTTGATGTTAGATGTATTAGTGAGAATACATGCTTTTGATATTAGATGTATTAGTAAGAATACATGCTTTTGATGTTAGATGTATTAGTGAGAATACATGCTTTTGATATTAGATGTATTAGTGAGAATACATGCTTTTGATGTTAGATGTATTAGTGAGAATACATGCTTTTGATGTTAGATGTATTAGTGAGAATACATGCTTTTGATGTTAGATGTATTAGTAAGAATACATGCTTTTGATGATAAATGTATTGGTGAAAATACATGCTTTTGATGATAGATGTATTGGTGAGAATACATGCTTTTGATGATAGATGTATTAGTGAGAATACATGCTTTTAATGATGTATTAGTAAGAATACATGCTTTTGATGATAAATGTATTGGTGAGAATACATGCTTTCGATGATAAATGTATTGGTGAGAATACATGCTTTTGATGATAGATGTATTGATGAGAATACATGTGGGGATTGCATCATCCTTGAACTCAAGTTCTAAAGTGAGCCATAGACAGGTGTCTCCGAGAAAGAAAGAGGATTGGATCATCCTTGGACTTCAGTCCTAAAGAGAGCCGTAGACATGATGTATCCGAGAATTGAAGATAGGACTGCATCGTCCCTGAACTAGGTTCAAAATGTACGTGATGGGATTGCATCATCCCTAGACATGAGACTTGTCTTAAAGTGATAAGGACCGATCATCCTGGAACTTGATCGGGATTGCATCGTCCCTAGACATGAGACTTGTCTTAAAGTGATAAGGACTGATCATCCTGGAACTTGATCGGGATTGCATCATCCCTAGGCATGAGACTTGTCTTAAAGTGATAAGGACTGATCATCCTGGAACTTGATCGGGATTGCATCGTCCCTAGACATGGGACTTGTCTTAAAGTGATAAGGACTGGTCATCCTGGAGCTTGATCGGGATTGCATCATCCCTAAACATGAGAATTTTCTTAAAGTGATAAGGACTGATCATCCTGGAACTTGATCGGGATTGCATCATCCCTAGACATGAGACTTGTCCTAAAGGTACGTGTGAGGACTGCATCGTCCATGAACTGGGTTCAAAATGTACATGATGGGATTGCATCATCCCTAGACATGAGACTTGTCTTAAAGTGATAAGGACTGATCATCCTAGAACTTGATCTGGATTGTATCATCAATGGACGTATGTCCTAAAGAGAGCAGGATTGATCACCCTGTAAAATGATCGTGTGATAACGATGTTGATGATTGTGTGATGACGATGCTGATGATCGTGTGATCACGATGCTGATGATCGTGTGATGATGATGCTGACGATCATGTGATGACAATGTTGATGATCGTGTGATGACAATGCTGATGATCGTGTGATGACGATGCTGATGATCGTGTGATGACGATGCTGATGATCGTCTGATGATCGTTTGATGACGATGCTGATGATCGTGTGATGACGATGCTGATGATAGTGTGATGACGATGCTGATGATCATGTGATGACAATGCTGTTGATCGTGTGATGACGATGCTGATGATCATGTGATGACGATGCTGATGATCGTGTGATGACGATGCGGATGATTGCGTGATAACGATGCTGATGATCGTGTGATGACGATGCTGATGATCATGTGATGACGATGTTGATGATCGTGTGATGATGATGCTGATGATTGTGTGATGATGATGCTGATGATCGTGTGATGACGATGCTGATGACATTGATGTTCCAGTAACTGGTTAAGTTACTGATGATGATGAATTGAAGAAAGATTCCGATGATTTATAGATGTATCATGTATGATGTAGTCGATGACTCCTTGCTCCTATAGACGTTGTTATAATATCCTTCTCGTTAAGGGGGAGTGTTGAATATTGTAACTTCTAAGAATATTATATTTGTACATTATTATTCTGGAGATGTTTCATCCCTCCGAGGTAACCCTATTATGTATCCAGATATGATTATTCTTTCGATGGGTTGTGGTAACTAGGGTTATTAGACCCACCATGTGGGGGTCGGCCCTGATCTTATATTTTAGGGGTTATTAGACTTCTCTAGGAGAGGTTGGCCCTATTAGGGTTTTTAGTCAGTCGGGAACTAATATAAATAGAGGAGGTGAGCTCCTCATTAGATACACTTGTACAACTCAGAAAAGTAGCGCACTTGTCTGGGAGGTCTGCTAAGGAGGTAGAGAAGGAGGGAGCACATCTTGTATTTTGGTTGATCATCTTATTGAGGAAATATTTGCTGGGTTTTCTACCCCATGAGGGTTTCCCAGGGTAAATTCTGTGTCTATCTTGTGATTATGTTTCTTTCAGTGATCTTGCTAGTCTATTTGGTTTAAACTTAACACATCTTACCACAAAGATAATAAAAAAAACATACTTTCATCACCACCAATAACCTTTAATAATGACATAACTCCATCCAATACACAAACATTTGTTGGATTCCTCATGATTTCACTACAACAACTCACACAAAAACCAAAAGAATCAAATTCTTAATCTTTAGGGGCAATATTCCCTCATCCAAACATGAAATCAAAGTGAGTAGGACCTTCTACTTTTGTAGGAAATGCGCTCCTACTAACATCCCATACCACCATCCAATACCATCTACTAACACAAACTATTGTCAAAAAAACATATGCCAATTGCCAAGCTACCAAAAAGAGGCTTATTGTATATTGTTTCAAGATGAAAAGAAAACATCTCAAATTGAGGTCCTAGTGGTGATGTTGTTGTTGTACTAGGGCATTGTCAATAGATTTTAATATTGTCAATAGATTTTAAGATTATAAGAAAACAGTCTCACTAGATTTTGTTGTACATTGTTTCAATATGATGAGCAATTAAGGACAAATCTGAAATGAGGACCTTACCATGGTGTTAGACATAAAATGGGAAACCAAAGTCACACATGCAGACAAAAGTGAGTTGCACTCAAAATGAGGGAATTCACCACACTACAAGCCTATGTCACTAATATGGTAGGAATACCTTGATGCCAACCTAGGTTGGGTTGTGCATTACTGAAACATTATTAAATCCCACATCAATATTTGATTGAATAAGTGTATGATCAATTCCAGTAACACAATTTATGAATGTACACAATAATGGGATGTTGAGAGAAAAAAAGATATTTCTTGCACCACTTCGATAATTTTTTGTTATAGTTGCAATGGAGTAATGCCACCTTCTTTCTTGCTACCATATTAGTTTGATCTATATGTCCAATGTCAGAAAAACAAAACATACTTATGTGACCATATTTTACATTGTACACTTACAAAGATAAAACGCATAGGTTTGCACAGTACCCATCAATAGCTACATCGATTTTTAATAATCTTGCACATTATACAAGTCATAAGCATGGTAAAAGTTTGTTTTCTTCATTTCATAATTGAAAAATAATATCTTATTGTTATTTATTCTTGCAAGGGTGATACTTTTGTTTTGTTAAAAAACGTATTGAAGATGGGAAACATAAGTAATAATAAAAGAAAGTATAGAAGGAAGGAGTTGCCCCCTGAAAAGGCCCATGATATAGGAGAAAAGGACAGGTTGTACATGGAAAACCGTAGACATAAAATTTTTTGTGCCTTATATGCTAGTGGAATGAATGCCACGATGACCTCGAGTTCATCAGGACAAGTGAAACAAATGCAGGTAATGGAGCCACCTCAAAATCCAACGTCAAGTGATCATCCAATGAATAATCCATCAACAAGAAATGATGAAGTGGATGAATTCAATCAAATATTGGTTGATGCCGAGTATGCAGGGATGGATTTTTAACAACTTGTTAATTGGAAACCTCCCAAAGAAGATGACACATATGTTGAACACACTCCCTTGCAGGACCAAATTGTGAACGAAGGGCCACAACAAACCGGTGACAAGACTCGTACTTCGTTTCTGAATCCCTTGCCTCAACTATCCAGCGGATGACAAATAAATACCATATGTATTCATGTGGATGAAGGTTCCTTCTTAGGACTTGAAGGTAAGTTTCCGAAATGCACTATTGATTTCCATTGTAGCAGGATCATCAAAGAATTTTTTGAATCCAAAATCAATGCAGCAAAATGTCAATTGTTTCTGTCTTTGTTAAAATCACATTGTCCAGGACATTTTAGGATAATTTTAGGAATAAAGGTAGTTAGAAGTTCAGAGGCCAAAATACATGTTGTTAGCAATCTACAGTTTGCATTTAATTTGATTGGAAAAAATTCTCGTACAAAATATCTTAATGCGGTCCATCGTGTACTGTCATAATCGATTGTAGACAAATCCACAAGGAAATGTCACCTGTTATCACACACATGTAAAATATTTAAAGTATATATAAATACTTTTCAAAATTATTCTTCTATTAGAGAAAAACTTGAGACCCCGAGCCAAAAATATTGTTGGGCCTTTGTTGGTAGGTTACCTCATTCAGACATGAAGCTTATTGATGCTGTTAAAGAACTAGTAGAAAAGTTTTGGCATGATAACACTAGACCGTCATCGAATCAAAGAGATGTGTTAAAGTTGAGAAAACGTGTGAAGGGGTGTGAAACCCATGTCAAGCAATTCCTTGACATGACACAAACGAAACTCCATGAGAGGTTTAAGAATGAGAACACATAATTGAACTTGGGAAGAAGGTCCTTTGAAAAATCAAAACCCTGGTATGTTAGAATTTGCATTGATCGCAACACATGTTGCTATAGTTACCATGTATAATTTGAGTACTATTATAATACATATAGACATATACTTTCTGATTTGCATACTAAAATTGTGAAGGACTTCCCATCATTACAACCACCGAATGCATCTAGAGAATTTATACATAGCATAATGTGTCCAAGACCCGAAGGACAAAAATATTATAAAATATCATGTTTATATGGGACATGTTCTAGGTGCAGTGGATTTGCATTATTGAGTCGTTGTATCCATGAAAGCGAGGAGCACGAATTTGTGAGGATGTCATTAGAAATGAAGAACTTCAAGTACATAACATATCAAGTAAATAGTGCAAAGGAAAGAAAAATAAATGCATTGGTGAAGTCACAGGTAATCTAAGCTTGCACACTTTCATATTGTACACGTTGAATTTATATATATATATATAGAGAGAGAGAGATATTCATATTGTAAATGTCACGTATTAATGCCCTTCGTTTTGTGGAAAAAGGTACAAATTTGCGATTTCATGAAGGAATTATACAAAAATACTGCGTAGTATGTACAACATGTCCATGTAGCACGATGGCATGATGAATAGTACAAATAGTGGAGGGACACCTTTCCAAATGGCACAATATTGTCAGTTGTGGAATTGGCTGAAAACTATACCCTGCACACACAAAATGAGATTCAAAGTCAATACTACCATTCAAACCAAGTTAGCATAATGGTCCATATCATGTATAGGAACGCACCGGAGAGTAGAAATGAAATGAGTATAATATTAAAAGAGACAAACTTATACATCAATGATGATAGTTGCCACGACCTGCATTATGTGCAACATAGCTTCAAAATTTTCTATGATCAACTGAAGGAGAGAGGTAAACATATCGATCAACATTATGGTCAGACGGTTGTGCAAGCTAGTTAAAAAATGTATGTGTATTCCAGTGGTTGAGTATTTTGCACAAGACTTATGATGTGCTGCATATATGAAACTATTTTGAGATCGAGCATGGAAAGGGAGAGCATTATGGGGCTGGAGCATGTATAAAAAATTACCTATGAAGGGAGGAGATGAGGTGCATGAAAAAACCTCATATTCGGGATACATAATCCATATTTCAATGGTGCTCTACAAAAATGTCATATCGAACCACAGAGCAACACAGACCAATAGGTAGAGGATATGTTAGAAATTTATGGCATGTGGTTGATATAGATCGATCACGTTCTTATAGTTGTAGTACTGTACAAGGCACCCGTGGATTTGATTCGGTTCGAAGATCAAACAACCCCTTATTTTAAATATGGATGCGAAACCTTGCTTGTTTTTGTGGGCCTTGTAGAAGCGATGAGTGCGATGAGTGTGAATCAACAGATTGGGTTGATGAATGGGATCAAGTATCACTTGCAATAGACCCACGTAATTGTTGAAACAATCTAGTTAGAGGAAGGCCAATTTTCTATTCTAAATGAATATGATCATATATATGATCTTGTACATCTAGGTAAACATTTTTGCATTCATGTCCTAGTTCCCTTCTTATTTTTTAATTAACCATGTTATCAAACCACACCTATTGGAATATGACTGTAAAATGCAATTTTGCAGGACACGTCTACGAAGTTGTCTCTTTGATAGGCATTGAAATTGGCATCAATTATTGGTTGGAATGATGCATCTAGGGGAAGAAAACTATCCTCACATCACTAAATGATAGTGAAGGAATTACCTTTCCAACTGGCTCGATGGTTGTTTAGGGAGAATATCTTACAGTAGATGGAAAGGGACGAAAGAGCAATGACTACACATACATGGATTATAAACCGGGTTCACGGGTGTACTGGTTTGCACACTTGATTGTTGGTACAAACATCCAACTACACAAAATGTCAACAAAGTCATCGAACAAGGTACGCTACTTACTACCTCATGTAGAGAACAAGAGGTTGTTTGAGACAATACAGAACAAGGAGGATCTAGAGGGCCTAATTCATTGCAGTACATAGTAAGTCATCTGATTATTTATTCATGCATGTCTAATGTTATTCATGTTGGATATTTTATTTCTTGTAGATCATGTTATCCTAGATCGTTTATTTTATGTTTAAGTTATGTTTAAGTTACTATTACAATAAATTGAAGTTTTACACTATTATATGTTTTACACCAATCACTCAAATTCAAGTTCCATCCCTTTAGGAAAAATTCACATGCATAAACAAGATTGAAAACTCATCTTATATAGCATATATATAACGTATGATAGCACTCCAAGGAAGAAACATAAGTGATCCACACACTAGCGAAGTGCTCCACTTGTAGAGTACATATGTACATATGTAAGGACAAACCGTCAATCCATCTACAATCCTCCAAAAAGGAAACCATGGCACCATATGCTATCTAGGGATTATGTCCCTCCTACGCAATACACATTTCTCCATGTCTCTTGTAGGGTGTTCTCCCACCAAGTGAATACTCCATGTGGCCACCATGCAAGGTGTCTGCCATTGAGGCTAGAGATATTAATTTATGAAGGGAATAATTCTAAGACAATGACAATATAACATCTGAAATCCATTGAGAAAGTTATTAAAAGTGTGCATATCAATCACATACCATCTCTTGTGATACAATCCATCTCAAACGATTCAAGGAATAATCTTGTTGGTTGTGGAGCCATATCTTTCAGTCTCATAGATGATGATTCAGCTGTGTTTGAACCCTAGGTTTGGTTATGATCCCGACCCAATCCTTAGGGGGTCCGGGGGACCAGCGGGCCTTCGAGAAAGGGGCTTTGGGGGCAATGCCCCCAAGTTACGGGGGTTCAAGGGCACAGCCCCCGAGAAAACGTTTTGGGGCTATTTTCGCCAAGAGTTTTTGAGCCCATGGTTTTGGGTAACCCATGGTATTTTTCCATTGTATTTTCCTTATAAAAGAAAGACATTGTAATACGGCTAGGGTTGATGTATTAGGTTTTATGCATTGTAAATATCTCTGAGATTGTGAAGAGAGACTGTGAGAGATTGAAGAGGAAGTGTAGCATCTATGCTGCAGTTTGTATCAATTAACCTTATTGGATGGTATAATATAAGGACTGGAAATTTCAGTGTGGACGTAGCCCAAGTTGGGTGAACCACGGTATATCTGTGTCTCTCTTGTAACGTGTATGTGTGATTATATTTTCATTTATTTTTATTTTTATTGCTCCGTGATCCTGTGTTTCTAACAATTGGTATCAGAGCCAAAGGTCTATTTTGCAGATAAACCCGCAAGAAGCTAGGGTTTCTGGTTCGAGTGGGAGAAATGGTGGAAGAAGGAAATTTTAAGGTCGAGAAGTTTAACGGCCAAAACTTCCAGTTATGGAAGATGCAAATGGAGGAATATCTGTACCAGAAGGATCTATTCCTACCGTTGGGAGGAAGAGCAAAGCAACCGGTGGCTATGAAGGACAAAGAATGGGAGTTTCTTGACAGAAAGGCTCTGGAAACAATGCGACTGAGCCTGGCTTCATTGGTGGCTTTCAATATCTCAAAAGCAACTACAACGGAGGGGTTGATGAGTGCATTGGGTAAGCTGTATGAAAAACCATCGACTTCCAACAAGGTATTTCTAATGAATAATTTATTTAATATGAATATGTCTGAAGGTGGATCTGTTACTGATCATTTAAATGATTTTAATACGGTTACAAATAAACTGAGTTCTGTAAGTGTGAACTTCAATGATGAGGTGAGGGCTCTTCTAATGTTGTGTTCATTGCCATAAAGTTGGAATAGCTTGGTCATGGCTGTAAGTAACTCTGTCTCTGGTTGAAACACCTTGAAATTTGATGATGTTACTGGTGTTATTCTTAGCAAAGAAATGTGAAGAAAAAGCACAGGTGAGACATTAGGTAATGCGTTGACCATGGAGAGCAGGGGAAGACAAAAGGAGAGAGGAAAGATCCAAGGTAATCGAAGCAACTCTAAAAAGGGAAGATCCAAGTCCAGATTGGGAAAAATAGAGTGTTGGAACTGTGGAAAGAAAGGACATCTGAAGAAAGACTGTAGATCTCTAAAGAAGAAAGGAGATGGACATAAGGAAACTACCTAGGAAGCAAATGTAGTAGGTGATGTGGTACAAGATTGTTTGATTCTTGCATTAGATAATACTAGTGATTATTGGGTAGTAGATTCACGGGCTTCATGTCGTGCTACACCCCATAGGAAATACTTTCATGATTATGTTCCAGGAAATTTTGGACATGTTTTATTGTGTGATGATGAGCCATGTAAAATTGTTGGAATGGGTAAGGTATTCATAAAAGTTAAGAATGGAACTGATTGGCTGTTGAAAGATGTTAGGCATATTCCTGCTATGAAAATATATCTGATCTCAACAGGGCAGTTGGGAGATGGTGGCTGTCTATCTACGTTCAGAGAAAAGTGGTGGAAGATCACTAAAGGATCAATGGTGATAGAAAAAGGAGTCAGGGTAGGTACATTGTATTTATGTCCTCATAATACTGACCATTCTATCTCTTTAGCTTCCACAAGAACAGATACAGGATTGTGGAATCATAGGCTTGGCCACATGAGTGAGAAGGGGATGTAGATTCTCCACTCAAGGAAGTTGCTTCTAGATTTGAAGCAAGTAAGTTTGGAATTATTTGAGAACTGTGTTTATGGAAAACAGAAGAGAGTCATATTTCTCAGGGTTGGGAAACATAAGAAGAATGAAAAGTTAGAGCTTGTGCATAAAGATGTATGGGGACCGGCTCAGGTACAATCTCTTGGTGGCTCTCATTATTATGTTACATTTATTGATGATGCAACTAGGAAAACTTGGGTTTATTGCATTAGATAGAAATCTGATGTGTTTGCTACTTTTAAGAAGTGGAAAGCTTTGGTTGAGAATGAGACAGGAAAAAGGTTGAAGTGTCTTAGATATGATAATGGAGGTGAGTACTATGGAAAGGAGTTTGATAGTTACTATTCATACCATGGGATTCGTAGAGAGAAGAAAATCCCAGGAACACCACAAGAAAATGGTGTGTCAGAAAGGAAGAACAGAATGATCATGGAGCGTGCAAGGTGTATGAGATTGCATGCAGAGTTGTCCTTATAGTTTTGGATAGATGCTATAAATACTGTTGTATATTTAATAAACAAAGGACCTTCAAGTGCTTTGGATGGTGGTATTCCAGAGGAGGCATGGACAGATGAAAAGGTAAGCTATTCATTTGTGAGAACGTTTGGTTGCGAAGCATTTGTCCATATTGATAAAGAAAATAGAACAAAGCTTGAAGCTAAATCCAAGAAATGTACCTTTATTGGATATGGGGTTGATGAATTTGGTTATCGCTTATGGGATTATGAAAATAACAAAATCATCAAGATTAGAGATGTGATATTCAATGAAAAGGTCATGTATAAATATTAGTTGCAGGGAAAGAAAAAGGAAAAGGAAACCACAGAGTACACAGTACTTGATGAAATTCAAGAAAATGAATTTCCAAAGGTGCTAAAAAATCAAGAACAACAGCAAGTACCTGAAACTCCTGCAACTGCAAGAAGATTTGCCAGGTTAAGTAGACTCCTTGAATGATACTCTCCTTCAATGTATTATTTGTTTATGACTAATGCTGGTGAACCAGAATGTTATGAAGAAGCAATGCAGGTGGAAACTAGAAAGAAGTCGGAGCAAGGCATGAATGAGGAGATGGAATCATTGGTAGGAAACTAGACTTGGGATTTGGTTCAGTTGCTTGCTGGTAAAAGAGCATTACGGAACAAGTGGCTTTATAGGTTGAAGGAAGAAGAAGGAGGTCAAAAGCGGTACAAGCACAAACTTGTTGTAAAGGGGTTTGCACAGAAGAAAGGTATATATTTTGATGAAATATTTTCTCCTATTGTTTAGATGACTTCAATTAGGACTATTTTAAGTCTGGTGGCGGTAGAATATTTGCATCTTGAATAGTTAGATGTAAAAAAATCCTTTCTCCATGGGGATTTGGAGGAAGAGATATATATGCAGCAGCCACAAGGGTATGAGGTCAAAGGTAAGGAGAATTTGGTGTGCAGGTTGAAAAAGAGCTTGTATGGCTTGAAGCAAGCTCCAAGGTAGTGGTATTTAAAATTTGACAGGTTTATGACAGAACAAGGTTATAGTAGATGTCATTCTGACCACTGTGTTTATTTTAAGAAGCTAGACAATGAAAGATATATTATCTTGTTATTGTATGTGGATGACATGCTTGTTGTAGGGTCTAACATGCATGATATAAATGTACTCAAAAGGAAGCTAGCTAATTCATTTGCGATGAAGGATTTGGGTGCTACAAAGCAAATCCCTGGTATGAGAATAACGAGAGACAGGAAAAATCACAAATTGACATTGTCTCAAAGTGAGTACTTACAAAAGGTGTTGGAGAGGTTCAGAATGTAGAATTGAAAATTAGTTAGTACACCTTTGGCCAGCCATTTCAGTCTAAGTAAGGAAATGTGTCCTAAGACACAGGAAGATATAGAATACATGTCCAAGATTCCCTATCAATTAGCAGTTGGCAGCTTGATGTACGCCATGGTGTGCACAAGACCAGATATTGTGTTAAGTTTAAACTAATTTTACTAGCAAGATCACTGAAAGAAAAATAATCACAAGATAGACAAAGATATTACCCTGGGAAACCCTCATGGGGTAGAAAACCCAGCAAGGCTTTCCTCAATAAGATGATCAACCAAAATATAAGATGTGCTCCAAGACTTGACCTCCTTCTCTAACTCCTATGCAGACCTCTCAAACACAAGTGCACTACTTTCTAAGATGAGCAAGTGTGTGATAAGTGAGGAGCAATCTCCTCTACTTATACTAGTTCCCGACTGACTAAATTCCCTTATGGGGCCGACCTCTCCCAATGAAGTCTACTAACCCCTAATTAATTAACTCAGGGCCGACCCCCACATGGAGAATCTAATAACCCCGGTTACCACAATTCATCGAAGGAATAAACATCTCCGGATACATAATCGGATCACCTCGGAGGGATGAAACATCTCAGGAATAATAAAGTACAAATATAATATTCTTAGAAGTTACAATATTCAACACTTCCCCTTAATGAGGAGGATATTATAACAACATCTGTAGGAGCAAGGAGTCATCGACTACATCATACATGATACATCTATAAATCATCAGAAGCTTTCTTCAATACATCATCATCAATAACTCAACCAGTTACTAAAACATCAACATCATCATCATCATCATCATCGCACGATCATCAACATTGTCATCGCACGATCATCAACATTGTCATCACACGATCATCAGTATCATTATCACATGATCATCAGTAACGTCATCGCACGATCATCAGCATCGTCATCACACGATCATCAGCATCGTCATCACACGATCATTAGTATCGTCATCACACGATCATCAGCATCGTCATCACACGATCATATGCATCGTCATCGCATGATCATCAGTATCGTCATCGCATGATCATCAGCATCATCATCGCACGATCATCAACATCATCATCACATGATCATCAACATCGTCATCACACGATCATCAACATCGTCATCACACGATCATCATCATCTGGATCATCTCAATCAATAGTATCATCATCACAGCATACTCTGCAATACACATGATCCTTCCTTTTGGAATTACGGGATCATGGACAATCCTTCCTTTCGGAATTATGGGATTCTAGTCCATCAACTCTGCTGATCCTTCCTTTCGGAATTACGGGATTCTAGTCCATCAACTCTGGTGATCCTTCCTTTTGGAAATACGGGATCATGGACAATCCTTCCTTTTAGAATTACGGGATTCTAGTCCATCAACACTGGTGATCCTTCCTGTTATCACCTAAACTATAGTTACCCCTATGGATGTATCTAGTCATGGATGGCAATAGGGAAGGGCAACTCAAAAGGTGCAACCACGATCACCTCGACCTCCAATATCTGGTTGTCACGCTAGTCGAGGCTACCTTCACTTTATGTTATCTAGCCCAGACAACAAAGGGGGAGACCCGATCTACTCCCGACAGGAGAGATCAAAACCAAGACACCAAATCAGGGTATTTCTAAGTGAAGTTAGGTGTATGGTTTATCCTAGACCTAAGGATGAAGTCACAAGCCAAGTGAGGGGTTTAATGAGTATAGCTTTGGTTCACAGTTGATGTGAGAGTGACTTATAATGTTTGAAGTGAGATTCTAGGATTAGTGTACTAGTTCAATGTTGGAAGACCCACTGCCTTGGGAATCGTGTCCAATGTAGGGTAGTTTAGGGGTTGATTGGGGCTAACTAGTACAAGTGACAAGTTTGACCATGATACATGATGGCATCAAGGGTTTGGTTCACCACACTAAGGTCAAACCACAAGTTAAATCAACAATCTAGGAAAGTCGAATTGACTTGGAGAGAAACCAGTGCCTTGGGAATTGGGAAGTGGAGTCAAAGTAGGGTTGACTTGTGGTTTAGGACTCCTAGTACTTGGGACAAGTAGGCAATAGAAGTCTTGATGGATGAAAGTGTCTAGATCTAGGTTTAACCCAAGTGGACCACAATCCCTTAAAACAAGGAATGCTATCCCCAAGGCAAGATTTGACAAAGTGATAGTCTAGACCTAGGTTTTGAATTATCCCGGTTCCAAATCTCCAACAATCTCAAGTACCCACGTCCTAGAAGTGAGTCAACTCACTTCTCCAAGGTGGTGCGACTTTACCCAAGGAGGCTGAAAAGGAGGGTTAGGTAGGTCAAGACAATTCGGATGGCATCCAAACTTTAGATCCGGGTAGGTTAGTCATGTAGGAGTATGGATCTATAATTTCGTGGCAATCCAACGGCTAGATCTTAGTAGATCTGAGTTTAAGTGTTCCAAGTGGTCCAAAATGGGGATTAAATCCCTTAAAATGTGGAATAGGGCCCACAAGGTAAATTTTAGAAAAGTAAAAACCTGGGTGTATGTTATTTGATGTGTAGATGACAGATCAAGGGGAATCTCAAACACCCATGTACTAGATCTAGGTCAACTTGCTTCAACTAGGAAGTGCGCTTTGGTTGGGAGTAGCTAAGTTGGCTTGGGAAGGGGGTCAAATGGAAGCCAATCCTCACCAAACTATAGATCCGGGATGCCGTGGATGCTATAGAGGTGGGTTTTCAATATTATGCCCAACAACCCACTAGATCCGAGTAGATCTGAGAAAATGTAAAAAGGGGGTTTTGAAATATTTAGGGTTTTAACAATTTATGAGTTATGTCGATGGATTGGATAAAGGAAAGAGAAACAAACCTGTGGATCTTACCTGGGTAACCTTGTAGATGCCTTGATGATGATGATCTATGCAAACCCGATCAATTTGAGAAGCTTTGAGGTAGTTTTCTATGCAAGTCAATTTGATCCAAGAAGCCAATGCGCCCTCTCTCCTGCACAACAAACGTCAACAATATCAGATTTGATGCATCAAGAGATAAGACTAATGCCACAAGAGAAGTAACAGAAATATAGCATAGATAACAATGAAGCTAATGATAACCCCCTGATACAAGCGAATGCCAAGAAAGTCGATTTGAAGAAGCCTTGCAAAATCGCCCTTGTTGAAGTCGCCCTCCTGTAGACAAACAATGATTTCCAAAAAAGATAGATCTTACCACAATTTCCAAATGCTAGGTTGCAATAGACTTTCCAATCACCATCTAAGAACACTAGATGCAAAGGAGACCACAAGAATTTCCACAAGAATATTTTTCTATACCAATAATCCAAGAGCCAAAGACCTCTTACAATGAGAGGCTCTCTCCTTTAAATAGGAAGGAGAGGCACCAAAACCCTAACCACTTTTTGAATGAGTGGCTAAGATTAAAAGATACAAATGTCTAATCAATGGTTGAGATGAGCTCAACAATAAAATACATGGATCACAAATAAAATATAATGTAAGTGGACAAAATCGCCCTAGAAGAGGGGAATCCCACCAAATCATGATGACATAATATCATAGGAGGCTTATGGTGGGTCCAAGGGGTAATTTTATCCCTCCTTGGTCAATCCCCATAGCACAATAACCAATAAATAATCATGAAAGTACCAAATCGTGCCTCCATAGTCAAGTCGTGGTCCTCAAAAGACCTCAGAAATCCACAGAAAGTGCCATAAGTGATGGATGCGGGCCCCGATGGAGCTGAAACTACTGGAGAAGGTGTGGAGGACCCCGATCTATCATCACTGATCATCCCATGCCATAACATTGCCTTAGTAGCCCAAATCGATTTCCTCAATAGCCATTTCTACCAATCCTGAAATGCCTCGGAAAGCGTGAAACTGCCCAAAACAACCTCCTGGATTGCCTGCGCTGTCAAGGTGAGGGCACCAGTGTATCCGGGAGGGGGGGTAATATGGTAAAAACAAGTGGCTGGACCACCCCCTCCATCATCAGCGCCCTAGGTCAACCGGATAAAAATCACATCTGCTCCGACAGGGCCTCCGACATACCAAAACTGCACTGGGACAGCCTACTGAGGTTCAATCATCACTGTAAGTGCCTGGAACTGAAAACAAACTATCCCATTGGACTCAGAAGGTCCAAATCCATCCAAGATGTATACTCATACACCATATGAGTCTCTGCATGATCAAAATAAATATCCAATATACCGGAACAGGGCCAATAATAATAATCTGTAAATGTCCAAACACTGCTGTAAACCAAGAATCATCATCATAACCCTGTAGCTGCTGCATAGAATCATCATGTATGTGTACATAGACCATATATCATCTATCCATATCATCATAAGGTCCAACATCTCATGTCCCATGGTCCTCCATGGTCAAACTAGGTCTAACCAAGACCAAATATAACTCAGACCATCATCCAAGGCTGCTGGAAAGTGTCAAGGTTAATACATGCTCTACAACTTATTCAAGTAACAATTATAACACATAGTAATCATAACTGGCGATCTAAAACCAAATGTATAGTGTCGTTAATTATTATTATTACTCAAACTAGACTTTCAGGGTCATACTCACTTCATAGTTGTGATCAATTTGCTAGTGAAGGGTGAAGGCTAAATTAACTGGCTAGGCCAAGGGATGACTTGACTGACTTGACTTTGTGACACTTTGGCAAGGGAAAGGGGATACACCATAGTATATACTGAATGAGCAATAACACAGGGAATGGCGGTGTCTCACAAATGGATGAGTTGTTTAAAGAGGGTTTATTCACCTTCACAGATGCGCACAATCCATAATACAAATAAGGCCAGCAATTGTTTAGATATAGCATTTAAGTTCTATTGATTTTGGGCCTGAAGTTTTCATAGCCTTGATCTATGTGTGTTTATAAACACATTGCATAGATTCACATTTTTCTTTAGGCTTTCTGCTGCAGGTGTGTTTTTAAGGCACTTGTTTACCTGAGCACTTCTAGGTGTGTCATGGACAGCTTGTTTACCTAGGCATTTATTTTCCAAAAGATATAACATTTTATTTTCATTTCCATGTTCATTTGGCATCCTTCTCATTCATGTGTGTTTAGAAACACTTTGCATGAATGGGCTTTTCATACAAGATATAGCATTTCATTTTTTCCAGATTTTGTATTCATGGCAGCACTAAAAGTTTCAAGTTTAGCCAACACAACTTTAGTGACTAGGGGGAATTCCAAGGAACTCCAAGTCACCATAGGTAAGTTTTGTCACCAACTCAGAGCCGAGACACAATAAACAAGGAAGCTCATCCAATACAGAGGCTACAACGGGGAAAGGTCCTCCATGCCACTAGTCAAGTAGTAAGTCAGGGTGATAATCTAAAAGGTAGGCCATGGATGGATGAAGACAATGAATAATGGAGCCAACACTAGCAAGCCAAGGTATGGTTGAATGATCACCTCTATTCTCCCTAAGGAGGGTAAAACCAATGAGTATGAATAGTGAACTTCTAAGGCTGAGTAGGGACAATGTAATATATATAATAGATCGACCAGGTCCAAATATCTATATGATCGCCAGATCATGACACTGAGTGCTAAGACATGCTATAAGAATAAGTATAAAAGCAATCTAACCATAACACCATGATATACCTGCTGAGTCATATACCTGAAAGCTCATCAACCTGTACCATCACCTGTCCTCTGGAACTGCTGCTACAACTCTGAACACTACTGACTGCTCTGTACAAATGGTATAATGGCTATATCGGTCATCTCTCTGAGTGTCCTGAGACTTAGTCATGGCATGGGGAATACAACTACCGTCCACAATCTGATAGTGATCCAATCTAGATGCTCATCTCAGCATCTCAAATGTAAGGGAACTTGCTGAATAGTGTACTGGAATTAGAAAAATAATGTATGGTAGCCCGTCTACTATATATGTGATAACACTTCCTTTCGAAATTACGGGATCATGGACAATCCTTCCTTTCAGAATTACGGGATTCTAGTCCATCAACACTGGTGATCCTTCCTTTTGGAATTCCGGGATCATGGACAATCCTTCCTTTCAAAATTACGGGATTCTAGTCCATCAACACTGGTGATCCTTCCTTTCGGAATTATGGAATCATGGACAATCCTACCTTTCGAAATTACGGGATTTTAGTCCATCAACACTGGTGATCCTTCCTTTCGGAATTATGCGATCATGGACAATCCTTCCTTTTGGAATTACAAGATTATATTCCATCAACACTGGTGATCCTTCCTTTCGGAATTACGGGATCATGGACAATCCTTCCTTTAGGAATTACGGGATTATAGTCCATCAATACTGGTGGTGCTCAGACAATCCTTCCTTTCGGAATTACGGGACCTAGTCTTTACAGAGCTATCACACTTGGATAATCCTTCCTTTCAGAATTACGGGATCCTTGTCCACTATGGACTTCATTCTCGAAGACATAGGTCTACGGATCAATTCAAGGGACTGAAGTCCAGGGATGATACAATCCCCACATGTATCCTCATCAATACAGATATCGTTAGTACATCACTAGTACAAGTACATACAAGTATCCTCATCAATACATCAATATAAAAACAAATATCCTCATCAATACATGTATACATATCATCAAAACATGTATCCTTATCAATACATCAATATAAAAACAAATATCCTCATCAATACATGTATACATATCATCAAAACATGTATCCTCATCAATACATCAATGTAAAAACAAGTAATATAAATATTCTAAGTATAAGTATCCTAAATCTAAGTAATCTAAGCATATATAAATATCTAGGTGTAATAAACAGGTATCCTCATCATCGACCTTGTTGTCGATGAGGGCAATCTCATCATCAGTGACTAAATCACTCCCCCTTTCGAGGAGGGTCCTTTTGAACTACACCAAGCTTGTCTCATAAATATTGAAATTTCACTCGAGACAGAGGTTTGGTCAATACATCAACAATTTGTTCATCAATGCTTGCATACTCGAGTCTAATAGCTCCTCTCTGCACCATATCTTGTATGTATAAATAACGGATTTCCATGTGTTTTGACTTATCATGGAATACTAGATTTTCTGTCATTTTAATACAACTTTGATTGTCACACATGATCACAGTGGGATCCATTTCTAAGTCAAACACTCTAGATAATAGTTTCCGAAGCCACACTGCTTCACAACTAGCAGAGCAGGAAGCTATATATTCTACTTCAGCAGTACTGAGAGCCACAATAGATTGTTTCTTGTTGAACCATGAGATCATGGTAGATCTAAGACCATAACATCCACCTAATGTAGTCTTTCTATCTGAAACACTTCCTGCCCAATCAGAATTTGAGTAACCATGTAATCTTGGTTCATGACTTCCAAGATAATATAGACCAAAATCTAATGTACCCTTTAGATACCTCATTACATGATTTGCATCTATTAAGTGAACCTTTCTAGGTTCTACTAGATACTGACTTAGGGTATTTACAGCAAAGCATATATCTGGTCTAGTATTTGTTAAATACATCAATGTCCCAATGATTTGTCTATATAAATTTACATCGACTAATTCTAATGAGTCATTAACTAATAACTTCAAGTTGGAGTCCATGGGAGTGGCCATGGCTTTACACTCCAACATATTGAATCTTTTTAGAATCCCCACAGCATACTTACCTTGATTTAGAAAGATTCCTTTTGGTTCTTTCCATACTTCTATACCTAAGAAGTAGTGCATTAATCTGAGATCTTTCATCTCAAATTCTGAATAAAGCTTCTTCTTGCATTCAATAATTTGATTCTCATTTCCTGTTAGAAATAGATCATCTACATACAACAGTAATATAACAGGTTCATCATCCATAACTTTGAGGTAAAGATTAGGATCAGCTTTACTTTTGGTAAAGCCCATGCTTGTTAAGAAACTGTCAATCCTTCTGTGCCAAGCTCTGGGAGCTTGCTTTAATCCATACAAATCCTTTTTCAACTTGCATACATGTGTTCTTCCATCTTTAACATCAAATCCTTTTGGTTGTTCTATGTACACTTCTTCTTCAATAACACCATTCAGGAAGGCTATCTTAACATCCATCTGGTGTAATTTCCACTTCATCATAGATGCAAGTGCCATGATAGTTCTAATTGAAGTGTACCTAGCAACTGGTGCAAATGTTTCTTCATAGTCAATTCCCTCTTTCTGAGAGAATCCTCTAGCTACAAATATTGCCTTATATTTTTCAATGCTACCATCTGCAGCATGTTTTATCTTGAATATTCATTTGGAAGAAATCACACTTTTATCTTTTGGTTTGGGAACTATATCCCAAACATCATTTTTCATTATTGACTGGTATTCTTCTATCATTGCTTCTACCCACTCTTTCTTATGAGTTACCTCTTCATAGCTAGAAGGTTGTTGATCCACAAGATCACACATCAAGGCCACATAGTTTGATACTAGCTTTGGTTTCTTTCTTTCTCTAGTGGAGCCTTCAGGAGCTCCATATTTTTTAGCTCCTTGAATAATGTCTCTAGCCCATGTTGGCCTTCTTTTTCTAGATAAATTTGTAATGGGGGGTTCTTGTGGTTCTTACATGTCATGGTCCTCTGGTGCATCATCTTCAGGGATGGGTACAGCTTCTGTGATTCTAGGAGATGTATCTTCTTCATAGATTTCTTCAAGTTGGCATTTCCTAGATTTCTTGAGGGCTGCTTCTTCATCAAAAGTTACATCTCTACTTATTTTCATATGATGAAAACCAGGTATGTAAATTCTGAAAGCTTTGGATGATTCAGAATATCCAACAAATATTCCCTTCTTACCAGAAGGATCCAACTTGGTTCTCTTTTCTTTTGGAATGTGAATGTACACAGGACATCCAAATATTTTGAGATGACTTACCTCAGGCTTCTTTCCTGTGAACACTTCTTCTGGAGTCTTGAATTCAAGAGCACTATGGGATAGTCTATTTTGTAGATAGACTGCTATCCTAGCTACTTCAGCCCAGAGATACATGGGTAGATTTTGGTCATGTATCATAGTCTTTACAGCTTCCATGATAGTTCTATTCTTTCTTTCAGCAACCCCATTTTGTTGGGGATTGTAGGGAGTGGTTAGTTCCCTCTTGATTCCAGCTTCCTTACAAAAGTGTTCAAATTCCTTTGAAGTATATTCTCCGCCATTATCTATTCTGTGAATCTTTATTTTCTAATCTGAGAGATTTTCTATTAAGGCCTTGAACTCTTTGAATTTTCCAAAGACTTCATTCTTTCCTTTTAGAAAGTATATCCAAGTCTTCCTTGAATAGTCATCAATGAATGTGAGATAGTATTCAAACCCACTTAGGGATGTGGTGGGAATTGGTCCACATACATCTGACTGTATTAACTCCAGAATGTTCTTAGTCTTTGTTTCAATCTTTGGAAAAGGGTTCTTGACATTCTTCCCCTTTTCACATCCTTTGCATGAGCCATTATGGTCAATATTTAAGTCTGGTAATCGTATGACCACCTTGCTCACATAGGGTAGGGCTTTGTAGTTAATGTGAGCAAGCCTTCTATGCCATAGCTCACTGGGGCTAGTGGTTTCATGGACAAGGTCAGCTTCTGGGTGACCCTTGAGTTTGTAAAGACCTCCTTCTTCTTCACCAATAACAATTACATCCTCAATTGATTTTCCTTTGGGCCACATAAGTACTTGTCCATCAATAAATGCAATTCTCAAACCTTTCTTATCTAGTGCTGAGATAGAAAATAGGTTCTTCTTCAAACCTGGTACATATAAAATTTATTTCATCTTTAAAGGTGTTCCAGAATCAAGCTTGTAGCTTGCTTCACCAATTCCCTTGATGGGATATTGATAATCATCTCCGAAAGATACCTTTTGTGGAGAAGACTTTTCTTCAAGTCTTGAGAGAGTTTTCTTTTGACCTGCCTTGTGCTTTGAAGAACCACTATCAATGAGCCATGTATCTTCTCCAGGAGACACAGATCCAAAGAGTGCAGAAAATAGCAGATACTCTTCTGCATCTTCTTCTTCATTCCTTCTAGATCTTTTCCTAGGGAGGGGCCTTTCTTCTTCTTTTTCATCTCTTTTGGATCTTTTCCTATGAGGCCTTACTTCCTCTTCTTCTTCTTCTTCTTCACTATCATCTTCTGCAAGATGTACTGGATGTCTTTTGTAGTGAAGATTTTTCTTCTTCCTTGAAGGACAAAATCTAGCAATGTGTCCTTCTTTATGACAATTGAAACATTGGAAAGAAGAGAATTTTCTACTTCCTTTCTTTTGAAATCTTTGTGGAGATTGAGACTCCTTGTGATTATCCTTCTTGAAGTAAGATTGATTCCTCCTTCTCTTAGTGTGTGTAGCCAAGGCTTGTTCATCCTCCTTGATAAGGGTTTCTCTATTGGCTACCCTAGCTTCTTCTTGAACACAATCCTCCCATACTACATCAAACTTCATACTTTCTTTTTTGGCACACATAGTTTGTATAAATGACTCCCAAGGTCTAGTGAGACCATTTAGTCCAGTCATTACAAGTTCATCTTCATCAAGAGTATCACCAATGGCATCTAGTTGTTCCTTGATTTGGGAGACCCTTGAGAAGTATTATTGAATAGATTCTCCTTTGTGCATCTTGGTACTCTTCAACTGAGTTCTTAGGTTAATCTTCCTATTGATATTCTTTCCTTCGTACATTCTTCCTAGGGCATTATACATTTCCTTTGGAGTCTTCTTGGAAGGCACTTGGGGAATCAAGTGGCCTTTAATTAGCTATGATTCTCTTTGCCCTAATCAAATCCTTCCTATGCTTCTCTTTGGATTCATCTCTTTTAGGTTATACAACTTCATCCTTGATATAATGAGCAAGATCATTCTCTTCAAGAATGAGACCAATTCTGTATTTCCATGCCCGAAATTTTTGTATACCTTCAAGCTTGTCTTCAAGCTTAGTGCTTGGAGCCATCTTCTCTTGGGGGAGTCCAAGAGATAAGAAATAGAGTAGTACTTACCAGGAAACTTTACCTTTTCACTTTTCCAGATCTACAATAGAATTTCTGGTTTATCGCACTTTTGGTAAAACTAGGGTTTGACTTTCCTGAAGTTCTACCCAACCAAAAACCTCGATCCAGGGCTCAAAAGATAGATATTTAGAAGGGCTATTTAGCCATACAACCAAAATCCAAAAAATACTAATTTTTGCAGAAACCCTAATTTTGGGAGAGAGAGAGAAAGATAATTTCACCTTGTGAAAGATGTTCTATTCAGGCTAGCTCTGATACCATGTTAAGTTTAAACTAATTTGACTAGCAAGATCACTGAAAGAAACATAATCACAAGATAGACAAAGATATTACCCTGGGAAACCCTCATGGGGTAGAAAACCTAGCAAAGCTTTCCTCAATAAGATGATCAACCAAAATACAAGATGTGCTCCAAGACTTTACCTCCTTCTCTACCTCCTATGCAGACCTCTCAAACACAAGTGCGCTACTTTCTCAGCTGAGCAAGTGTGTGATAAGTGAGGAGCAATCTCCTCTACTTATACTAGTTCCCGACTGACTAAATTCCCTTAAGGGGCTGACCTCTCCCAATGAAATCTAATAACCCCTAATTAATTAACTCAGGGTCGACCCCCAAATGGAGGATCTAATAACCTCGGTTACCACAATTCATCGGAGGAATAAACATCTCCGGATACATAATAGGATCACCTCGGAGGGATGAAACATCTCCGGAATAATAAAGTACAAATATAATATTCTTAGAACTTACAATATTCAACATATTGCACAAGCAGTGGGAGTTGTGAGCAGATATATGAACAATCTAGGTAAAGAACATTGGAAGGCAGTATAGTGGATTCTCAGGTATTTGAGAGGTACTACCACTCAGGCATTATGTTTTCGAGGTTCAGACAATATTCTACATGGATATGTTGATGCAGATATGGCAGGTGATAAGGATAGTAGGAGGAGCACCACAGGGTATGTGTTTACTGCAGGTGGAACAACAGTACGTTGGATTTTGAAACTGTAGAAGGTTGTTGCACTTTCAACAATGGAAGTAGAGTATGTTGTTGTTACAGAGGCTAATAAAGAGATGATTTGGTTGCAGATTTTTATGGAGGAATTGGGTAAGAAGCAGAAGGATAGCAGGTTGTATAGTGACAACCAGAGTGCCATTCATCTTGCAAAGAACTCAACATCCCATTCCAAAACTAAACATATACAGCTCAAGTACCATTCTATACGCTCTATTTTGGAAGATGAACTATTGAAGCTGGAAAAGATACATACTAGCCAGAATCCTGTAGACATATTCACAAAGGTAGTGACCAGAGAGAAATTGAGTTCTTGCTCGATTTCAGCTGGCATCCTAGCATGAAGGTGAAGATGAGAAAGTTTCCAAGTCCAAGGTCCAGCAAGTATAGTAGCGGTGGAGTTGTTGTGATCAGTCTCCAAGTGGGAGATTGTTGGTTGTGGAGCTAGATATTCTAGTCTCATAGATGATGATTCAGCCTTGTTTGAACCCCGGGTTTGGTTATCATCCCGGCCCTATCCTCAGGGGGTCCATGGGGCTAGCGGGCCCTCGAGAAAGGGGGTTTGCTGGAAACACCCCCAAGTTACGGGGGTTCGAAGGCATATCCCCCGAGAAAAAATTTGGGGTTGTTTTCACCAAGAGTTTTCGAGCCCATGGTTTTGGGTAACCCGTGGTATTTTCCCATTGTATTTCCCTTATAAAAGAAAGACATTGTAATATGGCTAGGGTTGATGTATTAGGTTTTATGCATTGTAAATATCCATAATATTGTGAAGAGAGACTGTGAGAGAGTGAAGAGGAAGTGTAGCGGTTGTCCTGTAGGTTGTATCCATTCACCTGGTTGGATGGTATAATATAAGAACTGGAAATTTCAGTGTGGATGTAGCCCAAGTTGGCTGAACCATGATATATCTGTGTCTCTCTTGTAATGTGTATGTGTGACGATATTTGCATTTCTGTTTATTGTTATTTCTCTGTGATCCTATTTTTCTAACAAATCCATGGCTCTATACTTTGTAATACTCACATTATCTATGCTCTTGAATCACCCTCAACAATGTTCTCCATTGAGGAATCACACATCTCTAATGAATAAGTAGAACATGCATGGATGAAGTCAATCTCATCATCACAACTCTCCTCCTCTATATAATTGGAAGTCACATGGATGGAAGAAACAAATTATATAAATATATTGGGTGGTACCATCACCCCTATATTCTCCTAAGCCACTAGATCAGTAATATTGACATTCACCCTGATCACAAAAGGAAATACTAACAAAATGAAATATCTCAGAATCGCACTATATGGGTTGGAAGCTAGATATACATGTTCCTTCTAAGAAGCAGAATCTAATATAGCTTAAAGACCCTGATATAGCCCTAGAAACCAGACAAAAACAAATGTAGCCTTCGAAATCCTAATGTGGACCTACAACCCTGGAGACCTAATCTAGAATAATTTTCTATCCCTAGAGATATAACCTCGCCCTAGAGACCTAATCTATCCCTATAGAACCTAATCTAGCTTATAGACCCTAATCTAGCCCTAGAAACTAGACACAAACAAATGTAGCCATGGAAAGCCTAATGTGGACCTACAACCATGGAGATCTAATATAGAATACTTATCTATCCCTAGAGACTTAACCTAGCCCCAGAGACATAATCTATCCCTATAGAACCTAATCTAGCTCATAGACCCTGATCTAGCCCTAGAAACCAGAAAAAAACAAATCTAGAATTGGAAAACCTAATGTGGACCTAGAAACGTGGAGACCTAATATAGAATACTTATTTTCCCCTAGAGATGTAACCTAGCCTGAGAGACCTAATAAAGCCATATAGAGCCTAATCTACCTTATAGACCTTAATCTAGCCCTAGAAACGAGACAAAAACAAATCTAGAGACACTTGGCACCCCGTGGCCAGTCAAGGATTCTTTGAGGATTTGCTCTGCAACATGGAACCCGAAAAGGAGAGAGAAATAGGGTTCCATCAGCTACCACATGTGCATATGGCTAGTGTGGAGGTGTTCACGATGGCCATGCACTCCTGAGAGCGTTCAGATGAGAATTGACCTGCTTTTGCAAAATTGGAATGGCCTTCACTGAGCAAAACCCTAGTTCTGGAGATGGCACAATTGTTAGATTGTGGTAACCTCGGGATGTCCTCCATGGTTCAGATGCCTTACATGGACGTACATTAGCTGCATAGGCATCAGGATGGAGTAGAGTGTGAGATGCACTCTACTCAGTGGCATGAGCCCAGTGGGGTGGGGATGCATGAAGAGCTTGAGGGGAGATTGACCTTTGCATGCATGAGTAGTGCATGACCTATCAACATTCAGTGACCGCATGCAAAAGTGACTTTTTTCATGCACCGAAAAATAGGGTTTTGGAAAACCTAATTCATTGGTGAGATTATTTATAGAGGAAGGGGGTCCCCATATGAGGTTACTCAGTAGTATCATCAGAGAGAGATACTGCCATAGTGAGGAGGATGTGACTGTCCATGTGGGGCGACTTTCTGAGATAGAGAGGAGTTGCTGTAGGAGATAGGAAGGTCAGATCTGAGCTAGATCAGTGACCTTTAGTTCCAGTGAGACCAAACACCCATTACTGTGAGCTGAGAGAGCTCAACAGTGTGATTTCTACTTAGATTGGAGGAGGCCGAGTTCTATTGGAGGAGGAAGTTTTACTTGAGGGGAGAGAAGCTCATTGTGAGATGGATTGACTGATTAGGAATCTGTGACTTCCAAGATAGCCTTTCCTCAGGATTTGAGGAAGGTTAGGGATGATCGGAGCTCAGATCGGTTAAGATCTGGAGCAGTATTAGCATTTGACATCCATAGGGGAGGGCACACTTGTGCATGTAGAGGAGGTTGATTTCATCAGTGGGCAGTCTTCAGAGCGAACATATCAGAGTAGAGAGATCTAGAGAGGGCAGATCTATCAGAGGCACCATCAGAGCACTCAGATCCAGTTTGGTAGTTAGGGCATACTTCTTTAGTGCATGCATCAACTGGATGCATGCAAGTCAAAGAGTTTGTCCTGTTGAGAGGGATTGATTTACTGACTGAGGTAATTCTATATTGTATTGTATTTTATACATCTATATGCTCTGGGATCAAGAGAGAAGATAGCCCCATAGTTAGCTAGTTTTTCCCAAAAGGGTTCCACGGTACATCTATTGTATTTGTGATTGATTGCATTTATTGACCTTTGCATGCATGAGTAGTGCATGACCTATCAACATTCAGTGACTGCATGAAAAAATGACCTTTTGCACACATGCATGCAAAAGTGACTTTTTCCATGCACCAGAAATTAGGGGTTTGGAAAACCTAATTCATTGGTGAGATGATTTATAGAGGCAGGGGGTCCCCATATGAGGTTACTCAGTTGTATTATCAGAGAGAGATACTGCCAGAGTGAGGAGGACGTGACTGTCCATGTGGGGCGACTTTCTGAGACAGAGAGGAGTTGCTGCAGGAGCTAGGAAGGTCAGATCTGAGCTAGATCAGTGACCTTTAGTTCCAGTGAGACCAGACACCCATTACTGTGAGCTGAGAGAGCTCCATAGTGTGATTTCTACTTAGATTGGAGGAGGCCGAGTTCTATTGGAGGAGGACGTTTTACCTGAGGGGAGAGAAGCTCATTGTGAGATGGATTGACTGATTAGGAGTCTGTGACTTCCAAGATAGCCTTTCCTCAGGATTTGAGGAAGGTTAGGGATGATCGGAGCTCAGATCTGTTAAGATCTGAAGCAGTATTAGCATTTGACATCCATAAGGGACGGTGCACTTGTGCATGCAGAGGAGGTCGATTTCATCAGTGGGCAGTCTTCAGAGTGAGCATATCAGAGCAGAGAGATCTAGAGAGGGTAGATCTATCAGAGGCACCGTTAGAGCACTCAGATCCAGTTTGACAGTTAGGGCATACTTCTTCAGTGCATGCATCAACTGGATGCATGCAAGTCAGAGAGTTTGTCCTATTGAGAGGGATTGATTTACCGACGGAGGTAATTCTATATTGTATTGTATTTTATATATCTATATGCTCTGGGATCAAGAGAGAAGATAGCCCCATAGTTAGCTAGTTTTTCCCAAAAGGGTTCCACGGTACATCTGTTGTATTTGTGATTGATTGCATTTATGTTGAGTTAGTAAATGCAGATCTAGTAGTTCAAGTTTATTTATTTATGAGCACATATTGATTTAGAGACTCATAGCACTTGAGATATTAGGGCGATCCAGAGGGAGTAGTGATCTTTGGATCTCATATATTTACATGGTATCAGAGCCCTGTTGAGGGTCAGGGTGAGCAGTCACACATAGATCTACAGTGTTGGTGACTAGATTTGAGATATATCTAGTGGATCCATGGACATAGAGGCTAGATTTAATAGATCTGAACATTCTCGTTCAGATCCATGGTTGTAGAGGTCAGATCTATCAGTTCAATTGGTGTGTGGTCAGATATGAGATAGATTTTCCAGATCTATGATCAGGAGAGACTCTTGTTCATTGTGGGTTATAGTTTCTTAAGTTGGGTGAGTATGGCTACTGGTTTGAGAGTGGTGGACCGGTTGGATGGTGCCTCCAACTACAGTGCATGGAGGGCACGTATTACTCTCTTGCTGAAAAAGAGTGAGCTATGGGATGTTGTGAACAACATGACCGCAAATCATGTTACTGTTCCATTTGATGCCACTTCCAAAGCAGTGTATGACAAAAATAATGTGAAGGCTTAGAGGATCCTTCTTGATGCAATCAAGGATCAACTTATCCCACATGTCTCTACCAAAGACAATGTGTTTGAGATGTGGGATGCATTGACTAGTCTGTACCAGAGCTCAAATGAAAACAAGAAGATGGTTCTCAGAGAGAAGTTGAGAAGCATCAAGATGGGGAAGGATGAGAGCATGGTTACCTATCTCACTAATATCTCTCAAGTAAGAGATGAGTTGGGAGCATTCGGTGAGAAGGTAGAGGATAGTGAGCTAGTTCGACATGCCTTCAATGGCGTGACTGTGTCATGGGCAGTGTTTGTTCAGTCTATCATAGGTCGTGAGAACCTTCCCAAGTGGGATCGACTGTGGGATGCACACAGGAAGAGACCTAGAGAGGGTACATTCAGTTTTTAGCTTCTGCCATTCCATAGGAGGACGATGTGGCTCTCGCAATAGGTGGGAAGAAGGGGAGAAAATAGAAGAAGGATCTGAGCAAGATCAAATGTTTTTCCTGCAATAAGTATGGAAATTATGCGGGACAGTGTCTGCATAAGAAGAAAGGGAAGTAGGTGAAGGATGAGCAGGTGGCAGCAGTAGAGGAGGTGGATGAGTTCTCTTCTCAGTTTGAGAAGTAGTTCTCACTCGCCACAGTTCAGTCAGGACATGATAGTCATCTACCAGAGGCTTAAGTTGATCAGAGGTGGAGAGTGCACGACACTCTCAATAGTCATATGATAGGAGTGCGAGATGTGTTCCTGATACTTGAGCATACATCAGTGCAGTTGACTCAAGATATTCAGGGGGTTGACCAGTTGGTTATTGGAGTGGGCAGAGTGAGATTTATGCTTGACCATGGGGAGCTCCTGGAGGTTTCAGGAGTGTTCTTTGTTCCAGGACTTAGAGGGAGTGTCCTTTCAGTAGCAGCCTTGGAAGCAGCATGCTACCTTGTAATATTTCACATGCTACCCTGTAATGGTTCATAGGGATCGATTCTTCACCTATCCTAGAGGAGTAGAGCCGGTGTTATTTGGTCACAGGATCAATGGTGAGTACTTGGTTCATGGACTTCCTACTTCGGGAACATATGGATGGCTGAGTGCATCCTCTTCAGATATAGAGGAGGATGATGAGCAGGATGCTGATAGCCGAGATGAGGCCAGGATGAGTGAGCTGATTCAGCAAATGGGCGGATGAGATGTTCACCATGATGAGGATCAGGGTAGTGATTCTGGAGTTCAGATGGATGAGTGAGATGCTCTTGAGAGTGATGGAGATGTGGAGATTGAGCCCTTAGGCTCATATCAAATAGATGAGCATGTTGCTCATGCAGGCACCAGTCAGAGAGTGAGCCAGTATGACATGGTTGAGATGGACTTGGCTTAGGAGAGAGCTCAATCAGTTCAGTCAGCGTAGGAACAGAGGGAGTTGACTTACAGATCTCAGTCAACTTAGGGTCATAAGCAGATGACTTACAGAGCGGTAGATCCACTTGACAGAGGATTTCAGAGTTGGTTACAGCAACAGAGACTCAGAGGGAGTCTGAGTTAGAGTGCAGTGACAGAGTCAGCAATGGTTGATAGGAGGGCTTCTTCTGAAGCCACACATATGGATATTGATAAGAGTTCTTCAGGTCAAAGAGAAGTGGTAGAAAGATCATTTAGATCAGTTTCAACAGCAACAGGCTTGTTGGATCCAAGCATGAGTGTTAGGACTTCCCTCGTTAAGAGGGAGTGTTAGATTGTGGTAACTTCGGGATGTCCTCTGTGGTTCAGATGCCTTACATGGAGGTACAGTAGCTACATAGGCATCAGGATGGAGTAGAGAGTGAGATGCACTCTACTCAGTGGCATGAGCCCAGTTGGGGGGGTGCTGCATGCAGAGCTTCATGGGAGATTGAACTTTGCATGCATGAGTAGTGCATGACCTGTCAACATTCAGTGACTGCATGAAAAAGTGACCTTTTGCACACATGCATGCAAAATTGACTTTTTTCATGCACCAAAAATTAGGGTTTTGGAAAACCTAATTCATCGGTGAGATTATTTATAGAGGTTGGGGGTCCCCATATGAGGTTACTCAGTTGTATCATCAGAGAGAGATACTGCCAGAGTGAGGAGGACATGACTATCCATGTGGGGCGAATTTATGAGATAGAGAGGAGTTGCTGCAGGAGATAGGAAGGTCAGATATGAGCTAGATCAGTGACCTTTAGCTCCAGTGAGACCAGACACCCATTACTGTGAGCTGAGAGAGATCCACAGTGTGATTTCTACTTAGATTGGAGGAGGCAGAGTTCTATTGGAGGACATTTTACCTGAGGGGAGAGAAGCTCATTATGAGATGGATTGACGGATTAGGAGTTTGTGACTTCCAAGATAGCCTTTCCTCAGGATTTGAGGAAGGTTAGGGATGATCGAAGCTCAGATCTGTTAAGATATGGAGTAGTATTAGCATTTGACATCCATAGGGGAGGGCGCACTTGTGCATTCAGAGGAGGCCGATTTCATCAGTGGGCAGTCTTCAGAGTGAGTAGATCAGAGTAGAGAGATTTAGAGAGGGCAGATCTGTCAGACACACCATCAAAGCACTCAGATCCAGTTTGGTAGTTAGGGCATACTTCTTCAGTGCATGCATCAGTTGGATGCATGCAAGTTAGAGAGTTTGTCCTGTTCAGAGGGATTGAGTTACCAACTGAGGTAATTCTGTATTGAATTGTATTTTATACATCTATATTCTCTGGGATCGAGAGAGAAGATAGCCCCATAGTTAGATGGTTTTTCCTGAAAGGGTTACAGGGTACATTTGTTATCTTTGTGATTGATTGCATTTATGTTGAGTTGGTAAATGCAGATCTAGTAGTTTGAGTTTATTTCTTCATGAGCATATATTGGTTTAGAGACTCATACCACTTGAGATCTCAGAGAAATATAGACGAAGTAGTGATCTCTGGATCTCATATATTTACAAAAATAACACCATTTTCGAGCGTTGGAGGCATGGTGGTCAGGTCCCACAGCTATAAACCAGTGTCTTGAGTCCATCAGAATTGACAACTTCGTGATCATAGCCAAATATACATTGTATCGATTAATGCTAATTCCTATATACATTTCTCCATGTCTATATTTTTTTTCACCTTCTGCAGACTCAACAAAATTATTACCAGTACAAATATTTTGAAGTAAATATTAATTTATTGCTGTGCACCACTAAATTTCAGTTATATCTTGCTCATGTTTAGGCAGTAATGTAGTTCCTCTTGAAATTCCATTCATGATAGAAACTATGGAGGGCATGTTCTATATCGTAATTGCATCTGATCAGGTTCGAAAAATGACTTTACTAGTGTTTGAAGGAAGTTATAGGCCCCTACAAACAACTTACAATGCTTCAATTTAGACCAAATTCACATCATAAACCTTCTACAAGTGTTCAATTATATAATACAACTTCCATGAATAGTGGTAATATTTCCTTATCATCTGCCATAACATTAGGGAAAATTGTATCATAATCGATCAAATTGGTATTGATATTCCACGTTGATAAGGGTAAATGTCACTATTTCATAATATACATTTCACCTCATTAGGGCATGATCGGTTCTACAATAATGTATCTATGCTTTGGCAATATGGTCTTATCATTTCTAATAATAGTGGCCATTTTTATAAGTTATTTCACAATCAAATTGACATTGTCTATATGTAACAATATGTTATAACATCTTCAACATATTGAACTATGTAAATACAATGATTTTTTTATTTTATTTTAATATATAAATTAATTTTACAAATTTTGATTTTTTTAAGCATAAAAAACTGTAATTTTTGCTATTCATAGAATCAAAAGGTACATCTCCCATGCATAATATCACTTCATATCTGTGGAGCATCTGAAGTACACAACTAAATCAAGGTCCTCCCAACCGCAATCCAAAAATTACAAAAGTATTTGCAGCACTTCAAAATGTGCTCTACATCAAACCAAGACCTTCCTCAAACCATGCCAACAAAAGGCTCAGGAATAATGTAAAAAACAAGATGAAGGATGTCATCCTTCAAGATGAAATATCTTCAGATTCAAAAAAGTAGACAAGCCATTTTCAACCAGAATTCCTTCTAGAATTTCTTCCCACATAAGAAGACCTTCCATAGAATCAAGAGCATATTTGGATAGCATGTCATCAACTTTATTTTTGTCCTCCAACACCATTGATCAAGTGATATAACGTGTAGAGGCCATAACTTATTTTCCTAGTTTACAATAACTAGTGAATCCCCAAAAACATTATGACTATCAATACCCAAAATAGTAGCGAGTTTTTCCAAACACCAAAGTGCTAAAAGCTAGCTTTAGTATTAGTTCCCCACCCACAATTTAGCTTTATCCCGAAAAAGAGATCATCGCAATAGGTTTTTGAATCGACGTTTTGGACCAGACTAGTGTAGTCCATCATTAGGAGAGAGATGATGGACCACACTAGTCTGGTCTGAAACCTCAGTTCAAAAACCTATTGCAATGGATCCATCAGACTCCTCTCAAACTGTCACTCACAGAAGCCCGATAATTGAAAGTGATTATCATTTATCCTGAGTAAAGCACCAACACCACATATACCATCTTTTGCTGCACCATCAAAGAATCCTGTGGCCATTGTTGTGTCAGGAAGCTCAACTATATGTCTCTTCAATTGATTCTTAGGACCAACCATTGCAAATTATTTATAATAACTAATGTTTCTCACGAAACTTGCAAACAAATTTAAAGGATTGTACTAAACTATTGCACGGTTCCTAGACTTCCATATATCCGAGCATATAAATATTGAAAGAAGTCTATTTTCGAAATTATTCTTTACCATCTCAAGAAATTGTCTTCAATTGAACCATGACCCCATACCTAATGTATGTTTAAAATATTAGTAATTTTCTTCCGTAGTTGTATACTATAAGAGCAAAGCACAAAAAAGATGGGTTATAGACTCCCCATCATCCTTACCCAGAACACAAATATTGGGACCCTTCGAATTTCTGCATTGTAAATTATCCCATGTCAATAAACAATTTTCAAAATATAGCCATAAGAAGCATTTAAGTTTTTTTCGTAAGTGCCACTTCTAAAGTTATCATGTACCACCATTTTGGAACATCATACGAGAAGTTGTTCGCAATAACATAATATGCATACTTTACAGATACTTGCCCCGAAACTTGATTACTAGCCCAAACCAATTCATCCTTGTTAGAGTAAAGTTTGACACTATTCAAGGAATTTATATATTGAGAATATTCCTTAGCCCAATTATTGCTCAAACCCAAATCTCGAGCAGTCAACCAATAAGAGTTAGAGAACTGTAACCAAGATGGCCTTTATATATGGGTGAGGGTGGTAAAAGCCACATTTGATCAATATTCCAGAACACATTTGATCAATATTCCAGAACATAGGGTAAAGGGTGTAATTTTCCTCCAATCCTAAGATAAGATCCACACCAATAAAAAAATGTAACCCCAACCTACCTTCCAAGCTAAACCTTGAACGATCCAAGGGAAGACCTTCACAAAGCCACATAAAAAATTTGAATCATTTCTTACATTTTTATTTGGTTTCCTCATCCATTCAATTATACTTCCTTTAATATATTTTCCTTGCAAAAATTCGCACAACCCTTTTTGAAACAGTCTCCACCACAGACTTTTCATACTCAAAGGAATGCTGAAACAGTGTACGTTTTTTATATTCCAACCTCCCTACCTTTTTGGTTTTGACAGTCTTTCCCAATTGGCTAGATGAACTCTCCCACCATTATGATACCAAAGAAATGTAAACATCTTCCTCGTGATTGCACTAAGTATAGATTCCTCAATTTTATAAATTTTAATTATAAATGAATACGTTAATAAATTAACAAAATACTACATATTAAAATAACAAATAAAAATGTCAAGGATATAGTGGTCTCTTGGTGGGGATAGATGGATTTCATTCCATCCACTCAGGTTCAATTCCGTTGAGACATCTTCTAGCTTGGATGACCAGTTGATGGTTTGCTCAACCTACCATTCATAAGAAGGTGGATTTTTCACTTGAAATAAAAATATAATAATTTTAAAACATAAAAATGATTAAAATTTAATTTATTCATATATTAACAAATCCGATATTAAAAAAAAAATAAAAACAATCCCTAAGGAAATATTAATTTCTCATTACTTAAGTGTACAATCTCTCCATCGATTCCTAAACATATTTGAATATCATCTTAACTTTACTCCCAAATAAGAGCGAGAGCACCAACCGAAATTAAAAAAATCCCTAAGGAAATATTAATTTCTCATTACTTAAGTGTACAATCTCTCCATCGATTGCTAAACATATTTGAATATCATCTTAACTTTACTCCCAAATAAGAGCGAGAGCACCAACCGAAAGGAAATTTTCGATGTGAATGGATAAATGAAATGGAACACGCCTAGAATGTGATTTATCCAAATATTAATTTCTCATTACTTAAGTGTACAATCTCTCCATCGATTGCTAAACATATTTGAATATCATCTTAACTTTACTCCCAAATAAGAGTGAGAGCACCAACTGAAAGGAAAGTTTCGATGTGAATGGATAAATGAAATGGAACACGCCTAGAATGTGATTTATCCAAAACAACTTGGAAACCCACCTAAGTAGGAGGTACAAAGTCAATGTCATTTTGTAAATTTTGTTTAAAAAATAAAAAATAGTAAATATTTTTTATTCTAAATTAATGATATATCGAGTTTCAATAATTCTCTTGATATGTGCTTTGTAATAAGAAATATAATTCCTTCCATACTCAAGATGAAGTTGATATATAACAATTAAGAAAATATTAATAAAAATATGTATATTTCAATGTTTTTGTATAAAATAAATATTACATTCATTCTAACATAATATATCAATTTCATATATAGAAAGAAAGAAAATAATTGATTTATTTTTATATGTTTTGATAGAGATATTTGAATATTCACTTTAGATATATATATGTATATATATATGTAAAAGGAAAAAAATATATAGAATCTATTTTTTTTATGATGTGTTTTCCAAGTCAGTGCATGGCAACAAGTGATAATTATAGTAAAAAAGATTATTGCATCAAGCATGCTAAAGGTGGGGTGAATTACAATAAAATAAAAATATATATGAGAAACACAATGCTACTACAACTAGTGTGAATCCATCTTATTTCTGAATTTATCATACATGAGAAGGATCAAATCCGTAAAGGAGAAACTATTTTTGAGTGTAAATATTTCAGGAAAATTTTATCTTAAACAAATACAATGTAAAGTTTTATCTTAAACAAATACAATGTAGTATAAACATAAATGCAGAACTAGAGATGGAAAAAAAGGTCTCATCTTGACAAGCGTGGATAAACAATGTATTATCAATTTCATATATAGAAAGAAAGAAAATAATTGATTTATTTTTATATGTTTTGATAGAGATATTTGAATATTCACTTTAGATATATATATGTATATATATATATAAGGAAAAAAATATATAGAATCTATTTTTTTTTATGATGTGTTTTCCAAGTCGGTGCAGGGCAACAAATGATAATTATAGTAAAAAAAATTGTTGCATCAAGCATGCTAAAGGTGGGGTGAATTACATATATTAGATATTGAGATAAAAAAACATACAATAAAATAAAAATATATATGAGAAACACAATGCTACTACAACTAGTGTAAATCCATCTTATTTTTGAATTTATCATACATGAGAGGGTTCAAATCCCTAAAGGAGAAACTATTTTTGAGTGTAAATATTTCAGGAAAGTTTTATCTTAAACTAATACAATGTAGTATAAACATAAATGTAGAACTAGAGATAGGAAAAAAAGGTCTCATCTTGACAAGCCTGGATAAACAATGTATTAGAATAACTAGAAATATAGAAAGCCTACATGAGAGGGGTGTCATAGAAGTACACAATGCATGTAAGGAATAGGATGGAAGGTGTGGACATACAGGAAAAAGAAGGATAGTGTTTTCATTTTGAAGTCATTAAATTCATCGTCTCTCTATCTCATAATGATTTCTCCAAAGGACGCTTGATGTGCCCTATGAGAATGAAGAAACTACCACTTTTGTAACAGTATATGGCTTTGTGGTTAAACAAGCTCAACAAACAATTTCCTGTTGTTTGCAAACTGCAGCCTAGGAAGTGGTGACAAGTTGCTTGCATCTGACGATCACATTCACTTGTTCCAACTTTCTACATAATAGTGGGTCACATTAGGAATATCTAACACAAACATGCTCCATAAATGAGGTGGACCATAAATGAGGTGGAATAAATTTTTTGTTCCTGTCTGGCCGTGGCTATCAATTTTTCAAACCTTGTCTGATTTCATATTTTAGCCATCATTCGTAGAGCTTATCGGAATTGGATCTTTGATCCCCACTCACCTTCCTCTGCACTCCCTATACTGAGCATTATCTCCCACGCTCCACCCTCATCTCCCAAAACTCTCCCCAATCCAACGCTCTCCTCATATTCACGCACCTCCACCACTATTGCGCCTTCCATCTATCCTCACGTGATTCCTCCTGCATCTTACCATCTCCCAGCCTACACACACATTCTCCCACTCCCATCTACACCTCACGATCCTTCTCCGATATCACCTTGTTTCCCTGATAACTTTTTTCTCCACACCCTTACTCATCGCACCTCATCTTCATATGTGGCCTCCACCGTTGCCATCCCCCCCGCGTTAACAGACCTCACTCAACAAAGGGCCTTTCCCAGCATTGCGCCTTCTCTCCCTACCTACGCGCTCATCTAACCAATACACAATCCCTCAAATTGTGCCCCCCTCTCCCTCTTTAACGTGTCCACACTGAATTTCATTCTCCGTGCAACCATCCAACCCTACCCTCCCCTCCTTGCATTCTCGCCCCTACAAGTATGCATCACCTCGACCTGGCCCTTATCACACCCATGATCCATTCTCGTACCCTGTGCACTCCTTCCTCACATAGTGCTCCACTCAGACTTGCATGCACTTCACTATTGCTTTCCTCCATGCGCGTTATCAACTTCACACAGTCCCTTCACCTATGGTTCCCCCCCTATGACCTCATATTCACACCTCGCATACTCAACGTTCTCGAAACCCATGCATTCCTACACCTCCAGCTCCACACCATCGAGCCCACCACTCCTACTGCACGATCCAATTTCCCACTGCTTGCTGCCTCCCTCTCCATTGTCATCTTCATCCAAAAACCCTAGCTCCCCATCTCCTCTAAGTCTAATTCAAAATATTTTTATAATAATAATAATATTTATTATTAAATTTTTGAAACTCTATTTCAATCTCATTCAAAAAGATATATTTATATGAAATGATAACATATTATTATTATTATTATTATTATATTTTCATTTTTTCAAAACTATTAAAGGAAGAACAATAAAATTATTGTTTTTATAATAATAGTTATTATTAGTCTTACTATTATTTTAATAGTTATTTTTTTAGTTGGGAATAAAAGAGAGAGCTCGGTCAAAATGGAAGAGGATGACTTTACTAAAAAGAGGAAAAAACTTTTTGCAAGGTCTCATCGAAAGTGGCTACGGCGATGCTGAAAGTTTATGGAATATTTGATGAAAGTCCTATTTTCATTGCTATTCATCTGGCTAACAAAGAAAATTTTATTAATGTTGATGTTGCTAATCAACTACAAGTCCCACAATCAAGTATAGAGAAGAACGAGTTGAACGAAGATCAAATAAATGGATTACACTTACATATATTGATGATTATATTTTTGTGTCTCAATTCATCTTTGCATCTATAGACGACAATATTATTGACATAATGATAGGTTCCAATTGGTCAAAAACATTGGGAACATTCACTGTCGATGCAAAAAAGAAGTTCATGACCTTCTTCCATGAGAAGAAGAAAATAACAATACATGACCTATCAGTGAGAGTTCCCCCATCAAAAAATACAAACAAAGAATCAACTTATGGAAGCTATGAATATTTAGAAGAAGGAATAAAGTGTTTAAACAAACTCATCATGGACAAAGATAATGAAATGGGGCAAGTCCAGAAAAAATTAGAATGTTAAGAGTTAGTAGTCGGTCAATGTCAATGGGCGGTCGCACGAAGTTGGTTCTACTTTTTAGTGCCACTTTAGAAATTGGAAACGCATTTCCGAAATGGAAATCCATAACACATATGCGCTATTGTGGCTAGGTTTGGATAAACCCGAGCCCAAAATCGAGGCTAAGGTTAGTTAGCATATATCTCAAGTGCGATTTATCGCACTAGCGTTTTGTAAGAGTTACAAATCGCAAGTGTGATATATCGCACTAGCGATATATCGCAAGTGCAATTTGTAATACAAAAATTGTTGAACTCAATAAGCGACCATTACAAAAACTTTAATTGTTGAATATTTCTTAATATAGTTACAAATCGCAAGTGCGATTTGTAATACAAAAATTGTTGAACTCAATAAGCGACCATTACTCATGACTCATCTAAAATGCATCTCAATACTGCAGATTTATGTACAGCACTATATCAGCCTATGGCATCTTCTTTTTAGCCACTCCCTCACTCAAGCTTTGGCAATTCTTCCTCTATGCTTACACTACCTTAAGGAATTGGATATACTGCCTTGAGGAATCCATTGTAACTAGAGCATAATTATCTCAGCGAGACTTGGTACAATAGTGCAGCAGTCAAAATTCTACAACCAAGGCATCTATTTGTAAAATTCAGGTAACCATCGGCACTCATAAAGTCAATACCCAAGATGGATTTACTCTTTATGTTAGTAATGCTTTTTCAATTTGATCTCCCCACAACGCAAACATTCCCTTTAGTTGCAAAATATATGCTTCAATAACAACTCATCTTAGGGGAATCCCTTTTGAGTGGAGGCATGCATTCTCCATATCTAAGGTAATCCCTCGTAATCCCTTTTAAGTTGAGGTATGCTTTTTGTATGAAGCTTTGCATGCATTGTTGAGTACATACAATCGAATCTAAATTTATAACAATTTTATTTCAAAAGAGCTTATAAATATTTTTTTGTTATTATTAGTAACTTTTAATTATTTTCAACATAACAACACTTTCAGCATACCAATTTCAACAAAAACATGTACATACTATTAACTTCAATTGTAATCCATATACAATTAGTTTTTCATTAGTAACTAGGAGTCCCAAACATATTATCATCATACTAATAAGCTTCTTTTGACACACGTTACCAATGAGATGCTCATTTTGTTATGGTTTGTGCACACATTCAGGGATGTCCTACAATTTACATGCATCTTAATTCATAAACCACTAAAAAATTCAATCCCAGGTTTAGATAAAAACATTGGTCAAGATAATTAAATTTAATTTAGTCCAAGATGGAAACATATTCTATCATTGCATCTTAATTCATAGACCACTCAAAAATTCAATCCCAGGTCAAGATAAAACATTAGTCAAGATAATTAAATTTAATTTTGTCCAAGATGACAACATATTCTATCATTGATTCATTGATTATTTATAATAGTTAATTTCTATGGTACAAGGAATCCTTACTTTTTAGGTCAAACACCAACCAACATAAACATAATCTTGAACTTGTCCAACTATAGAAATTCACAAAGAGTCAAAGAAATCATCCCTTGCTTATAATAAAAACTTTGCAAAAACTTTAACTATTACAAATCGCAAGTGCGATACATCGCAAGTGCGATACATCACAAGTGCGATTTGGAATACAAAAATTGCAAAACAAAAATTGTTGAACTCAATACTTGCGACCATTACAAAAACTTTAATTGTTGCATATTTTTTAAGAGTTACAAATCGCAAGTGCAATATATCGCACTTGTGATTTGTAATACCAAAAAAAAAAAAATAGTGGCCCGCGGCCTCATTTTCGCATACACAGTCAAGGTCGGCGATTTCGGGAGGGTGAAAAAATGCACAGTCAATTCGAGTTTGAGAGAATGAGGAGGCAAATTAGGAAGAGCCAATTCACACTTGGGATACAATGGAAGGTAAGTTTCCCTTTCCTTCCAAATTCCTTTCAATTTTTGTTCTTGTGTTTGTCAATTTAATAGTTTTTGTTTTTTTTTTAACCAATTTAATAAAATTTGCTACATATTAAACCAAACAATGAAATTTATTAATTAAATTTTGAACTTGTTGTTGTAATCTTAACAGAGGACACAAACCCAAACACAAACCCAAACCCAAACCCAAACCCAAATCCAGACACAAACCCAAACACTAAGGAGGAACACGACCGAAATATAGAGATTATGGTTCGTTTGGGTGCATTGAGGCGCCTTAGCTCACTATTTAGAGGGGGCGACCATTTAAGATAATATTTAGTTGAGGCATTAGATACCATAACTAACACAATTTCCAATGCCCAAGGAGCACTGTACAACATTAGCTCATACAAAGATTGCCAGAGGCAATTCTATTCCACTAGGTTGAGCTACAAAGATGTCAAAAAACTAAAGATAACAAAAGACCAATTGTTTTCATTATTTCGAGACCCTAGCACCGGATTGGTTCCACCCACTAGTCGACCACACATTTCCATAGACTGGTGCGTGGAACCAAATATTAAATCCAATTGGATGGATCACTGGTACATGGTCTTCGATGAAGACCCTCACGGGATTAGAGACATCCCATTTTATTACCTTAGGAAGTTGTATGCAGAATTTATCTTGGGGAAACATGTGAACTATTTTGACATTCTAGAGTTCCAGGTGTAGGTCACAGGATTCCCAAAGATAAGGAAGGGGCTAGGACTGATCCTAACCATGTGCGACGCCCTCCATGAACACCAAACCCCCCTTAGATATATCCTGTAGCCGGTCTCATTCTTGATGATACGCAGGAGGCCTTACTCCATTTGGAAGATACATTGCTTCAACATGGGACTATCGTCTAAGGAAATGTAGGCCAAGGGGTTGGCACTTCCGAGGCTGGCCCATCTAGGGTTGGACCATCTCACATTTAGGATCCACTTTTTAGGTCCCTAGACCAAACCAGAGCTACACATCACACCAGTGATGCAGAGTCTTTGGAGTATCAGGTTATTCCACACCCTTGCACATCGTGTCTAAGCATATGCTATGGACCTGCTTCAGAGTTTCGCGGCGATGGATTACTCCGATATGCAAGTGAAATTCATTCTTTACATAGTATATATTTTGTTTTATATCACAGTTTTCAATTGTTTCGTAATTTATTTCTATTTAAATAATTATCTAACAATTTACGTGAACAAATATATAGTTGGTGTCCAATGTCACCCCACATTCACATAATCCGACCATTGATGTTGATGTCATTGATGCAGCGGTTAATGCTGCATATGATTTTGGTGCTTCACCATTAGCTGTAAGAACATTACTTTTTAATTTGTCATCGAGTGATTTACATATTTATAATTTAGAGATTGAAACATTCAATATGTCATAAAATTGATACAATATGTTTTATGTAGGGTGGGCATGATGAGTTTGTGGAATCCCAGGCCGTTCCCTCCCATGTAGAGCAAGATTCCCAAACTCAGGTATTCTTTCAATTATGCTTTTAATGATTTGAAACATGTATGCATTTAATTATTAGAAATTTTCTAATTGTATCTTCATGTTTTGTTACATAGCAATATTACTAGGCTATGTTTGACCGTCTATTTAGGCCAACATCATTTGTTCCACCCACCAGTGACCCTCTTCCCCCCCCCCAAGGTACGTGTACATGTCTCGCTTTCTTTGAAAAATTCATTGTCCGTCCATGTAGTATATATACAATCTTTTTCTCTTTGTATTTGTTGACATTGACATATATGTTACTTTATTCAGGCATCTAGTGATGCAATGGTGCTTGAAGAGCACCAAATCGATGTTGTTGGTGACCCACCTCTCCCCCCCAGGTACGCGTGTATGTCTCTCTTTCTTTGAAAAGGTCATTGTACATCCATACATAGTGTATACAGTCTTGTTCTCTTTGTATTTGCTGACATTGGTCCATATTTTACTTTATGGAGGCATATAGTGATGCAATGGTGCTTGAAGAGCACCAAATCGACGTTGTTGGTGACCCACCTCTCCCCCCCCAGGTACATGCATGTCTCTCTTTCTTTGCTAAGGTCATTGTACGTCCATGTAGTATATACAGTCTCATTTTCTTTGTATTTGTTGACATTGGTCCATATGTTTCTTTATGTAGGCATCTAGTGATGCGATGGTGCTTGAAGAGCACCAAATTGACATTGTTGGTGACCCACCTCTCCCCCCCCAGGTACGTGTATGTCTCTCTTTCTTTGATAAGGTCATTGTACATCCATGTAGTATATACAGTCTCGTTTTCTTTGTATTTGTTGACATTGGTCCATATGTTACTTTATGAAGGCATCTAGTGATGCAATGGTGCTTGAAGAGCAACCAATTGGGGCCACTGATGGCCCTCCACACCCCCCCAGGTACATGCAGTTACACTGCCAAGTACCTTTACTTACACATGCATGGTAAGTAAAAATGTTATATTTGCTTGGAATTTGAACAAATTTACATAGATTTGTTTTTAGTTTTATAGCTTGGTAAACTAACTTACAAACTTTGGTAACTTGTGTGTATAGACTCCAGAAATGAGAAGCAATCCTCCCATTTAGCGTTGGGGACCGCCATCCAGCAGCCGAAAAAGAAAGATTGACTTCTCAAAAGCCACTGACATTGGCAGTGAAAAGGGGGATAAATAGAAACCATGTATAGGGGGTGTAAATAGAATCCATGTATAGGGGGGATACATACATGTACCGTTTTGTTTGTATGTACACAAACATGTACAGTATGATCCACTATTTTGTATTTTGGCCATGGCATGCCATTTTTGAAAACATTATATTACATGTACATATATAATATAAAGCAATGTTCAGATTTATATATATGGTTGACTTTACATGGTTTTTACTAGATACATATATATGGTTGACTTATGATCCTGCCAACTATGTGATTTTGATGTGATTTTGTATCATCCTGCCGAGACTTATGACTTAGGATCTAGATATCATATTTCAATAACAAAGTGTGATGTACCACTTGAAATCTTATATATCATTTTTATTTTTTATATTTATGTTGTAATTTGTTTGTTTGATGTTGCTATTGCATTAGATGTTTAAAATATTGAAAAAAACCCGTCCCAAGAAAGCCTTGAAAATTAAATGAGATGGTTGAAACAAGTCTGACACAATAGTTCAAACAAATTCAACAAACATCTTCACAAGCAACACCAAAATGTTTCCATACTTGGTTGTCGCCATCCCAAACATGCTACAAGAATATTCTAAGGACTGTCAAACAACAATTCTACCTTTATTCTCATCTCGAGTTAGCATAAAAGATTCGTCTTTCTTAAAACTTTTAGATCTTTAAGAAATGCAACAAGAATCTAAATCTTGAAGGAATAACTGAAAGTAAACTACATGTGTAAATGTTGAGTTACAAGGAATTATTATAACCAATAAATTATGAAATGGTTAGTTACAAGGAAATAGTGTAACCAATAAATTATCAAAATAAACCCATAACCAATAAATCAAGTGTGGACCATGAATGTAATTTAGCATTTTCGAGATTATGTACCTTGAATGTGCACAATGAAAATTTATAGATAATGTACCTTGCACATGTAATTTCCAGAATTAACCTAGAGTGTGTAAAACACTTGGTTAGGGTGAATATGCTTTATTAAAACAAGAGATTAATGCCCAAATGTCCTTGAACGACATTTTCATGCGACTTGCAATTCGACATAACTCGGCAACTGGAGGTCGGATCGACAAACCGTCGATTTTGTTGGTCTCCTAGCATGCGATTACATCTAGGTATCCCTCTCGCTCGTGTTTTCATGTCCCAGTGACTTCATTGTGCATTCATTTCGTAAACTAGGGTTTTGCTCAGTTTCCATCATTGCAATCTTGTATTGTTGGGTCAACTCCACAAAACACTCCCCTGAGCTAGTGTTGGTAGTGTTCCCACATCGGCATTTCCCATACACACTTGTAGGAGCCAATGGCATGTAATCTTGTTGCTCCGTTTGTTTTTTCACTCCCAGACTGAAAGTCACCAAGTGTCCGTGAACGGCATTTTCATGCGACTTGCAACTCGACATAAATCGGCAACCGGAGGTTGGATCAACGAACCGTCGAATCTGTTGGTCTTCTGGCATGCGATTCCCTTTAGGTAGACCTCTCCCTCGTGTTTTCATGGCCCAGTGACTCCATTCTACATTCATTTCGTAAACTAGGGTTTTGCTTAGTTTCCATCAATGCAATCTTGCATTGTTGGCTCAACTCCGCAAAACACTCCCCCGAGCTAGTGTTGGTAGTGTTCCCACATCGGCATTTCCAATACACACTTGCAGGATCCAATGGCACGCAATCTTGTTACTCTGTTTGTTTTTTCGCTCTCAGACTGAAAGTCACCAAGTGTCCTTGAATGGTATGTTCATGCGACTTGCAACTCGACATAACTCGGCAACTAGAGGTCGGATCGACGAACCGTCGACTCCGTTAGTCTCCTGGCATGCGATTACCTCTAGGTAGCCATCTCCCTCGTGTTTTCGTGGCCTAGTGACTTCATTCTGCATTCATTTCGTAAACAAGGGTTTTGCTTAGTTTCCATCAATGCAATCTCGCATTGTTGGGTCAAATCCACAAAACACTCCCCCGAGCTAGTTTTGGTAGTGCTCCCACGTCAGCATTTCCCATACACACTTGTAGGAGCCAATGGAACACAATCTTGTTGCTCCCTTTTCTTTGTTGCTCCTAGACCGAAATTCATAGAGTGTCCCTGAACAACATTTTCATGCGACTTGCAACTCGACATAACTCGGAAACCAGAGGTCGGATCGGTGAACCGTCGACTTCGTTGGTCTCCTGGCATGTGATTACCTCTAGGTATCCCTCTCCCTTGTGTTTTCATGTCCCAGTTACTTCATTGTGCATTCATTTCGTAAACTAGGGTTTTGCTCAGTTTCCATCAATGCAATCTCGCATTGTTGGGTCAACTATGCAAAACACTCCACCGAGCCAGTGTTGGTAGTGTTCCCACATCGGCATTTACCATACACACTTGCAGGAGCCAGTGACATGCAATCTTGTTGCTCCATTTTTTTTTTCGCTCCGGGACCGAAAGTCACCAAGTGTCCCTGAACAACATTTTCATGCGACTAGCAACTCGACATAACTCAGCAACCGAAGGTCGGATCGACGAACCGTTGACTCCGTTGGTCTCCTGGCATGCGATTACCTCTAGGTAGCCCTCTCCCTCATGTTTTCATGGCCCAGTGACTTCATTGTGTAGTCATTGCGTAAACTAGGGTTTTGCTCAGTTTCCTTCAATGCAATCTCGCATTGGTGGGTCAACTCCGCAAAACATGTTTCAACATTAAGAAAACATGAATTATATGCACATACATGACACAAAATGCCATATACCGCAAAATAATATGCAATGATACAAATAGTAGTTACAAATTTGCGACAACAATGGACATATGTAATGAACATTTGTCAAAGTAGGATAGAAAAAAATATCGTAAACTACATTAATTGCGACCATAATATAGTAAACACTTTTGTCGAGATATTGCAGCATAATTTCAAAATGAACTAAATTTTCAATACACCATCCAACAAAGGCAATTGCAATTTATAATATCAATTCCAAAGAGGAATTAACCAAGATCATTTCCAAAGAATAAAAGAAAAAGCATTGATTCCATCAAAAGCTATCTTCCCCATACCAACTTGGATGCAAATTTCAAAGAATTCTTGTTGCAATAACATGCATGGTTTTAAAATATTGAAGTAGAAGACCCCCCATGTGATCTACAACAAATACATATGGCCTGCTATTTTTACATAAAATTGACACATTGATAAGCTACATAGGGATGGCAGTTTGCAGAAAACTAGTAATTTAACATTTATGCAATGTTGAACATAGACATTTCCTTGATGCATTCATAAACAACAGACATACTAATGACTTGTTCCAGCAACAACAATTGCAACAACCTACACAACTTCTCACTGTGATGTGGGTGAATGGATGCAATACAAATACAATTACATACAACGTTCTTTCCAATAGCCTTTCCAAAGAAGGGAATATTCATAAACTTGACATACAAGATAACTTTTGCCATATGAAGATGATGATAAACTTGACTCGAGAGCATGTTATTTTCCGATTTCTATTTGGTGGTGTCTAAAGACACTATTGTTCTTGGTGCCTCCAATGTGCCATAGATAGTGTTTGTATCCTAGGCACACGAAAGGATAAACATTAGTACTCTCGTAAGAAAATAAAGAAAATGTGCAAACAATATTTATAGATAACTCACCTGAGGTTGTAGGATCGTGTTTATAGTGTCCAGTATCCTATGAATAGTAAATTATGTCTTTGAATGGTATCCGAAAATCACAAATTAGTACATTGGAAATAAACTAAAGGATAAATAATTGAAATTGTGCTTCAGCACACACTTTAAGGATTAAATTTAATGCACCTGACAATCTAGCCACACTAGACAATCTAGTAACACTTGACAATGCACTCACTCGAGTAGGCCATCTGGATCATCTCTACTGCCGATGGTGTCCATCAATTTCTCATGCTCTAAATGAGGTAGCAAGTATCATACATGTGACCTATTTTTGTTCAAAATTGTGCACAGCTTGATGTTTATACCAACTACCAGGTTCGTGAAGTGGTATACAATAGCTCTTCGTTTATAATCTTGATATACATACCCACCCTTCCTTTTCTATTGTGCTACTAGTGTCAAGTACTCCCCTTTTATAACCATCGAGTCAGTTGGGAATTCAATATTTTCATCATTTGTAATAGGTTCGAGAATGGTTTGTTTCCCCTCTAAGCAACGTGCCAACCAATAGTCAGAACCCCATTCATTATTTTTTGGGGCAACCACAGCATATATCTGACCTATGAAAGGAAATCGAAAAAGGTTAAAAATACATAAATATTAAAAAAGGTCTTGCATGTAACATAAATAAAATTTCTTTCAATGTAAAGGCTTGTAGTGATTTAGGTACTACGGATTTACTTTTTTGTACTTGCTTGTATGAGATCCGATATGTGATCATAGTCTATAGAAATATATGTCTGATCATCTTCCAAATGGTCTATTTCATTAACCCCCTTGAAATTGGTGCCAAGTGTAACTCGATCCCATGTATCAACTGTATATGTATACTCACAATCATCCCATTCATCGATGCTACATGAACTACAAAAGAAATCCTTCAATCTTGTCCAAATTTGTAGGGACGAGTTGTCTGAGCTTCTAATTGAATAAAAACCTCAAGTTCCATGCACTGTGTTCACCCGATGTCTTTGGGATCGGTCCACATCTATCACCTCCCAGAATATTCTCTGCACTAGGTGTTTCCTTGTTGCTTGTTCTCCCATCATAGATGCACACCATTTGACTATAGATGAAGCGTCTCGAAGGCGAGAACCTGTAAAATTCATCTCTTCCCTTCGAAGGGAATTTTTTATGCATGCACTACCACCATTGTGCTCTCCTTTGCCATGACATGTTTCAATGTAGTTCCATGTATGTGGAACCTTGTATTTTATGTGCAACAAACAGAACCATTGAAATACACATGCATTCTTGAACTGTCCAACACAACCATCTCACCAAATCCAATGACGATAAAATGGTATATCCATAGCTATCACATGATCATAGAACAATTGAAAGCAATGTTGCACGTAATGGATGTCATGGGTCCAGTCGTCACTTATGTAAAAGTGACTTTCTTTCAATATCACACGTTTCTCTTCATTGCTATCTGGCCCATGTCGATAAGTGATATGGACCATTATGCTCACCTTCTCTGAGTGATAGTATTGACTTTGTATTTCATTTTGTGGTTGTATGGTGTAATTTTCCGCAAAGTCAACCACTGATAGTATTGTTCCTCAACGGAAGGTGTCCTGGCATTTGTGAATTGCTCATCTTGCCACCGTGCCATATCGACATGCTGAATGTACTGTTGGAAAAAAATAAACAATGTTATATCACAACATAAAAAGATTTACATGAATATTAATATACATCAATATTTAACAATGTTATAAAACAGCATAAACAATGTACACTCAGTTAAATGAACATTATTCGTGTATATTGTCACCTGTGAAGTCACCAATTTAATCTTCTTGCTTTCTTTCCCATCACATAGCTGATATGTCTCATACTGAAAGTTATGCTTCTCGACAATTACATTCCCGAATGCTTGATCTTCACTCTCATGGATGCAATCGGACCATAATGATAGCTCACCACAATTGTTGCAAGAACCCTCTACACATTGTTTTAAGTAATGTGTATGCCCATCTTGCCTCGGACACATTATGCTATGGATGAAATCTCTAGATGACATTGGCGGTACTATACTTGAGCATTCCTCCACATGGTTAGGATGCAAAAAACGACGTATATGTGCAAATGTATGATAATATAGATGAAACTCTATGTGGTATTTACAACAACAAGTGTTCCGGATTCTATTGATTCTAACATACGAAGCCTTGTATTTTTCAAAAGATCTTTGCCCGAGCCTTAGCTCTATGTGGGAAACTTTAAACATGTCGAACAATTGAGTTTGTGTCATGTCAAGATAATGTTTAACATGAGATTCATTGTTCATAGAACCCCTACAGCGTTTTAACACATCCTTCGTGTTAGAAGAACACCTAGTGTTATAGTGCCAAAAAGTGTGCACTAGTCCCTTCACTGCTTCGACCAACTTCATGTCTTTGTGGGGAAACCTACCGCTAAATGCCCATAATGTTTCCGTTTGTCCATCTACATCAAGGTTGTCTCTTCTAACTGAATATTTTTTAAGTGTCTTTGGATGTAAACGGACAATTTCTGATGTGCATTTAAGTAAACGACGTTGTCTTGTGGATCTAGATACAATTGATTTAGCTAATACTTGGCGAGCCACATTACAGTCTTTTGAACGAGTTTTTTTACCAATTGATGTGAATGCAGTAGCAAGAGATTTAACAATGTGATTACATGATTCAGTATTGTTCAATGTTCTTATGCCCAACTTTTTTCTAATAGTTTCCATACTTCTAGATTTAATCAAAGATAAAAAAAATTTGACATTTACCTGCTTCATATTTTGGTTCAAAATATTGTTTCATTATTTGAGAACAATGATGAAGGATTGTGCGTTTAGCCACCTTACCTTCCATGGAAGTCAATTCACTCTCGTCCACGTGTATGCATTTAGGAGTTCTCTTTCGTTTTGATGCAAGATTTCTTGTCGTTTGAAATGCTAGAGAGACGTTTACATCCACTGCAGGATGACAACTTCGATTAGGAGATTGAACCACCTGGCTTGGTTGTTGCGGAGTCTCATCAGGAACATACTGATTGAACTCTTAATAGGGTTGTCCGCTTAATAATGGACCAATATTTTCATCTTGGTTATAACCAACTTGCATTAAAGTTGCAATATCTTCCTCAACCTCTCCGTCAGGTATCTGTTAAGCAGGAATGGGAGGTATTTGCTCATCCAATGAATGCCAGGGATTTCTTGAATGTTCCCTCATCTTTTCTTTTTTAATTTCAGATTCTTCGGGTGTAAGCATCTTCCTCGCTGACTTCCGAAATCTATTACGTGGATTCCCCATTGAAATCCACCCAAAATTGTACAAAACCTATGGATATGTGTAATAAATGATTAAATTGCAGGTTGAACAGTACGCTCTGTGCGGGTTTTAGAAGAATTTTGTCTTTTCCTATACAGTAAAACTGGCCCACGGCCCACAAACCAATATTTTTTTATTAAACAAATATAGCATATGCGATATAACACAACTCCGTTTTAACTCATATGCATTATATTGCATATGCGATATGAACTCTATGCTTTTTACTCTTTTTCTAATGGCCAGTTTGTTATATATGTGATCGCTAAATCACATATGTGATATATCGCACATGCGTTATATCGCATATGCGATTTAGTGCATATCAACTATTGAAACCTCATTTAACCATGAAGCATAAAACATCACTTAATCCCTAGAAGATTGGATTTATCCTTGGACCATGGTAGTGTCTTCAAAACTATGTCTTGTTTGGAAATATTCGTAATGGTTCCTATATGACCATGGTCAACTCCTCGAGAACAATATTCAATGCATAAAAGAGTCTAATGGCACATATATCCCATATTAAGGCTAAATATCCCCTTTAAACGACATGTGTAGTGGTTTAAGACTTGTTTCTGTTACACTTTTGTCCCATTACCATGGTTAAGACCCTAAGACCCATCCTTAGTGCATAAAACCTCATACTAACACCCATATCCCACTAAAGGCCAAATATTCCATCTATAGTGCATGTGTGTTGATTTAGAGACTCATTGGACCATCTTTTCTTCCATGACTATGGTCAATGTCTAGAGATCCATCCCTCCCATCCAAAATGCTATAATGTCACCCTTATCCCCTTATAATACAATTTAGACTCCCAAGATTCCATCCAAACAATATATGGGGTGGCTCATGCCCCAACATTACATTGATTAAGCTAAAAGAGGTGTGGGGGGAGTCAAAGGAGGGAGAGGAAGTTGTAGAGGGAATCATGGGATGGAGGGATGGGTAGGGGATATATATGGGGGGGATGAAGGGAGGAGAAATATAAGGGGAAGGGAGGGATGGGTCTCTGGACATTAATGGAGAGGGGACTAAAGGGAGGAGAAATATAAAGGGAAGGGATTGGTGGGAGGGGAATAAATATAAGTGCGAGGGAGGGATGGGGGGGGGGAGATATGGGGGGGATGGAAGAGGGTGATATATAAAAGGGAGGGATGGTTGGGTGCAAGAAAGATATTGGATAATGGATGGAGGAAATATATAGCATAATGGATGGAGGGACAAATGGGGGGGGTCGTTAAAGAGTGAGAGGGAGAAGAGAGATGGATGGAGTGGTTGTATAGATAGAGGTATAGAGCGAGTGAATTAGAGAGACAAATGGCGGGTGGTTAAAGAGTGAGAGGGGGAGAGTCAGAGAGAGAGAGAGAGAGAGAGAGAGAGAGAGAGAGAGAGAGAGAATGATCGATGGAGGGATGGTTAGAGGGTGAGATAGTAGGGATTTAGGGAAATGAAGGATGGTCAAGGATGGTTACACCGAGGGATAGAGATGAGGGATTGTGTGTGTGTGTGGTTTTGTGTGTGTGTGTGTGTGTGTGTGTGTGTGTGTGTGTGTGTGTGTGAGAGAGAGAGAGATCGGGGATATTAAGAAAAAGAGAGAAAGATGGACAGATGAAGGAGGGATGAAGGCTTGAAGGAGGAGAGAGGAGGTAGGGAGAGAAAGTGAGGGATGGAGTGAGTGATAGGATGGAACACATGGAGGGAGGGAGGGGGGTAGAGAGAAATATTTTTTGCGGGAGGGGGGAAAACAAAGGAATTGTTTTAGAGGGTGTGTGGATGTGTGTGTGAGAGAAGGGAGTGGAGAGAGAGAGAATTAATTATGGGGGGAGAGAGAAGGGGATGGAGAGAGGAGGTAGGGGGAGAAAGTGATGTATGGAGTGAGTGAAAGGATCAATCATCAAGATTTATAGTTAAATGATTTGTTGTTTTTGAATCAATATGTCATGTCCCAAATTTGGAATTGGGTCACAATGGCCTAATCACATTGGCCATATTCATTAGAGTTTGTAAAATTGATGTTAAAGGTCAAATAATTGCCAAGGAGGAAAATTACTAGTTTCCTAGGTTTGGGGTGGAAGCTTTGGGATTTGGAATAATGGGGATAATAAATGATGTTTGAACATTAGAGTGGAATAAATATTTAATAAAGGATCTAAATAAATATATAGAAGTGAAAATCAAAGTGGCATTTGATCATGAAGACACATGGAGGAAGTGGGACCCACATATGGCTAGATTTCCCCACTACACTTGGCATCATTCTCTCACCAATTCGAATTCAAGGTGAATGGTAGCATACTTGGGGGAGTCCAAAAGGTATTATTCATGGCATGACACATACAAGGTCGAAATATAGAGGAAGAGTAACTCCCATGGAAGAGGAAGAGGCAATTTGGAGTTAGTGAGACACTTGGGCTAGATTCCCTAGCTCTATGACAACAATGATGAAGATTCTATGACACCTATGACACAAATCAGACCTGAAGGATGACATATGACATATATGACATGTCAGGCCTAAAGATAAACTCCAAGAGGGCACTCAAGGGTGTTAGGGCAGCTAAGATGCTTCCACATGTGATTTGGTGGAAGTGGGAAACTAGGAATTGTTGTACAGGTGGCGTTCTTTGGAATCTCTTCCCAACTTGAGTTGGCATGAGTCTCTTGGAAAGAATTCAACCCATGGAGGACATTAGAACTTTATAAATGTCAATAAAAAAGAATGAAACCAGCTTTTGATCATTTGTAGAATTTGCAATTGCATTTGTGAAGAGGGAGAGCTAGTGGATGACTAGTTTCTTGCCTTAGCCAATTTCAAGGGTGAAAGATTCCCATCCAAGTTGGTAATTGGAAAGGCCATTCAGACCTTTCATTTGGAGATTTAATGGAGTCTTTATTTACAGGTGTAAGCTACAGGGCAGCTCATGGTTTCTTCTATTGCATCTCACTCCTTCAACCATTTCCAGTTTTGATGGCATATTCTTGATCCTTGAGGGAGGGCATTTTTGGTGAGCTATTGTACTCTCCGCGAAAGCTTTTAATGACCCATTTATTTTGTAATCTGAATTAAATACTCTTTTATTCATCTCCAAAAAGTTTTAGGTCGAAATTCCAAGTAGAAATGTATAAATCTCATTTTTAATGGAAGAATAATGCCATTTCCCCACTACCTTGTTGTGAGCCAATGTATTGATGATGATTTCGAATGAATGGATGATTCTATGATATATTTGTGATCAATATACTTCCATGGATGTCTTATACAATTTTCATGTACTTTACTTGAGCATTTGAAGCATTTTTACTCAGTTTAGTTGTATTGGGAGGTGAAATAGTGCCATTTCCCCAAGGGTCGAATTGAGGATTTTTGCAGTTGAATGGGAGAGGGTTAGAACAGTTGTAATAATCCATTAATGGTGCATATGAGACTTTAATAAAATACTTAACACATTACATAACTCTGTTCATAAATTTGAGTGGGTTTGGAGGCATTTGGGAAGCCATTTTCAGTACTTACCTCAGGGGGATTTGAACCCCAAATTACTAGTAAAATTGCATACTTGGTCCAGAATATTAAGAGAGTTTGCATAGGTATTTTGGTGACCATATGTCATCCCTAAACATCATATTCAAGTACTAATATCATTCATACAGCTTCCGTGAAGATTTGAAGGGATTTGGAGTCAATTTGAGACCTAGAGACCAATACTAGTCAAAGGGAAATCACTAGTAAAGTTACTTACATTGACCCGAATTGAAAGAGGATTTGAAGAAGTATTTTAAAGGTCCAAAGGAATCCCTGAAACACATATTTATGTTCTAATATCATTCATATACCTTCTCCAAATATTTGGGATCATTTGGGGCAAATTTGGGACCTAGAGATCAAAACTAGTCAAAGGTCTAACTAGGGAAAAAAGTGAAAAATTGCCATTTTGATAAAATTCCTAACAAGGAACATTACACAATAGTGTAATGTGATTAAACTATTAAATATCATATAGAAACAAATCACATTAAAATGTCATGTGTACACCCAAATTACATCCCAAATTCAAAATATTTGTCTCAATGGACGTTAATAACAACCATAATCATCATCAACTCAAGTAGAGCATTATTAAGTTATATAATACATTTGTCATTAAATAAAAACCCTACTTGAAGTCATTTAACTACACTAATATCAAAGAAAGTTTGATTAACAAAATAAGTGCAAAGATGTGTTGGTTCTCATCAATAACATCAATCAATAGATGCATAGTGAACTATAGGTCGAAGCCACAAACTTCAACGACCTTAGTGTAGTAAGGTGAAGTTCTATACTAGGAGACTACACAATAGTGAAGATGGAATTATCGAGATATATTTGAATTAAATTTTCTTCGATGCCTATTAACTCTCATACCTAGGATAGGATACAAGGAAAATTATTAAAACGACGAGGATTAAATCCCTAACCCTTGAAAATGGATTGAAAACCAAATTATACTCACTACGATATCCCAATTACTTCATCAATAACAATCCACAATCCACCATTTGGCTTCTTAGATGTCCCCTTCACTTTGTTGTGATTTTATACTTTATATCATACTCCCTAGTATATCAAATATAACTTAGTTCAAAATAGAGATGTATTGTTTCCGAACCCATTTGTCATGTTAAACAAGGTTATATTAACCATGACGGGATGCTATCTTTCCTTTCAAAAGAATAATCTTTATACCACTCTTTTATCTAATAATCTTTATTCTCTTTTTACTCTATTTTAATAACCAAAAATGCATATCCATTATATCGCATATGCGTTATAATGCATATGCGATATGAACAAGTCTAAACCGCATATGCATTATAACGCATATGCATTAATTTAAAATTTAAAAACTCAGCGGGAAGAAGGCTTGGGATGATGTTCGGAAATAGCTTCAGACTACCCAACCTATTGGCCAGAACAAAAAAACCAGGGCCATTGGCTATATTTTAGAACTCTCTCAATATGCTTAGTTTCAATGGCGTGTTTTGCTATGAACAACTCAATATTTTTTTATGAAAATATAGAATATTGTAGAGTACGATATGAGAATGTTGAATATGTAATTTTTTCATAAAAATGTATGCTTTATTTATTTATTATTAATTTTCTAAATGACACGCGTCAGTTTTCGAAAATACATACATCGAATGGTTTTTATATAACTTTTTATTTCCTTCACCATTTCCCAAGAAAACTATATGGTGCACTAGAGGAAACTGAGCTCTACAATATCATATATAGAAATCAATGATTTCATTAATTTTTGCGCCTAAAGTGTTGCACCCGCACATAACATTTTCATTTCAAGGTTTTTTGACTTCAATAATTAATAATAATAAAAAAATAATTCCTAAATTTTTTTGAAAAAATAGTGTTGCACTAGGCCCATATTTCCTTTATATGTCTGCAACATTTTATCTAAAATTGACATCATTTACCTCAATAAGTGTTGCATCCGCACAAACATATATGTTATGATGTGCTGAAAATTTAAAAACCCAATTTAACGGAAACTAATTTTATAATCATTTACACAATTTTTTTATAGATAAATGTTATATATTATGAAAGCTAATTCAATTACCTATCTTTTTCCTTATTACTTCATCTTCAATTCCATTACGGAAGTACCCCTAATTGTCACCTAACGTGAGAGGTTCCAGGTTTTTTCAGTATTATGTGGCATCTAAAGTGTCTTTAAAGGAGTCCATGATTGTGCATCAGCCCCAACATCAGATAAGCGAGCTCTAGGAGAAAGATGATGACATTTTTCATGTCCCCAAATTTTTATTATGGACCTCTCCATTAGACTAGGGAATGCAATGGCCATAGTCACTTGGAAAATTTTGTGAGAAATTATTAAGGTGGTGATGCGGGCCATAAATTTGTAATGTATGAGGTCCAATATTTTTTATTAATGCAACATTAGAAAAAATTGGACATGGAAAGTGCATAGGAGAGTTAATTGGGCCCCACATGAATTTTAACTCTCATCCATAGTCTAGAAGGAATCTCATTATAAAGGCCTCATATGAAGTTGTTACTCTCTGGGATAAGAATAGTAAAGGAAGGGCACACTTGTGGAGGAGTAACTCCCGAGAATAGATTGGGAATGTTGACCTAGGATAAAAATATAGAGTAAGGGATAAATTTGTGAAGTGGATCTCCAAACTAGAATCTATGACACTCTATGAAAGCCTATGACATGCTGTAGGTCCTAGATTTAGCAAAGGAGAGCACTAGAGGATAGAGTGGGATGACATGATAGTGTAACTCCCCCAAAATAAATCTAAGCCTCTGTAATTTAAATTTCCAAGTAAGATGTAGGTATTATTTGGTCGAATAACATTATAGAGAAATTAATTGAGTTCCAAAGTCTCATTTTCTCATGAAAATAACATTTATTAATATTTTTTGAGAGAATTCTAGAATAAGGGGAAAGGGTTCAATGGAGTCTATAAAAAGGATGTAGGCCTCTTGGAAAAGGGATTTTGGACATTCTAATTTTGAATAGGAGAGATATTGCTGACTTTTGATCTTGGGAGATGATCCCCTTGATAGCTTGGGATATATTCCCATTGCAATTGTAAATTGGTTTCGATGGTGAAAGATTCCACCCTAGCAAGTAGAGAGGAGGATAACATCCAAATATCTTCAGTGAGATTAATTTTAGATGATTATTGAGAGGAGAAGTCAGATTCATATTTATCTATGGAGCTTATTGAATAATGTTGTGTCCATTTTCAGTAGTTGGTTCTATCTCTGGTTGGTGTGTTTGATTTCCAGTTTGTAGTAGTGTGAATTGTTGGTGTTTTCTGGGGTGTTGTGTTGTGTGGTTTCTTCTTGAAGAGGTTGCAACTTTGGTTGTCCAAATATCACAAGGGATGTTTGAATGTATGAGTCTCACTCATATTTGATGGAGGGTGCATTGGAGAATTCATATCTATGAGTTGGGGTCGAAATCTTGCTTGTGGAGGGTGCAACAGTGAAGCATATTTCTCATTGGAGCAATATTCTTTCCTCTCTTTTATCCGTGGTTCTCTAGAAACCATTTCTCTCCATTATATAGCATATGCATTAATGTATTTCTAGATGTTGTAGCAGCCATATATGTACTCTCTGAAAATGCCACTTTCATAATAAAGTAACAATATTTTTCCTCATATGTTGTCCAATATGCAAGCACTAGTTAAACTATGAGTAAATGGTTATCTATGAGTAGATATGTTAAAATGTGGTTGTGTAAAATTAATTTTATGGTGTGAAAATCTCATATGAGTCCATGGTTTCTGTTAGTAATCCATTTTTATTGATTCAGGTGTCTTTGGGAGAATTTAGTGTTGGTTTGGGAGTTCTATAGTTGTGTGTGTTCTCCATCTTGCATTGGTGTTAACAGGTTCGAAATTAATCTTCTAGTTCAACTAATTATAAGTTTTTATGGTTGGTGATACATGTTCCATTGCATTGGTAGTGTCGTTTCTAGTAGGAAACACTTTTTATTTTACCCAAAAAGGTTTCCGTATGGCCGAGATATGATCATTTTATCGATTGGTTAGACTGTACAATCATGCTTGCACACCCTCAATTAGAAATGCCTATGTAGTCTGAGTTTCAATGTTCAAATATTGTGTCTGTGAGTCATTTATCTCAATTAGGGTGTATTTCGGTTGATTTGAGGCTTCTTGGGATAAATTAGAGTGAGTTAGGAGTTGTTTGGAAAGAGTTGGAAACCCAATGTTTTCCATGCTCAACCTTGAACTAGTATCCGTAGTTTTAAATCCAATGGATCTCTAGGGTTGTGTTTTATTTAATGTGATTAATTTCCACATTGGGTACACTACTATGGTATCAAGTCATGTTCCTTGGTATATTTGGGAACTAAAGAGGAACCTTGAGGAAAATATGCAGAACATAACCATTAGAAGAGGATTTTTTCTTCAATGGATAGACTTATAGAGGGAAGAATCTTACCTACCTTATTTCTTGCCTTGACCCTCAACCATAGAAGAGGATATTTTTTAATGGGAAAAGTCAAGGAAGGACCATGAGAAGATATCAAATAAATATGACTAGACACAACGAGATATAGGGACTAACTTGTAGTTCTGTGAATCCTTACTACAAGAATTATTTGCATCAAGAATTATGACGAAGATCTTTGGGGCCTTCACAAAGAGAGCATCCAAGTGTTCCTAAGATAATAATAGCTCAGGAAAAAGTGAATCCATGGTCATTTTACATCCTTCATCTGAACATGAGGAGACCTACAGTCCATTAAGGGAAGAACAATGTTGTTCCTTTTGTCAAAACAGTGAGACACCTAGACCTATAGGTGGTGAGATACAAGAAGAATCACTCCATGAGGAGAAAAAGTCACTTCATGATGGATGGAAAATGGGAGAAATATATGTAGAAGATGAGCATGAAGGAAAAGAAATTGATCCTACATCCAATCATATAGAGGAATGGTGCATAGGTGAAGTCCTAGCAAAATTTCATGAAGCGGTTGGTACTATGGTTTTTTATGGAAGAGAATCCACTAAAGGGTACTCAAGCAACTATGTGGGTGAATTAGAGGAAACTATTGAAGGAATTGATGAAGGAATGGGTTTGGATAAAAATATGTGGGATCATAGTGCTTTTCCACCTACAAGAGTTGGCATGGTATCATCTAGTGAATCTAGTGGTTCCAATGAGGATGGTAGTGGAGGAACATTTTTTGGATTAGATTTAGAGGAAGAAACAAATCAGCCTTCCATTCCCCATTAGAGCTTCACCATGAATCTAATGTCAACTACACAAAGGTTGGAAACATAACAAAAATGTATGAAAGCAATTCTGATTTTTCCACTTATCATATTTCCTTACAACATCATGAGATATAAGCCATTCCATGTGAGAAGGCTGAAATTGCAGAGTTTTCAAATTTTGACATTATAGAATTGGAATTTGAAAATGGAGAATGTGTTTTGGATTCATTCAACAAGCATTCTATTTTTTTATATCAACTAGTAGAAGATGCAAACGAGACACAAGACATGGGAAATGAGGGGTTACAAAGAGCTATGAATGCAAGTTTATTGGCATCCCAAGAAAAGCATAAAAAATGAACCTATCTTTAACCATTATTCCTTCCAATGGAAGAGTATGCAGAAGTTGAGAATCACTGGGAGAAGGTTGGTGGCACTACTGCATTGATGAAGGGACCACTTATGATGGTTCCACTTATGGAGCATTCAGATTTGTGGGTTCTTGAGGAGAGGATTAACAGGGAGGATGTTAGCTAGGAACTTATTTTGCATAAGGAGAATCATGAGATATATTTAGAGGAAATAGACTTATCCATGAAGGAGGTAGAATGGCACATTCTATATGGACCAACCAATAGAGGAGTATATGCATCCTTGGATTTAGTGGATGAAATTTGCAAGGAGTTGAGGATGGCATATTTTCCAACATCCCAGACATATATGACAATCATGACATGTGCGGATGTAAATGAAACTTGTGGTTTGATGGAGGTACTTGTGATGGTTGCACATGAGTGTTAGAAAAACATGATCATATAGCAATAACAATAAAAAAGATACAAATATAAATCACATAAAACACATTAAAAGAGAGACACCATATAATGTAGTTCACCCAATATGGGCTACGTCCACACAGAAATCACTAGTCCTTATTATTATACAATCCAAAAAATGAAGGGATACAATCTACAACACATCCGATGCAACTTCATCTTCACTTTCTCACAGTCTCTCTCACACAATCATAGAGATATTTACAATGCTACAATACATAGCCATATTACAATGAATTCATTTTAAAGAGTGATTACCATGGGAAAATACTATGGAAAACCCAATACCATGGGCCCATAAATAACCCATTATTGACCAAGTCATGACTATGAAATTACAACATTTTACAAGGAATTGTTTCTGAAATTTTCACTACAAGGGTGCCCCCCCGAACCCTCTCTAGAGGGGGGCTCCCAAACTAGTCGCTGCCCCCCCTAGACCCCTCATGGAAACTATTTTTGGGGGGAAATCTCCCCCAAACCCCCCCATCATGGGTTGGGATCCAGACACGGCAAACACGACCTCTGAATAAGGAAGATCATGGTCCATAACCAACAAATGCACTCTCGGAGACTGATCATGACAACTCCACCGCTGATGCACTTGCTGGATTATGCTCTGAAGCTTGGACGTGGATAATTTCTCATCTTCACCTTCATGCTTGAAGGCCAACTGAAACCGAGCAGAAACTCATTTTCTCTCTAGTTACTACTTTTGTCAACATGTCTACATGATTCTAGCTAGTGTGTAACTTTTCTAGCTTCAACAATTCATCTTCCAGAATAGGCCATATTAAATGGTACTTGAGCTGTATATGTTTAGTCTTAGAATGGAAGGCTGAGTTATTTGCAATCTGAATGGCACTCTGGTTGTCACTGTACAACTTGCTATTCTCCTTATTATTACCCAATTCCTCCATGAACCTCTATAACCAAATCATCTCTTTATTAGCCTTTGTAGCAGCAACATACTCTAATTCCAATAAGAGTAGGTCCATGAATAGTATATATTCATGCAAACATAAACCCTAGGAAAATATCACTTCAAGGAAAGGCACAATAAAGGATAAGAATTATAAAACTTGACCCAAATATTGAAATGTCCTCTCTTTACACAGGTTTGGCAATCCTCACCCTAAGAAAAAAAACCCAAAGCACTGCTATAGATGTCACCCATTCGGACAAATACTGCATACCATAATTTATTGTTACCCCAACTCTATTTATGCAATACATTTGGCATACTACTAGAAGAAGACGTAGAGAAGTAGTCAAGTACTCTGCTTTAAAGATAGACAGGTACGTGTAGCCATAAGTAACTCAGTACGTGTAGCCATAAGTAACTCAGGAAAGGAAATAAATTTAATACAACCTCGGTTATTAACAACTTTATTTCATCACCATGTATTTCATCATTTATATGGATTTCAAGACTCACTATAATGAACACCAATATTATCATTTTATATAAATATTACGTGCTCATTATTGGACTAGAGAATATTTATATAAATAAACTAAAATAAATTCCCATTCGCCTTAATTGGATGGTACCTCTTCCATTGTGGATAGCATCTCTATGATGGGAAATTAAGCTAGGTTACCCCACCTTTCGTGACATTGTTCCTTGAAGAAAAAGTTTTCAAAATAAATTCCTATGCTTTCAATGTCTTTCTATTGTGCAATAATATATATGTTTAATTCAAATTAGAGGTCTTACAAATATAAATTTACATAGAATCAATTAATTTAAATTATGTAAATATGACAACACTTGATATTCTGGAGAATCAAGGTATGGCCATAATTACATAATCTATTCATTCAATACATAGAGGCTCAACAAGAACATCATATCACTTACTAGAATGGAAAGTGGGTGACGAGAGTAACAATTATTCCTCCCAACCACCCAAACTACATCTAATAATGTATGATATTATATAAATATATAATGTGATAATTATAAATATATATTATGTGATAATTATAAGTACTTTAAAATGACATCATTGTTTGTACAATGCTGATTTAAAATAATAATAATAATAAATAATTGTTTTACAAAATGAATATATATACGTATATATTCTAAGAAAAAAAACAAAAAAAAAAAAAAATTGCATTCTTCATATGCTTACAAGAGCATACTACAAATTCCAAAAGCATACAAAGATACAATCTCCCATTGTTTAAAAAGGTTATCAAGAAAGACCTGCACCTATTATACATTACATCATTGATTTCTTCCTCATTATTTTCATTTACTGCAGCATTCAAGACTAATATTTTCAATCTCGGAAAAGTATCAAAACAGGAGATAAGACTCCTCAGATATACAGTTATAACAATTATATCATTTCAGAAAAAATAGGAGTCAACGCCCTTCTTGATGATAATATTCAGAAAAATTACATGCGTTGTCCTCCTTTATATACCATTTACCAAACTCATCGTTCGTTTACATTGAAATGCCTTTCTCTAGAAAAAGACGGATTTTCCAAAAGAGTTGTTAATCTTAATACCTCCTATAATAATTAACAATTGATTGAGGAGAAGCATTTATCCTTATCGCATCCAAAAAACCTGTAAACCTTTTAAATTGTTTTCCACCACCATTACTTATAGAAACCAAAGGGCTTTCAACTCTGCAATGTTATTAGCAAGATTTGAATGATAAGATATGATTTTCAGAAATATGGATAATCTCGCATTACCCACTGATACTTGGATTTTTCTGGGTGCGCCGAGGGTCTTCCCTTGGAATAATTTGGTGAACAGCCGGATTTGGATAAGACTGAGCCAAACGATGAAAATTAGGTATAGCTTTACTTGATGGGTTGGATGAACATATATATTTTTCCTCAAAGGTGTTGTAGTTTCTTGCTTTCCAAATTTTCTAGGTAATTATTAACTGCAGCGCCATGAAATATTTTAGAGCTGAATTTAAACACCAGTTCCTTACACAATCTTCAATCGAATTACATATACAAATAATCTCTGCCTAGGGTAAGGACAAAAAAATAATAATTTGAGAATCTGTAATAACATAAAGTCGCATAATTTGATGGAATACCATTTAAGTAATATTTATATTAATACTCAAAATAAACTACATTCTCCCTTTCCATTCACGGATTTGGTTTACTTGGGTGATGTGTGTGTATGACGACGAATTTTGTTTTCCCATCTATGCATTGTCCCTAATCGTATTAAAACAATTACAAGAACAAAAAAGTGATAAATCAAAATTCCAAACTTTCATAGCTTTCGAAATGGAAGAACAAAGACCAGGAGCAGTAGAACGTCATTCATCACCTCCGCCTCCTCCGGGTACTCTGAGTCACAATGAGTTAATATCTCCAGATCACAATGAGTTGAGAGATGCGAATGAGTTAATATCTCTGGATCAGAATGAGTTGGGAGACAGGAATGATCGTGCTGGGGTGAGATTGGAAACTTTACTACGTCGAATTGACAGCATTGGATAATCTCACATGGGAACTCCCATTCCTTGTCGTTACTTGAGAAATAGGGAAAGACTCAGAACCGCAGAAGAGCGATCATCGCGAGCACCGGAGCACATACAAATACCTAATACTATTGGATTCTTGGGAATTAGGGGAATTAAGGAGAGATTCAATCCTCTCACACACAGATCCTCCATGCAGCAGTTGAGTCGCATAACTATTTCAGAGGAACATATCAATGATAGAAGTAGAATCACTTCAAGTTGCTTTGTTTTCCTTCTCGATTTCCAATTGGGTGACTAGGATGCCTCTCAAATGCGTTGCAACCACATCTACCATACCACTTACATTTTCTGATGGTTGGAATTACGGGATACATGTCCACTCTTCCACCGCCGACCGTAGAGATCCCGACAATCTCTCTCCTAATTCCTTATTATTATGATTTCATATAATATAAATTGATTTCTTCTCATTTCAGTTTCATTTAATGTGTACTTCTAATTATTGTTTTAGAATTCATATTTTACAACTCATGAAATAATTTTTAGCATTGTAATTACAGCTTACGATCGGTGTTGTATATGCCATGTTTTATAATTCATAATTTACTTAATTCACTCCCACGCAGCGCTGCTCCCTAGTAGTTGACTCTCATCACCATTTCGGAGGAGCATATCAATGATAGAAGTAGTAACACTTCAATTTGCTCAATTTTCCTTCTTGATTTTCAATTGGGCGACGACAATGTGTCTCAAATTCATTGTGGCCACATATACCATAATTCCAGCCATTGGGAAATGTATTGTGGTCGCCCAATTGAAAATCCAGAAGGAAAATTGAGAAAATTGAAGTGTTACTACTTCTATCATTGATATCCTCCTCCTAAATGGTGATGGAAGTCAAATACTACGGAGCGGTGCTGTGTGGGAGTGAATTCAGTAAAATATGAATTCTGAAACATCATATGGCAGATACAACACCGATTGTAAGCTGTAATTACAATGCTAAAAATCATTTTGTGAGTTATAAAATATGAATTCTGAAACAATAATTAGAAAAACACATTAAATGAAAATGAAATGAGAAGAAATGAATTTATATCATATGGAATCATAATGATGAGGAATTAGGAGAGAGATTGTACGGATCTCTGCGGTCGGTAGCGACAGAGTGGACATGTATCTTGTAATTCCAGACATCGAGAAATGCAAGTGGTATGGTAGATGTGGCCGCAACGCATTTGAGAGGCATCCTGGTCGCCCAATTGGAAATAGAGAAGGAAAATGGATCAACTTGAAGTGATACTAGTTCTATCATTGATATGTTCCTCTAAAACGGTTATGTGACTCAACTGTTGCATGGAGGCTCTTCATGTGAGAGGATTGAATCTCTACCTAATTCCACTAATTCCCTAGAATCCAATAGTATTATGTATTTGTATGTGCTTCATGATCGCTCTTCTCCGGTTCCGAGTCTTTCCTTATTTATCGAGTAACGACGAGGAATGGGCATTCCCATGCGATATTCTCCAATGCCGTCAATTCGACATAGTAAAGTTTCCAATCTCACCCCAACACGACCATTTTTGTATCTCAATTCATTCTGATCCATAAATCTTAACTCACTCGCAACTCTCAACTCATTGTGATCTGGAGATCTTAACTCATTGTGACTCAGAGTATCCGGAGGAGGCGGAGGCGATGAACGGTGTTATGTTGATCCTGGTCTTTGTTCTTCCATTTCGAAAGGTACGGAAGATTGGAATTTTGATTTATCACTTTTTCGCTGTTGTAATTATTTTAATACGAAAAGGAACAATGCATAGATGGGGAAAAAGAATTCACCGACGTCATACACACGCATCACCCAACTAAAAAAAATCCGTGAATGGAAAGGGAGAATGAAGAAGCACCTAAAAAGGGAATTAAGTTTATTTCTAAGTATTAATATAAATATTATTTAAATGGTATTTCATCAAATTATGTGACTTTAGTGACAGATTCTCAAATTGTGATTTTTTTGTCCTTACACCAGATGCTCTGTAGCAGCAACATACTCTAGGAAGATTCTCTTTATGGAGAAATGATCTATTTACATTTAATTGTTTAGGATGCAAATATTCTACCACCATTAGACTTAAAATAGTTTTAATTGAAGTCATTTTCACATGAGGAGAAAATATTTCATCATTAGACTAAGGAACATGGATACTGTGGATTCTCTAAGGCCTCCTGAAATCAACAACCATATAAATCTTGCTACATAAAATATATACCTTTCTTCTATGCAAACCCCTTTACAACAAGTGTGGCCTTATACTCCTTCTTTCCTCAGTCTTCTTCCTTCAACCTACAAAACCATTTATTATGCAATGCTCTTTTACCAACAAACAACTGAACCAAATTCGAAGTCTGGTTTCTTACCAATGAATCCATCTCTGCATTCATGCCTTGCTCCCACTTCTTTCTATTTTCCACCTGCTTCTTTATAACATTCTGGTTAACTAGAATCAATCATCAATAAATAATACACTCAAGGAGATAATTGTTCATGTTGAAATATTGTAACTTCTAAGAATATTCTATTTCTACTTTATCCATAGATGTTTATTCCTCCGTCAGGACATTATTGTATATCCGGAGATGTTTATTCCTCTGTCGGGATGTTGTAACTAGAGTTATTAGAATTCCCTAGTGGGGTCGGCCCTCAGTTAAGTGTTTAGGGGTTATTAGACTCTCCTAGGAGAAGCCGGCCTAGTTAGGGCTAAAAGTCAAGTAAAGTAAAGTATAAATAGAGGAGGTGTATTCCTCATTTGAACACACACTCACTCATTCACTCACTTGTGAATTGCGCACAGGAGAGAGAGAGATCTGCAAAAGAGGAAAAGGAGCTCTTGTTTGGGGATTACATCTTTGTATTTGTTGGTCATCTATATTGAGGAAGCTTTGTCGGGTTTGCTACCCCATGGGGGTTTCCCAGGATAAATCTGTGTCTATATTGTGATTTTGTTTCTTTCAGTTATCCATATTATGTTGTTGTTTTGAATTTTATGCTAAACTTAACATGGTATCAGATCTAGCCTAAATAGGACATATTTCACAAGGTGAAAAATCTCTCTCCTCTTCTTTCGGTGAAAATTAGGGTTTCTACAAAAGTTGAAATTTTTGAAATCTGATTGTATGGATGGATGCTCCTCCTCAAAAGCTAAATTTTGAGCCCTAGATTGAACTTTTTGAGTGGGTAGATCTCTGGGAAAGTTAAACCCTAGTTTGACATTTGGACGAGAAACTGCAGAAAACCAAAAAAACTGCGAACCAGAATTCTACAGTAGGTCTGAATTTCGTAGGTCAAATTTGAAGGGCAAAAAGTTGGAGCTTCTAGAAACCAAGTGCACCAGTCAACTCGCCTCAGTCAAACACATCTCCTGGTAAGGTCTGTTTTTCATTTTGAGAATTTTCAATTTTTGGTGACCTCTTGGATAAGATGGCCCCAAGCACTAAGCTTGAGGATAAGCTAGAAGGCATAGAGATTTTTCGGGCATAAAAATATAGGATTGGTCTCATTCTTGAAGAGAATGATCTTTCCCAATACATCAAAAATGAAGTTGCAGAACCTACGGAAGATGATGCTAAAGAGAAGCACAAGAAGGAGAATCTATTCAAGATTACTTCACAAGGGTCCATCAGTTCAAGGAACAACTAGAAGCCATTGGAGACACCCTTGATGAAGATGAACTAGTCATGACTGTTCTCAGTGGTCTCACTAGACCTTGGGATTCATTCCTCTAGACCATGTGTGCCAGAAAGGAAAGCATGAAGTTTGATATTGTATGGGAGAATTGCATTCAAGAAGAGGCTAGAGTAGCCAATAGAGAAGCCTTACTCAAAGAAGATAATCAAGCATTAGCCACCCATACCAAAAGAAGAAGGAGTCAATCCAACTTCAATAAGGAAAGCCACAAGGAGTCTCAACCTCCATAAAGGTTTCAAAAGAAAAAAAGAACCATTCCAAAAAGAGATCACTCTTCATACCAATCTTTCAATTCTCACAAAATAGGACACATTGCTAACTATTGTCCTTCAAAGAAGAAGAAGGGTTTCCACCATAGAAGACATCAAGCACATCTACCAGAAGATAAAGGTGATAGTGAAGATTAAGAGGAGGAAAGACCTCAAAGGAAAAGAGCTAAGGTAGAAGAAGAAGATGCAGAAGATTATGTTCTATTCTCTGCACTCTCTGGGTCTGTAAAACCTAGAGAAGACACATGGCTTATTGATAGTGGTTCTTCAAAGCACATGAAGGGACAAAAGAAACCTCTTTCAAGACTTGAAGAGAAGACCTCTCCACATAAGGTATCATTAGGAGATGACTATCAATATCTTATCAAAGGAATTGGTGAAGCAAGCTACAAGCTTTATTCTAGAACCCCCATGATGATGAAGCAAGTTTTATATGTACTAGGTTTTAAGAAGAACCTACTTTCTATCTCAACATTAGATAAGAAAGGTTATAGGGTTGCATTCATAGATGGACAAGTACTCATGTGGCCCAAAGGAAAATCAATTGAGGATGCAGTTTTTATTGGTGAAGAAGGAGGAGGGCTATATAAACTCAAGGGACATTCAAAAGTAGCCCTGGTTCATGAAGCCACTATCCCAAGTGAGCTATGGAATAGAAGGCTTGCTCACATCAACTACAAATCACTACCCTATGTGAGAAAAGTAGTAACAAGATTACCAGATTTGAAGGTTGATAATGAAGGCACTTGCAAAGGATGTGCAAAAGGGAAGAATATCAAGAATCCATTTCCAAAGAGTGAAACAAAGACTGAAAGTACTTTGGTATTGGTCCATTCAGATGTATGTGGACCAATTCTCTCCACATCCTTGAGTGTATATGAATAATCCCTTACATTTATTGATGACTATTCAAGAAATACTTGGATATATTTCCTAAAAGGAAAAGATGAAGTATTTCAAAAATTCAAGGAATTCAAAGCCTTGATATAAAATGATTCAGAAAAGAAAATCAAGACACTCAGGATAGATAATGGTGGAGAATATACTTCAAAGGATTTTGAAGTCTTTTGTAAAGAAGCTGGAATCAAGAGGGAATTAACCACTCCCTACAATCCTCAACAAAATGGTATTGCAGAAAGAAAGAATAGGACCATTATGGAAGTAGTGAAGACAATGATACATGATCAAGATATTCCTATGCATCTATGGGCTAAAGCAGCAAGGACATCATCCTATGTCCAAACTAGATTGTCTCATAGTGCCCTTGGATTCAAAACTTCAGAAGAAATGTTCACAGGGAAGAAACCCGAGGTAAGCCATCTTAAGATATTTGGGTGCCCTGTATATGTTCACATACCAAAAGAGAAGATAACTAAGTTGGACCCTTCTGGAAAGAAGGGAATATTTGTTGGGTATTGTGAAGCATCCAAAGCATTTAGAATATACATCCTAGGATTCCATCACATGGAAATTAGCAGAGATGTAACATTTGATGAAGAAGCTGCTCTCAAAATATCTAGAAAGAGCCAATGTGAAGTAGTATATGAAGAAGTTGTTTCCTTCCCTAAAAAAGAAACACTAGAAGAGGATGATATGATAGAACCTCAAGAACCCCCACCTATGAACATATCATGGAAGAGGAAGCCAGCATGGGCAAGAGAAATTATACAAGAAGCGGAAATATATGAAGCTCCAGAAGGCTCCACTAGAGCAAGCAAGAAAGCAAAGCCATTCTCTAGTTATGTGGATTTGATGTGTGATCTTGTAGATCAAGAACCTACCAGTTATGAAGAAGCAGTTCATAAGAAAGAATGGGTAGAAGCAATGACAGAAGAGTACCAATCAATAATGAAGAATGATGTTTGGGATGTAGTTCCCAAACCAAAAGATAAGAGTGTGGTATCCTCCAAATGGATATACAAGATAAATCATGCTGTGGATGGTAGCATTGAAAAGTAGAAGGCAAGGTTTGTGGCCAGAGGATTCTCTCAGAAAGAGGGAATTGACTATGAGGAAACATTTGCACCAGTTGCAAGGTACACTTCCATTAGAACCATCATGGCAGTTGCATCCATGATAAAGTGGAGATTGCACCATATGGATGTGAATACAACCTTCCTGAATGGTGTAATTGAGGAAGAAGTGTACGTAGAACAACCACAAGGATTTGAGGTTGAAAATAGAAGAACTCACGTATGCAAGTTGAGGAAAGCTATATACGGATTGAAACAAGCTCCTAGAGCTTGGTATGGGAGAAATGATAGCTTCTTGACAAGCTCAGGATTTACCAAAAGTAAAGCTGATCCTAACCTTTACCTTAAGGTTATGGATGATGAACCTGTCATACTATTATTGTATGTGGATGATCTCTTTTTGACAGGGAATGCGAAATAGATCATGGAAAGAAAGAAGAAGATAGCTACATAATTTGAGATGAAAGATCTCGGATTGATGCATTACTTCCTACGTCTGGAAGTATGGCAAGGCCCAGAAGTAATCTTTCTCAATCAGGGAAAGTATGCTGTGGAAATCTTGAAAAGATTTGATATGTTGGAATTTAAAGCCATGGCCACTCCCATGGATACCAACTTGAATTTGTTAGTTGATGAATCATCATAATTAGTGGATGTAACTCAGTACAGACAGATTATTGGGTCATTGATGTATTTGACGAATACTAGGCCAGATATATGCTTTGCTGTGAACAACCTGAGTCAGTATCTGGTTGAGCCTAGACATGTTCACTTGATAGTTGTAAAGCATGTGATGAGGTACCTAAAAGTTATGATAGAATTTTATCTATATTATCTTGGATATCATGTCTTCAGATTGTATGGTTATACAGATGCAGATTGGGCTGGAAGTGTCTCAGACAAAAAGAGCACATCGGGTAGATGTTATTGTCTGGGATTTGCTATGATCTCGTGGTTTAGCAAGAAGTAGTCCAGTTTGCCTCTCAGCACAGTTGAAGAGGAATATATAGCAGCTTGCTCTGTTAGTTGTTAATCCATATGGCTTCAGAAGTTGTTATCAGGACAATTTGACTTAGAGATGGACTCCACTGTGATCATGTGTGAAAACCAGAGTTGTATTAAGATGACAGAGAATCCAGTGTTCCATGATAAGTAAAAGAACATAGAGATCTGATATTTCTGTATACGGGATATGGTGCAAAAAGGAGCTATAAAGCTCGAGTATGTGAGCACTGATGGACAAGTTGCTGATGTATTGACCAAACCTTTGTGTCGAGTAAAGTTTGAGTATTTCTGAGACAAGCTTGGTGTAGTTCAGAAGGACCCTCCTTGAAAGGGGGAGTGATATGGTCGATGATGATATTTGGATCGACGATGAGGTCGATGATGAGGATACTTGTATCGATGATGAGGATACTTGTTCCGATGATGAGGTCAATGATACCGACGATGAGGTTGATGAGGTGGTCCTTAGACTTTGTCTAAGTGTACGAGAGGATTGTATCATCCTTGGAATTATGTCCTAAAGTGAGAGGGATTGATCATCTCGTAAGTAGATCAGGATTGCATCATCCTTGGACTGATGTTCTAAAGTGAGAGGGATTGATCATCTAGTAAGTATATCGGGATTGCATCATCCTTGGACTTATGTCCTAAAGTGATAGGGATTGATCATCCCGTAAGTAGATCAGGATTGCATCATCCTTGGACGTATGTCCTAAAGTGAGAAGGACTGATTATCCCGTCAGTAGACCTGGGTCGCATCATCCTTAGACATGTAATGGTGTCTTAAATTGATAGGGATTGATCATCTCGTAAATAGATATGGATTGCATCGTACCTAGACATGATATGGTGTCTTAAATTGATAGGGATTTATCATCCCGTAAGTAGATCTGGACTACATCATCCCTAGACATGATATGGTGTCTTAAATTGATAGGGATTGATCATCCCGTAAGTAGATCAGGATTGCATCATCGTTGGATTTATGTCCTAAAGTGATAGGGATTGATCATCTCATAAGTGGGTTAGGATTGCATCATCCTTGGACTTATGTCCTAAAGAGATAGGGATTGATCATCCCGTAATTGGATCATGTGTATTGCAGATAATGATGTTGTTGATCGAGAGATCCAGATGATATTGTTGATTGGTAGATCCATATGATGATGCTGTTGATCGAGAGATCCAGATGATGCTATTGATTAGAAGATCCAGATGATGATGTTGTTGATCGGAAGATCCAAATGATGATGTTATTGATCGAAAGATCCAGATGATGATGCTTTTGATCAAGATATCCAAATGATGTTATTGATCGGAAGATCAGGGTTATATTGTTGATCAGGAGATCCATATGTTGATGTTGTTGTAGCTGATCGAGTGTTGCAGAAGATGAAGACTTAGTACTGAAGATGTTGATGTTCCAGTATTAAAGATATTGAAGTTGTTGAGTTACTGATGATGATTGAAGAAAGCTTCCAATGATTTATAGATGTATCATGTATGATGTTTTTGATGTCTCCTTGCTCCTACAGATGTTGTTAGAATATCCTTCTCATTAAGGGGGAGTGTTGAAATATTGTAACTTCTAAGAGTATTCTATTTGTACTTTATCCTGAGATGTTTATGCCTCCATCAGGATGTTGTAACTAGGGTTATTAGACTTCCCTAGTGAGGTCAACCCTGAGTTAAGTATTTAGGGGTTATTAGACTCTCCTAGGAGAAGTCGTCCTAGGTAGGGTTAAAAGTCAAGTAAAGTAAAGTATAAATAGAGGAGGTGTGTTCCTCATTTGAACACACACTCACTCATTCACTCACTTGTGAATTGCGTATAAGAGAGAGAGATATTTGCGAAGGATGAGAAGGAGCTCTTGTTTGGTGATTACATCTTTGTATTTGTTGGTAATCTATATTGAGGAAGCTTTGTTGGGTTTTCTACCCCATGAGGGTTTTCCACGATAAATATGTCTCTATCTTGTGATTGTGTTTCTTTCAGTGATCCTTATTATGCTCTTGTTGTGAATTTTATGCTAAAATTAACAGTTCAGGGGGTCTACTTAACCTGGTAGATCTTCTAACACTTGCATGAGTTTGAGGTACCTGTTGATCTTGATTTTTTGGTACCTTTGGAACTTCATTTTCTTTGATTTCATCAAGCACCATGTACTCTGTGTTTTCCTTTTACTGTTTCTTTCCCTGCAAATGATGTTTATACATGACCTTTTCATTGAATACGACATCTATACTCCTAATGATTTTGTTATTTTCATAATCCCATAAGCAATAACCAAAATAATCAACCCTCTATCCAATAAAGGTACATTTCTTGGATTTAGCCTCAAGATTTGCTCTATTTTATTTATCAATATGGACAAATGCTTCACCACCAAAAGTTCTCAGAAAAGAGAAGTTTACCTTTTTACCTGTCCATGAATCCTATGGAATACCATAATCCAAAGCACTTGAAATCCCTCTGTTTATTAAGTACACAACAGTATCTACACCATCTTCCCAAAAATGTAAGGGAAACCTTGCATCAAATATAGTACACCTTGCATGCTCCATGATTGTTTTGTTCATCCTTTATGACACACCATTTTCTTGTGGTGTTCATGGGATTGTCTTCTCTCTACAAATAACATGGTATGAACAGTAACTATCAAAATCATTGCTGGGTGAAAACGTGAAGGTGGGTAACACTTTCGTGAGAAACGAGTGCAAAATCGTCTTAGCGGAAGTTATTCGGCCGAATAATAAATATTATTCGGCCGAATAATAAATATTATTCGGCCGAATAATGCAAAGGTTATTCGGCCGAATAACCACAAACAGTTCTCCGTCCAGTCTAACGGAGATCCTTGAAATGTGTGCAAACAGTTGCCGGACGGAAAAAAAAATTCGGGCAATAGTTTCTTCGGCCGAACAATTTTTCGGCCGAACAATCATTCAGCCGAATAATCCGTCGGCCGAACAAGTATTCGGCCGAACAATGTTTCGGCCGAATAATTGTTCGGCCGAATAATTATTCGGCCGAATGATTGTTCGGCCGAACTATTTTTCTGCATAAAAACACAGCATCGGCTGCCATATGGCATTCCTTGCTGGAAATTTCTGGACCCCGCAACGGGCCCACAGTAGCTTTGTTGCCACCCCGCCGCTATTCCACGACCCGCCTGCTGCTCCAAGACCTGTTGACGCTCCACGAACTGCTGCTGTTGCGTTCGCCACCCTGCTGCTTCTCCACGACCCGCTGCTGCTCGTTGGCTTTACGTTGGATAGTTCGTCGGCTTGTTGGTTGTTTCTTGCTGTTTCTTGTTGGATGTTGCTCGTCGGCCGTTACGTTTTGGTTGGCAGGTGTGTTCGGTTGTGTTGCTGCGTCGACGGTGTTGCGGTTTTGTGTGCAGGCTTGAAAGCTCGTCATTGAAAGGTGCGTTTTTCTTTCACTTGTGATGTTTTGATTCTGTTTGTGTATGTTATAGGTTTTAGTTGATGACATTATTTGTTGTTTGGTGAAGGAACTAGTTGTTTCTAGAGCGTTGGTGGATCGAATAGTCACGGCGTCGTGGATCGACGATTTCTTAACTACTCGTTTGGATACAGGTATGTATCGATACGTATATTCTGCTCTTTAGTTGTTGGCATTAGGAGAAAATAAAAAAAAATCTGTTATGGGCGTTAAAATTAGAAGTTTTAATTTTTTTATATTCAATTTTTATTTTAGAGATGTTTGTATGTGCATTAATAGGGTTCATGAACTCTGTTCATGAACAGAACATGTTCATGAACTCTGTTCATGAACAGAGTTCATGAACTCTATTCATGAACTCTGCTCATGAACAGAGTTCATGAACTCTGTTCATGAGCAGTGTTCATGAACTTTGTTCATGAACCCTGTTCATGAACTTTGTTCATGAACCCTGTTCATGAACAGAGTTCATGAACTCTGCTCATGAACTCTGTTCATGAGCAGAGTTCATGAACTCTGTTCATGAGCAGAGTTCATGAACTCTGCTCATGAACAGAACTCTGCTCATGAACAAAACTCTGTTAATGAACAAAACTCTGTTCATGAACAGAACTCTGTTCATGTTATGCTCTTTTTTATATATAAAAATGGTAAGAGCAAGTATAAAGCAAGTAAGGCTTTGAAATATTTAAAATGAAAATCAAACAACATAACGTGTATTTGTCTTATTCTTATGAAATGCAACCCCATGGCTTCTTTATATAAATGGATATTTAAACCCTAATCTTGAACGAGTTTCATATTAAGTTTCTCTAATTTTTAATGAAAGGATAATAAAGGGTATAGTACACAACTTTATAAATGGTCAACCGGTGGTTTTACTATGTTAAGTGGTACTTGAATGTTATATGAGTTCATGAACTCTGTTCATGAACAGAAGATGTTTATGAACAGAACCTTTTCATGAACAGAGTTCATTTAGAAAGTTACTTAAAAATTTGACGTTCTTAGGTATTTTTTTTATAAAAATGAAGGAATGTTTGTTTATTGAGATATAGAATGAAAACATAAGTGATCATTGAAAAATTTGGAAGGTTATTGTACTATTACAATTAAATGATTATGAGATGATTATTGATGTTATGTTTATGCTGCAATAGTGTTCTTAGAGCTAGAAGAGGAACTTACGAAAGAAAATAAGTTATAATATTTTAGGTGGCTCTACATTTTGTATGCAGATCTTTAAGGGATATGTTTTTAAGTTTGTAGAATGAACATGTACAATTTCAATGTGTGTAAGTTGTTTTATCATAAATATAAACTAGAAATCTCTTAATAAGTGTATATATATGTTATACTATTTTAGGCAGCTCTACATTTTGTATGCAGATCTTTAATAGATATGTTTTTAAGTTTGTAGAGTTAACATGTACAACTTCAATGTGTGTAAATTGTATTATTATAAATATGAGCTAGAAATCTTTTAATAAGAATATATATATATATGTTTAGTGAGATGTTTGTTCATTGACATATATAATTCAACCATATTTGTTGGATTAAAAGTTTTTAAGGTTACTATACTACTTCAATAAATCATGTTATGACTTATATTTGATAATGAAATGATTATTAGATATATCTTTATGTTGCAATATTAGTGATGGTAAGGAATTTTAATTAATTAATTAGAGTTAGGAGGGGGACTTACATTTTGTTGTAGTTTTTTATCAAATATTGGCTTGATGTTTGTAGAATAGTCATGTACAATTTCAATATGTTAACGTTTTGTAAATTTAAAAGTTATATCAAATGGAAAGAGAGTCTTCTAAGGGAAAGCGTAGGAGGTCATCACAATCCTCAGGAATTGGTGTTCCAATTGGTAGTCGAAGGTTGTCGAATTCACCGAGAGGTTCAAGTTTATTGCATGGGTCCCAGTCATTTGATCATCAACGAGTTCGAAGGGGTACAAATGATTCTCCTTCATCTTCTGTGGGAGAGCGTCGATCTCAACCTTCTGTTGGTATGAACATTAATGTTTAATAACGTATAAATTGTATTTTTTTGTGTTTTGAATTTATGGACAAGGTTAATTCTTGACTATGGCTATATTTGAAGCAGAGCGACGTTCAGAAGATGTGCGTAATTCGATGGAGCGAGGGGAAGATCAAGATAGGATTGTAGATGATGGAATAGGTGTGGGTGGAGAGCAAGGTTCTGAAGATCCTCCTAGAGCTAGGACGACATATGTTCCACTAGCTGAGGGGTGTACACCCATATCAACTTATCCATTTGATTTACCTGATGAGCTTCCATGGCAAGGTGTTGTGCAACAAACTATTCTTGAAAGTTGTAGATCCCACTATGACAGGTTGAACAATGATCTTTGTTCTTTGGATCTCCCTCCAGAGAGTCGACAAAGTCTAGAGATTGTTTTGGCGTCTTTGCAAAAATTCATTGATGCATATGAGGAACTTGGACCAACTACAAATGGTTTTGTTCATTTGATGCGGATGCGAAGGGACCAAGTTATGGGTCCAGACAACTGGGAGGTTGTGAAGGAGAGAGTCACCAGAGAACAAGCCAATTCAATGTTCAATTTCAAAGAAGGCCTTAAGCGAAAAATGTTGAAAGTGCAATATTTCAAGCATCCTCAAATTGCACATTTAATATATGATCGATTTCTTGCAGCTTATGGTCGATTGCCTTGGAACGATGAGGTTCCTAATTATTTTGCAAGATTTTTTTATGCGGAGTTTTTTTTAGGTATGAAGCCTAACTATACTGATGTTCCTTCTGACTTTTATGGAGTTGGAAAGGGTAGAATATATAATCGAAAAGGCGCTCTCAGAGACCCTACCACTATACAACCTCCACCTGAGATACCTCGTCCACCAAGGGTTGTGGCTTTAAGATCAGAGATGGAGACAACATCTCAACTAGGGACAATTGGAAGGGAATCGGTAGGTGATGGTTTAGCTTCAGCTCTTGCTGGAGTAGAAGTTGGTTTGGGGCGAGAGAGGGCTCGTGCTATTGTTCGTCAAAGTTTTGTTTACAATACTAAGGACGAGGTAGATGCATTGAGCATGGATGATCTCAGGGCTTATGCTAAGTCTTGTCGAGATATAGCTTCAGATGTGTTATCCAATGACACATCGAGCATGGGAGAGGTTTGTTGATTATTCTATGACAATCTATTTGATTTTTTATTAATCATTTTGAATTGAATTTTTTGGTACATGGGAATAAATATATTAAGCAAATGTATTTTGTTTGCAGTTTTCGAGAATGTTAAATGCACATAATTTTCGAGTCTCTAGTAGTCAAAACCAAGAGCATCTTAGTCAAAATGAAGAGCGCTTAGGAGAGGTATTTTAATTATAATATTTATGATTGAACTTGATATTTTTGTTTGTTTGTTTGAATTTTAATAAATATCAATGTATCTTATTGTTAATTTGACTTATTTATGCAGGTTTCTTTAGATTCCAACTTTTTAGATGGTTTACCATCTCTTGTGAGCTAATGATTTTAATTTTTTTTGTTTTGGTTTTAAGTTAAATGCTTAATTTATTATTTGTATCTACTATGTTTTATTTATTAACAAAATTCAAATTTTAGGGAAGAGACCATTTGGAAATTGGGGGCGAAGATGTGGGGTCTTTAATGAATGCAGATATTGGCACCGAGGTAATTTTGTTGAACTAGAAATGATCTCTGATATAAGTTTAATGTTTTATATTTTTTTGATTTATTTGAAAATTGTTTTTGTACATGTTGCAGCTTGGCTCTTTGAGATCCTTCGGAGCCAAAGGAAAGGCTCTAGGGGAAAAAAGTGGTGGACATGCATTCAAAGAATTTGATGTACGATTTTTTTAATAATTGAATTGTTTTGTAGATGAGTTTAATATCTTAATATCTTGAATTTAGTTTAAAATTGTTTAAATAATTTATGATCTAAATTTATAATTTGTTTTTTTGTGTATTGTAGGTTGAGTTGAGTCTCAGGGAAGGTCCTAGTGGAAAATAGTGGAAAGATATTGGTCTAGATGGATAGTGCTTCATACTTTATTGTTTTTGTTGATATATATATATTGTAGTTGTTTTGAACATGGAGGGTATTTATTTTTTTATTATATATATATGTACATTGAATTCACATGTTCATCAACTTTTTTTTGGATTATATACATGAGTACATGTCCATTATTTCTCATTTGGTAAATGTTTAGAATATGTTTTGCATGAATGTTTAAATTGTTTTGATAATATTTATAATATGTTTCGCATGAATGTTTAAAATGTTTTGATAGGTGCAATCCAAGGTTAGGAAATGTTGAATGCAAAGAATGAATGTTATGATGTTAGAAAATGTTGAATGATGAGAATAATGTTGAATGTTTCGAATGTTATGGAAGAATGAATGTTGGGAAAGAATGAATGGGAAGTGTTAGGAATATTTAAAGTGTTATTCTAAGTTGGGAAATGTTCAATGTTGAGAATGAATGTTATGGTAAGAATCAATGTTGGGAAAAAATGAATGGGAGGTGTTAGAGAAAAAGGAATGTTGGGAAAGAATGAATGGGAGGTGTTATGGAAGAATGAATGTTTTCAATTTGTTATGTTGGGAATAAATGTTATTATAATATGTTTTGCATGAATGTTTAAAATGTTTTGATAGGTGCAACCCAAGGGTAGGAAATGTTGAATGATGAGAATGAATGTTATGGAAGAATGACTGTTGGGAAAGAATGAATGGGAGGTGTTGGGAATGTTTAAAATGTTAATCTAAGTTAGGAAATATTCAATGTTGAAAATGAATGTTATGGTAAGAATTAATGTTGGGCAGAAGTTTATGAATGTTAAAATTTTTGATGGAAATATGGATGAATTAGGAAGTTTAAAAGCAAATATATGTTAAGTTCAAATTTTGATATAATGGATTTTTAATTAATTTAATTTTTATTTTCAATGTTTAGGTACATTTGATGCGGCTGAAATCATGGCAAATGGGGGTAACGGTTTTTTTTGTTTTTTAATCATAAGCGAAGATTCCAGGATTGTGAAGTTTGTGTTAAATTAGAGCAATGATTTTAAACAACAATTTGATGAATTTTCATTGATTTGTTGTAAATAATCATTTCTCTAATTTAGCATAAGCTTCACAATCCTGGAATCCTTGCTTGTGATTAAAAATCGAATGATCGTTGTCTCCATTTGCCATGATTTCAGGTATGTGAATTTGCACAAGCGACATTTTAAATTAAAGATTTGGGACAGAGAACTTGGTGACAATACGTATTAAAGAAACATGTTTGATGGATTAAAAGAATACAAAATTTAATAGGTCTTTTTGTGATTTTTCGTTAGCATCAATCAACCAAAAGTAAAAATTCGGGGCGGAGTGGGGGATAGCCACATCCGTTATCTCATCCCTTAGTGGTCTAATAGACATATGGGGACCCGAATAAAGTACTTTTGAATTTTTAAATTATATTTGAATTCATTTTTAAGCATTTTAAAGTACAACCATTTAAGCTCTTATGTTAGTTGTCATTCAATAAAATATTCATAAAATCTCAATGAAAAAATATACTGTGCACAACAATTTTGATAATTGGACAAAAAGTATATTGCACACAACAATTGACATGGACAAAAATATAGATCAATTTATTTTTGATATGTAGTTAAAAACATCGCAATGGAATGCCATCTTCAACTATCCGTTCATGGTCACATATGGATAGTTTCCATTTTTTGGTTTTTAACTGTTTTTTTGATGGAACTTGTATCAATTTTATTCGAGATGCACATACTAAATGACTATATTGACAACATATAACATTGGGCTCATAATCTTGAAAGTAGACATAATTTTTAGTCATATTCGTTTGCTGAAAAAAGTAGCCTTTTAAAATGATGGATCCTCTTTCGTATGTAAATCCGTTGTCGTTGTAGTCCTCCAATAACTTCATTTTTCCTTTAGTGCATCGCATCAAATAATATTTGACATTTTCGGTGTTGTCTACAGGTGCAATCACAGCGAAAACATCTCCTGCGCAAGTTATGATTGGTGTTAGCGTATTTAAATGAATTAAATTGACTACTTATGGTGATGGATTAGAATGAACAATTGACTAAAATGTCAAAAACAAGTTTATTACCTTCTCTTACGAGATCTGAAATTCTATCGCCATCAGACGATATTGCTATTTCTTCTGATTCTAATTCTTCAACACTTGCCAGTGGCATTTTTCCTTTTGGATTAATTTCTGTGTGTCTCCAAGCTTTTACGTAGTTGTTTGTTATGTTTTCACAAACTTCTGTAGACTCGACATTTTCAATGCAAATATGACAAAAGCATGATTGCTTTCTACTGTCAAATGCAAACACGTTGTGAAATGATTTTTTTTGAATAGAGTGAAGATCTCTAGTTCCATGTATGGTGCTAGCGTCATATGGTATTGATCTATTTATATCTTGAACCCCAACAAGCCAAAAAAACCTACACAATAAATAGTGTACATGTACTTAAATGTTAGTATATACATTTTTTTAAATTATAAGAAATAATATAAATTAAAAAAATAGTGGACATACCTGCGCACGTCTTTTGATTGTTGATTATAATCATGGCTTAGATTTAATTGGCACCATTGGACAACCTCTGCAACTGAATGAAACCGTGCTGAAGAATAGTTCATTTGCCATCTTCGAAGTGCTCTTTTCACGCATGCTCCTGCACCATCATGCTCACCTTTTCCATGCCCAGTTTCAAAGAAATTCCAGCGATGTTTAATGTTTAGCGCTTTATGAAGTCGACATAACCAAAAAAATGATCGTGAAGATTTAAATTGACCCGCACATCCATCAGACCATATCCAATGCTCTTTGAATTTGACTTCGCGTTTTTTCAGTGAGTCATAGAAAATATTTTCTATACAATGTTGAAAAAAATGTGTGTCGTGTGTACGATCATCGCTGATATAGAAGTGATATTCTTTAATCACATCTCGATTGTCACATGTGCTTTCAATGCCATCGACATCCTGTTGAGAATGTCTATATACAACATGGACAAATATCGAAACTTGGTCAGAGTGATAGTATTCACTCTGTATTTCTTTTTGTGCAGCAAATGTATAGTTTTCAGCAAAATCAACCACCGACAAAATTGTTCCGGGTGGAAAAATTTCACGAGACTGTTTGAATTGAAGATCTTGCCATCGTGCTCTATGTGAATGCTGGGTGTATTTATAAATTTCGCTTTCAAATGTTTTGAGAAAATCTGTGACGCATATCTTGTCTTCTAGCAAATCAATTCTTTTGGAATGTGAATCACTAGAACTTGTATTATAGTTGATGTATTCGTATCTTTTCCAATCAACATTTATATTTGACAACGATTGATCATTATCGATAGGATATTTATTGTGGAATAACACCAAATTTCCACAATGTTTACAATGTTTTCCATTGACACATTTCTTTGAATAAAATACTTCATCGTGATTTCTCTCACATAAAATTTGATATATGAATTCACGTATCGTCGGCGGAGGTGGTGAATTTGTCCAAAACATTTTTCCAAATTCAAGAAACGTGTCATAATATAACTTAAATTGCACATGATAACGGCAACAACATGTATCACGTATAGTTATAGGTCGAACATACCATGGTTTTTGTTGCACAAATGTAGTGATTGATATATTAATTCCACGATGATCTTCCTTGAATTTATTGAACAATTGTACTTGTGTCATGTCCATTATATGTTTTGGTTGGCTTTCATATACATTTCGTGATATTCTTTTGCGTATCACATCTCTTGAATTTGGTGAAACTCGAGCATGTTCCAACCAATATTCTCGTACAATATCTTTAACACCTGCTCCTAATCTATCTTTGTAAGGTTGTATACAAATAATTGCCCAACAAGCAAGTTCATTATTTTCATCTATTTGCATTCTGAATTTGCTATGTTTGTATAATGTCTTTCTTGATGTTCCAACTGCTTTTGCTAGTTCTGTTGTCAAACGCTTTTGTTTAGTACTAGCTGAAAGAATTGCTGTATGAATTGCTTTACGTGCAGCACTGATATCTTTCTTCCTGGATTTTCCAAATTTTTTTATTGCATCGCCTATATTTTCCATCACATTTTGTTTCAATTTCGACTCTTTTGTTACTTTGTGAATACCCAATAATGATGTAGCACCTTCTAACTTCTTGGACACTAATAAACATCTCAAAATTTGTGCTTGTCCTGCTATTGAGTAATCATTGAGAAATTCATCATAAATTTTTGTAGCACGATATCGTGCAACATGTATTGGTAGTTTTTCTCCATATTTGTCGCAATCAATGTCTTCTAACATTTCATCATCAATAGTAAAAGTACCTATACATCAAGTTAAATTTAATTTAACATATATCAAAAAATAAAATTCACTATAAAAAAATGAATTTCGAAAATATATGATATATACATACCAGGTCCAATTTCTGGATCTTGAACTTGATCTTCAATATTGATTTCATCGGCATTAGCATGTAAATCACTATTTACATCTTCTACAATGTTCTTTTCAACTTCAATTTGTTCTTCTTGTACTCTATTTTCAATTTCCATTTCTTCAACATTATCATGTAAATCTGTATTTATATCTTCAATAGTTCTCTCTTCCGTTTCGGCAACCCTTTGTTTTTTGGCAATATATCTGAGTTTTTGTTTCTCTCTATTATCATCATCATCACGTTTACGATCAGCTTTTCTTTGACGTTTTCTCTTATTGCCCATGGTTGTTTAATCTATAGATGATAAATTAAAGAATCATGTTACTTTATAGTAAAAATAAATAAATTAAGATTTAAAAACATTTACGGAATTTATAAAAACATGAACTGAAATTTACTTTACCTTATAAAAATTTTGTAAGAGTCTTTTGAAGAAGATTTCTTTGGAATTAACTTTTCTTTGAAAAAACTCTCTGAACAAAAGTCTTCTTTGGAAAATAATAAAAACACCTTGTGCCAAGGAAGAAAATAAAACACCTTGTAAATAAATCTTTGTTGTAAAATTCATTGCAAAAATACTTTTTTGAAAAAATATCTACGAAAAAAACCACTAGAAAAAAGTACTTTGAATATAAACTTATTTATAAATATATCTGGGAAAAAATCATTGTAAAGAAATAACTCTTTGAAAAAAAACCCATTTCAAAGAAATAAGAAGTACAAAATTACCTTGCAAAAAATCATTTGCAAAATATCTTAGCAAGATAACTATTTGAAAAAACTCATTTCAAATAAATAAGAAGTGCAAAACTACTTTGGAAAAAAATCATTTGCAAAATACCTTAGCAAAACAACTATTTGAAAAAACATCTTTCAATTAAATAAAAAGTGCAAAGCTACTTTGAAAAAAAACCATCCTTGCAAAGAACCTCCTTGTAAACATGTCTAAGAAAAGAAATATTTTGAAAAAACTCTTTGCAAATATCCCTTAAAAAAAACACTTTCAATGTGTTTTTTGGAAAAAAGAAGAAGAAACATACTTTGTAAAAACCTCTTTTTGCAAAAAATGTCTTCTTTGCAAATATACAATAAGAAAAGAAATATTTTGAAAAAACTTCTTGCAAATGTGCCTTAGAAAAAAATCACCTCCAATGTGCCTTTGGAAAAACGAAGAAACATACTTTGTAAAAACCTCCTTTTGCAAAAAATGTTTTCTTTGTAAAAATGCAATAAGAAAAGAGATATTTTGGAAAAACTCCTTGCAAATATGCCTTAGAAAAAAAAACTCCTTCAATGTGCCTTTTGTAAAAAAGAAGAAGAAACATACCTTGTAAAAACCTCCTTTTGCAAAAATTATCTCCTCCTTCCGAAATTAGTTTGACAAAAAAATGCGAAGTTCAAACATGCGAAAATAATGAATTAACTTTAGGTTTATTTATATGAGTATTAAAAATAAATTTGGTTTTTTTTTCCGGCCGACGTGTTTTTTTTTTCGTTTAGTTATTCGGCCGAATAACCTTCGCCATAAGTTACGGCGCCGTTACGGAAAACAGTTATTCAGCCGAATAATTATTCGGCCGAATAATTATTCGGCCGAATAATTATTTCGGCCGAATAATTATTTCGGCCGAATAATGTCTGAAACTTGAAAGATTGAGATCTCTGCAAAATTTTTAGGTTTCTCCATTTTCGGAAGGAGAAAACCACCTCTTACACAACAAAACGAATGTCGGACTTCATACCAGTAGATTCATCATTGAATCTACTTTACGAGGGTATAAATTTTGTTGTATATAGATAAGAACTGATATGTTTTAAGTTTTATCTTCGTAACATGTGTCGAGTTATGATTCAGCTCTTTAAAAATACAGCGAAAAGAAAAATCCATAACTTTGAAAATACAACACCAAAAAAATCGAAAAAAATGTGGGACTCTTCATTGACGTTTCTACTTCAAAAGGGTGTTCGTAGATTTTTTGCTTTTATAGCGGATTGAGAGAAAAGTGGTGCAACAAAAAGGTTGTTGAAAATCGACTGAGTTTCCCCATTGATCGACTTTAAAAAATAATAATAATTAGCATATAGGGCCATTGGATGCAAACTTATAGTCAGGCACTAGTACATTGTGTGTAGATTGTCGTAGCATTTTCAGTTTTTGCAAAACACAAGTCTAACAACGATTTTAGTGGTGCAACAAATCATAACTCTTTTGTAGTCTTTTCATTTTATAAGAACACACTGTCAAACATTTGCGAAATCGACATATCAAATCTTAATAAAAAAATTGAAAAAATTATGAGTAGAAAGCTAACATAATTCTACAAAAGTTTTCTTTTTACGGCAAAGTGAAATTTTAAACAAAAATATCACTTTTGTTCGCCCGAAGTTGAAAAACATGAAAAAACCAGAATTATTTTCTCACGAGACCCCCCAAAATAGACACCCATCTTCATTTTTTCACCCTGCTGTAGTATTCACCTGTATTATCATATTTGAGACACTTCAACCTTTTTCCTGCCTCTTTCTCAACCAAATCTTTCCATTTCTTAAAAGTAGCAAACACATCAGATTTTTTTCTAATGCAATAAACCAAGTTCTTTCTAGTTGCATCATCAATCTGATCCGGTCCCCATACATTTGTATGTACAAGCTCTAACTTTTCCCTCTTCTTATGTTTCCCAACCTTGAGAAATATGACTCTCTTTTGTTTTCCATAAACATAGTTCTAACATAATTCCAAATTTACCTGCTTCATATCTAGCAGAAACCTCCTTGAGTGGAGAATCTGCATCCCCTTCTCACTTGTGTGGCCAATCCTATGATGCCACAATGTTGTATGTGCACCTACGGAAGCTAAAGAGATAGAACAGTCAACATTATGAGGACATAAATGCAACATACCTATCATGTCTCCTTTTTATATCACCATTGATCCTTTAGTGATATTCCACCATGTTTCTCCAAACATAGATAAACAACCATCTCCCAACTGCCCCGTTGAGATCAAATTTCTTTTCATAGTAGGAATATTCCTTACATCTTTCAACAACCATTCACCATTCTTTAACTTTATCTGTACCTTACCCATTCCAACAATTTTACATGGTTCATCATCACCTAATCAAACATGTCCAAAATCACCGCGAACATAATCATGAAAATTTTTTCTATGGGGTGTAGCATGACATGAAGCCCCTGGATCTACTACCTAGTAATCACTAGTATTATCTAATGCAAGAATCAAAGCATCTTGTAACACATCACCTACTACATTTGCTTCTTGAGTAGTATCTTGTTGTCCATCTCCTTTCTTCTTTAGATATCTGGGGTCTTTCTTCAGATGTCCTTTATTTCCATAGTTCCAACACTCTATATTTCCCAATCTGGACTTGCTCTGATTACCGGGGCTCTTTCCTCTCTCCCTTTTTCTTACCCTACTCTCTATGGTCAATGCATTACCTGATATATCACTTGTGCTTTTCCTTTACATTTCCTCGCTAAGAATAACACCAACAACATCATCAAATTTCAAAGTGTTTGAACCAGAGACAGAGTTACTTACATCCATGACCAAGCCGTTCCATCTTTTTGGCAATGAACAAAATATTATAAGATCCCTAAACTCATCGTCAAAGTTCACTTTGATAGAACTTAGATGATTTGTAATTGTATTAAATTCATTTAAATGATCAGCAACAGATCCACCTTTTGACGTGTTCATATTAAATAAATGCTTCATTATAAATACCTTGTTGGAGGCTGAGGTTTTTTCATATAGATTACCCAATGGGCTCATGAGACCCTCCGTTGTCTTTTCTTTTGAAATATTGAAAGCCACCGATGAAGCCAGCCACAATTGTATTGTTCCCAGTGCTTTTCTATCAAGAACCTACAATTCTTCGTCCTTCAAGGTTTTCGATTGTTTTGATTTTCCTCCCAACGGTAGGAATAGATCTTTTGGTACAAATAGTCCTCCATTTGCATCTTTCACAACTTGTAGTTTTGGCTGTTAAATTGCTTGACCTTAAACTTTCCTTCTTCCGCCATTGATCCCACTTGAACCAAAAACCCTTCTTTCCTGTGAGTTTATCTGCCAAATAGACCTTTGGTGCTGGTACCAATTGTTAGAAAAACAAGATCGAAGAGCAATAACAATAAACAAGATGCAAATATAAATCACATAAACACATTACAAGGGAGACACCAATATAATTTGGTTCACCCAAGATGGGATACGTCCACACAAAAATTGTCAGTATTATTATACCATCCAACATATGAAGGGATACAACTTGCATCACATCCGCTGCAACTTTCTCTTCACTCTCTCACAGTATCGCTCACAAAATCTTAGAGATCTTTACAATGCTGCAATACATATCCGTATTACAATGCTTTCCTTTTAAAGAGGGATTACGATGGAAAAATAATATAGACCACCCAATATGATTGGCCCATAAATCACCCATTACTAACCAAGTCATGACTATGAAATTACAACATTTTACAAGGCATTGTTTCCGAAATTTTCGCTACGGGGGCATTTCCCTTGAACCCCTCTAGGGGGGGGCTCCCAAACTAGTTTCTTCCCCCCTCCATGGAAACTATCTTGTGGGGGAAATCCCCCCCAAACCCCTCTGTCATGGGCTGGGATCCAGACACAGCTGAAACATGAACTTTGAATAAGGAATATCAGGCTCCACAACCAACAATGAGGAGCATGATACTCACATATCTGCTTCTAGATTTGATTTTGATTTGCTGGTTATACTATTTGGGTTGACAAACATACTAGTCCCTTTTCCATATTGTGAGTGGCAGTAAAGGCATCTAAGGTTGTTGTATGATGCCTTCATTATTCATGGAATGACACGGGATTTTCAACTCAAACAGTTGGATGAGACAGGTAACAATGATGTGAGCCATATGACCAGTGTGAAGAGTCTACAAGGGGAGTTTCATGTTCTATTGGAGAGGCTCACGGAGGTTCCAATAAGAAGTGAGAGTGATGGAATTCCAATTTAATGGTGGGATCCTAAAATCCTTTAGAGTGATGGAGTGTTTCAGATGACAATGATGATTGGAGAGGTGCAACATAGGTAGTGGGATCCTAGAATTACTTGGTTCATTAGTTTAGCAACTAGAATAGGAGGTATATCCAACCATCTCTTTCAGGAGCCTATTTATGTAGAACAGTGGATTAGTTTCCTAAGTGGGGGCCTTTATGAGAGATGGATACGGTGTTTTCATACATGGTAGCTTTGGATACTATAGGATTCTCTTTGTGTTGATACTATGCAGTGCAAAGGAGGAAATAGTAGGCACTCTACATTTCTCAGGTTCATTTGGGACCTTGCGATCATTTTTGGACTTAGCTATTTCAGCTGGGTTGATGATAGAATAGTAGGATATATGGAGCTATCTCTTAAGGGGATGATTAGAGTCCATGAGCAGCCCAAATTCATTACAAGGGATCAGGATAGACTTCCTTTATCAATATTTGGTGTCAAGTATGAAAATTGGATTGTAGAGCTCACTTGGATGCCTATGTAGGCTAATATCCATGGTGGTAGATTTATTTTTTACATATTTTTTCAGTTTGGATATATAGGAGAGGAGGATGCATATAGAGTGTGGTAGTGGGTTGGTTATGATCAAAGTGGCACAACGAAAACATGGTGTTCCCTTTTTTAGATTAGTTTGGGATCTTGGAGTTATAATACTAGACATATTTTCAGTAGCAAACCCAGTGGTGAGAGTCAATTTTGGCTTTCATATGATGAGATTCTTACTGGACTAATCTATTGGGGATTTATATAAGTGGTTGCAATGTAGAGTTACTTTTATTATTAGCAGTGGTCAGAATGATTCCTATGTCAGTACCTTGTAGGGCCATACATTGAGTAGAGTATACTTCACCTCCTTTCGATTGGGTTAGAACCATGAGATCATTTTCATCCTTAGTGTGGTTTAGTTTGTCGAATATAGAGTTGATGACTTGATACATTTGGAATTGCAGCTTTATAAATAGGTTTCACTAAGGGAGGAAGCAGAAAAATTATTTTGCATAAGTTGGCAAAGGAGAATAAGCACCACCACACTGGATTTAAATTGCCCGAGGACAAGCAATCATGGGTGGAGAGGATTGTCATGTCCCCAAATTTATACTATGGACCACTCTAGTAGACTAGGGAATGCAATGGCCATAGTAACCTGCAAATTTTTATGAGAAATTATTAAGGTGGTGATGCAGGCCATAAATTTGTAATGTATGAGGTCCAATATTTGTGATTAATGCAACATTAAACAAAAATGGATAAGGATGGCACATAGGAGGGTGAATTGGTCCCCACGTGTGTTGTAACTCTCATCCACAGTGTACGGAATATCATTGTGAAGGCCTCATATGAATTTGTAACTCCTCAGGCTAAGAATAGTAAAGGAAGGGTGCACTTGTGGAGGATTAACTCCCAAGAATCTCATGAATGTTGACCCAGGCTAAAACTAGCCAGTAAGGGAGAAATTGTAGAAGCTTAACTCCCAAATGGAATCTATGACACTCTATGACATGCTCCAGGTCCTAAATTTAGCCAAGGAGGGTGCTAGAGGATAGAGTGGGCCCATATAATAGTGTAACTCCCACAAAATCAAGCTAAGCCTCTCTCATTCGAATTGCCAAGGAAGATGAAAGTATTATTTCATCAAATAGCATGAGAGAGGAAGTAAATGGGTTCCAAGGTAACATTCTCTCATAAAAATAAAATTTATTAATATTTTGTAAGAGAATGCTAGAATGAGGGGGAAATGGCTCAATTGAGTCTATAAAAAGGATGCACGCCTATTGGGAAAGGGATTTTGGAAATTTTTATTTTTAATAGGAGAGATATTGTGGATTTTAACGCTTGGTAGATGGGCCTATTTATATCTTGGGAGATGCTCCCCTTGCAATTGTAAACTAGTTTCGGTGGTGAAAGATTCCACCCTAGCTAGTAGAGAGGAAGAGAACGTCCATATCTCTTCACTGAGCTTCATTGCCACTGATTATTGAGAGGATAAGTCCTATTCATATTTATATATGGATATTATGGAATAATTTTATGTCCATTTTCAATAGCTGGTTTGATCTCTCGTTAGTGTGTTTGAGTTCCAATTTGTAGCAATGTGAATTATTGGTGTTTTCTGCTTGAGGAGGGTGCACCCGTGCATGTACAAATATCATGAGGGTTTTTTGAATGGATTAGTATCACTCATATTTGATGGAGGGTGCACTATAGTAGTCATATCTATGATTTGGGGTCAAAATCTTGCTTGTGGAGGGAGAAATAGTGAAGCAGATTTCTCATTGAAGTAACATTCCTCCTCTCTTTTCTCCATGGTTCTTTAGTAGCCATTTATATCCATTTTGTAGTATATCTCTTCATATATGATTTCAATCTATTGTAGAATCCATATATGTACTCTCTGGAAATGTCCCTTTCATAGTAAAAGCACAGTGTTTTTCCTCACATGTTGTCCAATATGAAAGCACTAGTTAAACTATGAATAAATGGTTATCTATGAGTAGGTATGTTGAATTGTGGTTGTGTAAACTTAATTTTTGGGTGTGAAACTTTCATATGATTCCATGGTGTTTGTTAGTAATACATTTTTCTTTATTCAGGTATGTTTGGGAGCATTTAGTGTTTGTTTGGGAGTTCTATAGTTGTGGGTGTTCTCAATCTTGCATCGATGTTAAGGGGGTTGAAATTCATCTTTTGTTTAAATAATTCTATTTTTTTTTGGGTGGTAAGACCTATTCCATTATTTTGGGAGTCTCATTTCCAATGGGAAAAACTTTTTATTTCACCCGAAAAGGTTTCCGTATTCCCAAGATATGATCATTCTACCGGTTAGTTAAATTTTACAATCATGCTTACGCACCCTCAGTTAGAAATGTCCATGTAGTATGAGTTTCATTGTTTAAATATTCTATATATGAGTCATTTATATGATTTAGGGTGTATTTGGGTTGATTTGAGGCTGCTTGGGAGAAATTCGAATGAGTTAGGAGCTATTTGGAAAGAGTTGGAAACTCAATGTTTTATGTGCTCAACCTTGAACCAGTATCCCTAGTTTTAAATCCAATGGCTCTCTTGGGGTTGTGTTGGATTTAATGTGCCTAATTTCCACATTGGGTACACTACGACATTAAAAACACGCACAAGTTAAAAATCACAAATTTCAATAAAACATTATCAAGCAATATTGAAGAAATCCTTTAGCTAAGAAACCATCACAAAAGTCTAGTTACAAAAATCAGAAAGTTAAAAATTATTTAGAATTTGGAACGAGATAATGAAGATATTGAAGGGAGATTATTGAAAAAAGAAGAAGAAAATCTCCCATATAAAGGAACAAATTAAAAAGTTAAAAGATGACGAAAATTCGCAAGAGGAAACAATCAAGAAGATTCAGAATGATAACAAGCTGTTAGAAAAGAAATTAGAACAAATCCAGAATGAGAAATCAAAATATTCAGGAATAAATGTCCAAGTTGTGGAAAAATAAAGAATTACAGATCCAATCCAGATCACAGTTCGAGAATATGTCGATCGAGTTGAAGAAAAGCATACACTAAAATTAAACAAGTAAACACTACAATTACGATAAGGAAAACTATTGTTATAAAAAATCCTTATCGACATCCAAACCATAAAAGAAGACATCTTAAAAATTGGGAACAACTAACAAAAGATATTGATAGCAGTGCAATGAAATCCCATGACTTCAATTCATTGTGGAAGCACAACATTCCACAAAGAATCAATTTAGGATGGATCGATCCTTTTACATTTTGAAAGTTGTGTTCATCGAGTATCATCAGCTCATATCATCAAGTATCATCAATTACGACATAGCAAGGGAATATGCGACAATATGCTTTGAGGATAAAGCATCTCTAAGAGAAAGGAAATGCTATATAAAAAATATACATAAATATAAAATAACATTAATAAAGCAATAAAATAAATAAATTGAAATAATAAAAGTGATCAAATAAATAAATTATCTAAAATCGAAAAGTCATGCCTTTTTTGTAAAGGTGCTAAGATATCCCATTGTAATATATATACCCAAGTCTTTCTATAATTGTAAAGCATCACTTATCAATTATTCATCGTATATATATTATTTCCATTAATGGAGTATTTATCTTATTTACATTGGGTGTTCTCTTAGGAAATGGACTTTCCTTCGTTTCAACCTTCTCCATGCACTTTCCAATCATCTCTCTCCCCATAAGGGTTTCATATGGTCCACACACATTCTATGACTAAGGAATCTTTTTTCCTATGCCTTACATGTCCACCTTCTCACTTTCACTTTCCCAGGCTAACCAACTTGCTTACACTCCTTACCAATCTAAGTTCTATTTGGCCTACCACATATCCTTTCTTGGATGTTTCTTGTAGCATGCACTCCAAATTAATTTGACATTACATCGTATTAAAATTGTTGAAAAGACATCCTCATGCACTCTTTCCACATGTTCTATTCTATTGTATGCATAAATAATAAACATTACATCCTATTAAAATTGTTGAAAACACATCCTCATGCACTCCCTCCACATGTTATGTACTATTGTATGCATAAATAATGGAATCATCATTTTCACATTGTACAACACGAAAATAATAGGATTTTCCCAATTCTACATGAGATTATCATTTCGAAGTGTTATTTCATCTTGTTCACCTTATGAGATATCGATCATTCTCTTATATCCTCTTTCTCCTCGTAAGTACAAGTAACAACATAATGAGATTCTATTTTGAGGACACCTTATCATATATCCATAAGTAGATCCATCGTTCTCTTGAATATGATTAGACCAAGTATAAAGATTAAAGTTTGATAGGAAAATTATGTTATAGCACATTTCATAGTTTGGAAAACGACTAGGTTCATTTGTGTAAGTAGCATTAAGGGCAAAGAAATATCATAACATCAAACATCACTAATATGGTGTGAATATAATTATTGTAAACAAGTGACTATTACAACCCATTTGATCCCCCTTAATCTATATGAGACATTCCATTCTGAACGATGATAGGTTAGAAAAAATACATTTAAGTTGGACCTTACACCATAGCTATGCATTTATCTAGTCATTAACGCTAACAACATGAAGTTTCTTGAACCATCATAACAAGAAGAGGACGTTCCCTTATCTCATTCCACTCCAAACATAATGTATTCATAGTGTCCATTATATGAAGACATGTAGTTGGACATGCGCAGACATTTTCTACATCATGACATTGGGATCTCTTGTTCGATGGGAGATTGCGGTTGCCTTCAAAAGCAAGCCATGTAGTTAACCGCAAAAGAATTTCACACTGAATTTTTTTGTCAAAATCTTATTTTATTATTCCCCGCCAAGATAGGGATATACTTTTCATTCAAAAGTCAAAACACTTTGACTTGTATTAGTTTTAATTTGAAACAAATTTTGTTATTATTTTTATAATGTTTTGAATATTTTTAATATTAAACACAATATTATGAAAAATAAAAATAATTTTTAAATTATAAAATTTTGATTTTTTAATTGGATAAGTACAACTATGATGGGACATAAATCCCTGCATGAGGAATTTTTATTTTCATAATCTAAAACTAAATATAATTAATTTTTAAAACACAAAACCAAAACAATTACATGTGTCCTATCCGGTCCCTGCGATCGGGTCGTGTCTATCATTCCATCTCATTTCATTAACTCTAGTGTCCATGTAGGAATAAGTAGTGTACATTGCTGCCACACAACGCAACGACTTCTATCGACTATACACTAGGATCACAGACAAATATTTCTTTTTGCAGTGCTCCGTTGAGTTTGGAATAAATTCTCAATTGAACTCCAAGGCTTCCATTTTCACTCAATGAATTCTCCTCATACATCACCATGTCCATATTCCCTAGACTCAAAATTTTAAAATATGGACCATCATCAGGTTTACTAACTAAACCAAGATGTGTGCCACCTAGATCTGGTATTGTAAACAATAAATTGTACTCTTTTAATTCAAAAAAATTGAATGCTCTATCATGGGGATTGTGAATCATGGCCCTGCACATCACAATATCAAAATCCCATTTTATTATGCTCGACTCTTTCGCAAAAACCTAATTGACTGTCGGACTTGGTCCCCCTACTTGTACGAATATTATCTTCCATCCGAGTCCTTCATTCAACTGATATGCTATTAAGAATGAATCATTATGGTTATTGTAAGAGACATATGTTATATTCCCCTCCACATCACAGGTTATGAACCTTTTATTGTTGTCCCAGGTTACAGGTGAGATTTGATCTCCTTGATGTCTCAATAGCACCATATCATAACGGGAATAGACAACAAGTATTATGTCAGCCCCCACTGCCATAGAGCTAATATATTCCTGGTTGACAGAGTAAAAAACATGTACATGATAATCCCTATAAATATTCGGCATCTTCGCTTTCATAGCACAATGGGGATATATTAGGAGAATTCTTTGAGTGAAAATGGAAGCCTTGGAGTTCAATTGAGACTTTATTCCAAACTCAATGGAGCACTACAAAAAGAAATATTTGTCCCTGATCCTAGTCTATAGTCAATAGAAATCGTTGCGCTGTGTGGCAGCAATACACTACTTATTCCATCTCATTTCATTCCATATTACCGAGCGACGTGAAGGTGGAAAACATATTCCTTACTTGTCTATTCAGAACAACGAATTTCGCCTTCCGAGTCTCCAAACCAACAAAAAACTTGGAAGCCAGACTTTGGACAAAGTTTTGTGTATTAAGAGGAATTGTCATGAGTTGACTCCATATTTAATGCTGAAATTCAAACGACCCTGTCTAAACTTGAATATGATAACTATGATGAAAAACAGGCTGATCCTTCTTCCTGTATTGCTTGGGATGTGACCCCTTCCTTATTTTTTAGCTTCTTCTGATTCGGAAGAATATTAGTCTGATCTATTTCTTACCATGGTAAGCGATGATTTACAGGCCGATTCTGGCGATGTGCGGCGCTCGGGACTTGCCAGTTCCTGTTATCCATTAATTACTGAATTTGAAGAGAAATTTTGGTCATCGAGTGATTATGCTTCTTCTAATGGTTCCAATGGCCTTTCACAGCTTTCATTTAGTATAACTGATTTGGCATGCCGAGGATTTACAGAATCTCGTCATGTTAATGAAGCATTTTGGGACTATTTGAGGGTAACGTTAGTTCAGGAAATTTATGTTTATGTTAATAAATTCTCTTATCGACACTAAAAAAATGAGAATTAGGAACTCGTAATGCTTAAATCATTGATCATTAGGCTTTATTTTCATTTATTGCAGAGACAATTTCTGTTTTTTGTTAGAGTAAATTAAAATATTAACTAGCAAATCAAGTTGTTCATTGATCTCTTGCCAGTGTCATATTCATCTTTGGGGAATATTAAATTAATATTATTTAAAGGAGATTTGTAATGAGTTTGCAATGAAACAAAATGTGAAAAGCCAAGACTCTTGAAATTTCAATTCATAATGCTTTTGTTTATTCTACTGATCCGCGGGACTATACATGCACTGAGGATGAAGACAAGGATACATTTCAAAAATTTAAAGCAAGAGAAACCTTCGTTGCAAAGTATCTATTAGAATCCATTGATACTCAGTTGACCAACGCCATAGGAAAACAACGTCTTCTTATGGTTAACTGGATGATGGAGGCAAGAATTTCAGACAATTTAAATTGAATTGGAATTTTGAAAAAGTCCTTGGATGTTTCAATAATTAATTTGTAACTTTTGTTGTGGCGCAGTACATAGCCTCGTATCATCTTCATTGTGAAACACTTATTAAGCATGAATGCACTCAACAGATTAGACTCTTTTCTAAAGGGACTTTTACAAATGATACTCATATATAGGTCCTGGGTATCGCCTGCATGACACTTGCAATCATAATTGAAGAGAATGAACCTACAAATTGGTATAATTTTCAAAAGATTATTTCTTTCAAGTTCTATTTGCGGTCTTAAAATTCATTTAGATCATTACAATATTAAAATGCTTTTTAAATTTGTAATCGCGTCAAACTTCTTAGAAAATGAAACATATATTAATTCGAGCATTTTGTTTCCAATATCAGGAAGGAAACATTTAGAGTCGCAAATAACGTATTTAAACGACAAGAAGTTGTTGCAATGGAATGGATTGTCCTTAAAGTTTTGGATTACTGATGCTCCTCACCTACTACCGCTACCTTTCTCTGGTAATTCTTGCACAATATATTAACATCTCAAAATTTTTAAACCGAACATTAGTCTTTAGCAGCTCACACAATGTTCTATTTCCAAGTATTACTTGAAGGTTGTAGGAGGAGATGCAGAGGTTGAGAAGATGGCCAAATATTTGGCCTACTTGTCATTGGTAGATCGTCAGTTGCCTACAGGTCCTCGTCTTTACTGCAATTTTTAAACATCTTCTCTAGCTATTTGGTGAAACGATCAACATATACTCCATGGCACTTTATCTATAGTAGTTTTTGTGACATCTTTGACAATACGTGGCATATTTTAAGGAAGGCACTACTTCTTTATTGATCTAGAGACACGGTGTTGATTTGGAAGACCAATGTAATCTTATGTAGATGTATCTTCATTTGCTGAGACTATCAAAACTCAACAACATGGCAGTCTTTTATCAAAATCTGATTTGACTTTATATAAATGTTCCTTCTTTAACAAGCTGGCATATCTCCTTTTCTCTTGGCGATATTATGATCTATGTGATCTACTGTCTTTAAACCTTCTTCATCGCTGGCCTGGCAGATTTTGAAGGATAACGTGGACACTTTGTTTTGCATTCATTGGAAACATACAAAATCCCAAGTCACCTCGTATTATTCATTGTAAAATCTATGATTGATTTCCTCAGAAAATAATGGAATAAAATTTAAATTCAATGGTCAAGGCCGCAGCCATTACAATAAACTAGTTGGTTGATCTCTTGCCTTAACTATAAAACTATGTTAAGGTCTTCTTCTCCCATGAAACCAAAGACCATATCAACAAGGCAAACAAAATCAGGATCATATGAGAAGGAAAACAAAATCAATATTGTGCTCACTACCACTACTCCCATAGTTCGTAGTCTCATGATAATTATCAGCTTAAAGCACGATTTCATTAAGAGGATTTGTTAAATGCAGAGGATCTGTCTCTCACCATTTCATTTTGCTCTTTTTAAACGCATCTTTTTGGGTTTGTTTTCACTATTTTCATCCATCTTTAACAAGTAATTTTCATCGTTTCTATGCATCTCGATATTTTATTTTGGTTTCTTTTGTTATTTCTATGTAGTGCACATGCATCCACTGACAAAACAGGGAAAACAAAGAGGTAACAACAAAATTAGCAAGTCTCAACAGATATCGGTGGCTTAAAAACTATTGCACCAAGACAGGGTTAAGGATTTAAGGCTCAACGCGTCTGAGGTTTATAAATTAAGAGTGCAATTGCTCTTACTTGCAATTTGCCGAGGTTAAGGAATACATGTTCATTCCAACGGAGGCTAAATTTCATGTGAACAATCTCATTTCAAAGGTTTAATATTTAAGCACCCTATACTATTTCGGAGGCTTAAAATTTATATCACGGACTAATAAGTCTCGTTCTTCTCTTGGCTTTTTATTAGGTTTGTTCTTTCTATTTTGATTCACATTTGTTGGCAGGGAAGATGCCGCAAAGAAGCTTTCCCTTGTTATATTTATTGATGAAAACTGAATCATTTCAACATAGTAGGAAATAAACTTGATTTGATTGAGTGATGGAAATTAATTGTTCTAGAATCAAGCGTAGAATCATTAGTAGTTTGAGGAGATCATTGTGATGAGAAGATCATAGCTACAATTTTAGGTGATTGCTCATCTACCACCTAATATGAGGTTCCTTACACCCTTCCATGTTAAATAAATGGAAGGTATAAGAGTAGATTGTATGGAGTATTATTATTATAAATTATAAATTTAAATTTTATTCATGATGATGATGATGATAATGGTTAATGTTCATTGAGATCAACTTGGTTTATCGAAGATTCATGAATTATTTGGATTGCTATAAAAATTTTAAAAAGCTTTGAAGGAAGCATTCCTATGTCACCATAGTTTTGACATGTTACAAAGTTAGGGAGGTTAGTATTGTAGAAAATATTAAGTAACTTTGATCGAATACAGATGTATGTTATGCACTCTAAGAGAAAGTGAATTTCATCCTCAATGCTCATAATCTCATAGAGATGGAAAATCCCTTCCAACCACGGTGTTTTACGAATTTCTCATCACCATGTTTCACTATGATGCTTGGGGGAGTTCATTCTTATCTTGACTATATTAATTTTCTTCTTCAAACTCGTTAAGACAGAGATACTTTTGATCTTCAATATTAGGGTTGATGACCTTATAGTATCCTAATTTTATTTTAAACTCTAAATCTTCCTTGTCCCTCCATTTTCTCTTCAAAGTGACATTTTCATCAATCCTCCAATGTTTTAACCTTGAGCCGTAGATGGTCTAGATGAGATTTTAAAGCAATTCTAAATCTCTGGTCCCCCATGGTATTTATCATGTACTTGTACACAAAGTGCCTAGTCATAGTGATGGTTTCGATGGGGGGAAGATCCAATTCTATAAGGAGAATAAGATAGGGAATACTACTTTTAATTTTGAGATTGTATGTGATAAAATGCCTCTGAATTTGCTCAATTTTTTCCAAGATTCTCTAGAGATGCTACAACCCCAAATTTCACAATAGTAAAAGATAACGAGAGTGACAAGAGTTTCAAAAATGAATTTTCTTTTTTTATCCCACATTAGAAGGGCCTTTGTTTATTTACGATTGTTTTCTAGACCAAAATAAGATTTCCACCCTCCGTTAATCCTTTTCTCAATGATATAGTTCCAATTAAGATTGTTACGGATATTGATTCCAAGATATTTATAAGAGGACACTACCTCCAAGTTGCTATTTCAGTAAAAAAAAATAGCCTAAGTGTCTTACTTGGACTTGATAATCATAACTTTAGTTTTGTTGGTGTTAGTAGTCATAGCCATATGAGAGCATAAATCTTTGAGAATTATTAATTCCTTATCAAATTCAAAGGGACACCTTGCCATAAGAACAATATCATCAACATAGAGAATGAAAATGTCATGACGACATTTCTCTTATAAGTTATATTATATATTATAATATATAATATATATGAGTTTAGTTGCTTATGATATATTATAACATATAATATTAGTTAGTAATAGTTAGTTTCATATTATTAATATAATAATTGTATTATATTATTATTCGAAATTAAAAAAATTTATATACTAGTATATATAATTTTTAGTTAGTATTATTGTAACAACCCCATATATGAATAAAGGAGTTCAATATAATATGATATAAGTAATATAATAATAAAATAAGATAAACAAAGGAAAGTGAAATTCAATTAAAAAAAGAAAAAAAAAAGTTAAATAAGAAATTAAGAAAAGGGGGAGAAGGGGGAAATAAAAGGAGGGGAAGAAGAAGAGAAAGGAGTTTTTTGCATTTTCTTGGGAGCGGAGAGAGGGAGAAAGCGAACGAGGTTGTGCAAGAGACAAGAAATGAATCAAGCACTGACATACTGTTAATTGTTAGGGGTTGGGGGGCCTCAACCATTGGTTGCTGATTGGTTGGCATATTGTTAATTGTTGGGGACTGGGGGCCTCAACCATTGGATGCTGATTGGTTGGTGGAGAGTCTTACGGCCACCTTAAGTTCACCAAGTTTAGACTGAAGAGCTACCAGGCATCCAGGTAAGTACGGTTCCTCTCTGATATTTTCTCAGTTATTGTTATATATATATATATATATATATTTAAATCTTTTCTTCAGGTTTTATTTCAGATAAGTTTGATTTGTTATTCTTCTGGTTTTTTGGATGCCTACATTTTGGTATCAAAGCTAGATTCTGGAACCCATGAATATGTGAGGCTTCGAATTGGACGAATTCACCTAGTTTCCTTCCATCTCTCCGTGAACATATTGAAGACATCCCCTCAAATTTCACTATCTCTCCATTTGGTTACTATCATCGTAAACCCTAATTGCGATTTGTATTTCTGTGTGTTCTGGTCTAGTTATACTATCTATCTATGGTATGCATACTCTGTCTGAGTGCAAATGACCTCAATGCCGCATTTTCTAGCTCAACATCATTATCGTCTGCGTGTCTTCCCCGTGAATAATCATCAATATGCAACTAAACCTCCCCACCACTGTCACTCAATCAGTCTTAATGAGAATAACAAACCAAATAGAGCTAGTAAGCTTAATATACATTTAAATGGTATTCTTGTCCTTTTATGTCTTTATGATATTGTTGTTGCGGAAGATGTCGTTAATATTTCCCATGCATTTGTTTTTAAGCAGATATTGTAAGCATGTTGATCAATCTCCAAGCAGTTGTATTAGGATATCTATACTATCACTGTTCACTGAGTTTGGTATTTTTCTACACATTCAATCTAGACCTTTACATTGAATAAAGGTCAACTGGGGTTACTTTCTACCTTTCCAAAAAAAAAGGTTTTTATAAATTGCTTGATTGTAGGATAGGGATATAGGTCAATGCTTATCTCAGAGAGATCTTAGTCGCTGCCACGAATTATAGGTTGTTAAGTGTCTTACTTTTACAAGACTAATATCACATACTTCCAGATGAATGTTTAGATTCAACAACGATCTACATGAAATGGAGATGGTATTATTGGAAACAATTTATGGATTATTGAACAAAGGATCTCTACGAGAAGATCAGACCAACTTGATGAATTGCAAATTGCCTCAATAAGAAGTTGCATGTCCATGATCATGAACTATGATGGAATACGAGGTGTTAAGGTATCTGGTATTCACGCTCTGCCTTTAAGACATGGTTCCTTAGGTAGATGGCACTTCATAAAGTTTAGCAGTCAAGCATTGACTCTATTTTACTGGGTTCACAAATGTATGATGTGTAGTGTGTCATAAGCCATAAATAGTCAGGAATGTCTTCTAGAATCACAAGGTTGCTACGATTTTTGGGCTTGAATTTCTGCAGAATTCAATTTTCTCTTTGGTGCTTGTGTGTTTTGGAAAGAGATTGTGTTTGGGGGAAATTGGATGGTATGGTAAAGGTAGGACTATGTAGGATGTCATCAGGTTAACTGACATTTGCTTTGTATGCAAAAGTTCTTGTCATGCTACTTTATAACTGGTTTGGCTATTCAGATTTATGCCAGAACAACCATATTTTGAAATGACTTAGAAAGCATATGGTATGAATGGAAGCTAAATTTATATTTTGTTATATAATATGATCTAAATCCTAAATTACAGACATGGGAATACATTACTGGCAAGATTCTGGAAATTTCTTAGATAGCACAATCAAGGACCATCCTTTTTTTTGTCTTGCAAAACCTAAACAAGTTGGAACTATTAAGGAGTATGGACAAAATTCCTAAATACATTCCTTTTGTTCGAGATATAGGAATAAGAAGGAAAACCGCTCTATTTGTATATGCCCTTAAAAGATGAAATATTAAAAAAATAAATAAAGAAAATGTTAGGGTTCAAAGTCCGATGCACTAGAGTCATCTGTAAGAATAACTTCGTCCTATGAACGAAAGATGACTAGTAAAAAAATAAAAACAAAAATATCTCGAATTGAAACTAGGTTGGTCAATTGGAAACAAAAGTTTGTATGGCAATAAGGGTCAAATCAAACCCTTTGAATTAGCTATTCTAAAGAAGCAGACCTTATGTTTCAAGCACAACGAAATGGAGACTAGGGCACATATTTGTGAAGTAAATAAACATTATATATTAATTAGTTATTATATAATATATATTAGTTACTTAAAATATAATAATAAAATATTAATTATTATATTATATAATTAAAATTATTTATATTTAAACAAAAATTATATCATAAAATTTTGTTGATAAAAGTGCTTAATAAGTATATATATATTTTTAATTTTATAAATTTTGTTGATAAAAGTGCTTAATAAGTATATATATATTTTTAATTTTATAATTTTAATTAGTTATGACATAGAAATTGGTTTTAATTCATGGAAAAAATGCATCCAGATAGATAGAGACTGATAAAGTTGTTGATCAAATACCTGAGAAAATACGTCTGGGATGGGAAACGTTAGAGAAATCTTCCTTTTACAGAAAATTCATGGAAAAAATGCATCCGGAAATGATCACACTAATTCATGGAAACTGTGTAACGAGCCATCATAGTCAAATAAATGCCAACTTAAATCATGAAATAATCGCTCGTCCAAAGAAATAATTGTCTCTCTGTCTCTCTGCTACATATATATAACGCCATAGAAGATAGAATATGCTTGTGTGGAAATTGAAATATTTTGTGTTCACTATATGTCAATATCTGCTATTTTAGCTAAAGAATTAAGGTATAATCAGAAATACAATTATTATAATAGGGACTCAACAAAAGAATCTAATCTGAGTGAGAAGAGAAACAATCATTCCTCCCAACTACATAATCAAACTCTTAAAAAATCCTTTCGAAACATACACATTTATTTTGAAACAATTTTGAAACCATAGGCTAAGCAAATTCAGTAAGTAAATGTTAATTCGCTATTGGAATATCTAAAGATCATTTCAAAACTTGTCATACTAAGTGCTGGAAGGGCATACTAAGTGCAACAAGAAAAGCTCGATAGGAGGATTGGGGAATCTTGTCATGGAAACCAAGTAGTAGCCAAATATGTTAATTTCAAAGAATGAAATATTGACCGTTAAAGAGATTGATATGTAATAAATTACCTGGAGCACTGAGTCACAAGCTGAAATAGCAAGAATATCTGCACAGCATACAACTTGAGGTCCAGAAAGGAACCTGACAACAATTAATGAGTTTAATAAGTTTAGGAGAAAGGAACATCCAGAAATTATGGTGTATCCCAATAATTTTTGCAAAGACGTAATCTGATTCGTTTCATATATACTATTACTGGAGTGATCCTTCCACTCCATGAAGCTGAAACAGCAAGCGTTGGAAGGAAATGGAAAACGGACGCACACACCTGAAAGAAAACTGACGCTACGTGGCAGCAATCCATGTAAATTCATTATGGTTAAACGCCCTTAATTGAATTAAACTCGTTAATCTTTTTAATGCAGCTTACAGATGACTAAACAAGAATGTGTAGATGCAAGGATGTTAATTGGTTAAATTCTATTCATAGATTTAGTAGACACTCTAAGAAATATACGGGTATCAAGGGTATCAATAAATCTTACCCAGTAGCTGAACTTTTGTGGTAAAAAAACTTATTTAATGAGACACCGTCTCTATGATTTCAAAATAAGACGCCCATGGCGTAATAATCCTTGCCCGAAATGACTTCTCTGTCTTCAAGCTCGAACAGAAGTCTTCGCTCATTTCAACGCAACACTTTTCGTCAATGTCAACATATTTTAGGATTGGCCTAAGCTTGTTGTATGTTGTGAGTTTACCTCTTCAAATTGAGTGTTTAGTGCTATAAGATTATTTGCTTCAGATTATGGTATGTTATGAGTGTCAACTTTCAGCTTGTTTTAATAAGAAGTGACTTATATTTCTTTGATAGGTCATGTTTTTTTAAGACAATTTTGTATTTCCAGATCACTTAGATTAGGGTTTGGGCAGCATGATTGCAGAGTCAAATATAGGAAGATCTTTTAACCCTTAATTTTATGTAACTTTATATAACATGCCATTCCCATTAAAAAAAAAAAAATTTGTTTAATTTTTTTTTTTATCAATTTCATCTTAAATTTAAGATTCTTCTCTATACTTTATAAATCGCAATTTAAATGTATTTATGCTAATCTAACTCCCATACTACATAATTTTATATCTCGTTGTTTTTTATACACATATGTTTATTACATAACTGTAAAAAAAAACATTATACAAAATTTGTAAGTGTACATCTCCTTTTGTATTATAAAATCATCATAAATTCAAATAAAATATATTCACAAAGGGTTAAAACAAAAAATATTACAAATAATCTATTCTACATTATAAAACTGGATTATAAACATTAAAACATTAACTTAAAAAATTTGTTTATGTAAATCCATATGCTAACAGAATTTTCTCCATCTCTCATTGATGAATGAAAATAGTTCCAAAGATTATACATTAAACAATATTTTTGTAAATGAGTGATGCATTAGTTAACATGTGTTGTTTTTTAAATGTATTATTTTTTAAATGAGTAATGAATTAGTTGACATGTCAAATACAGTATTCAAATTATTTATTAACTAATAATAAATATTATATAAATATATTAAACTATATATGTATAGTTTTTTCAAGGATATGATTAACATGTGTTATAAAAATCAAAATTATTTTTTTAACTAATAATAAATTAGCGTTGGCACGAAGTTGAGGAACCTTTTAGATGCAATTGGGTCACGAAGTTGAGGGACCTTTTAGATGCAATTGGGTAAATGTGAAACACACGAAAATTGTGTAAATCCACAACGCTCGTGTGTTATGTAAAACTAGGAACCTGCTATGTCATTTAACATGTAGGATAGGATTAGAAAACGCTCGAGCATTATGGTGATCACGATAACGCTCGAGCATTATGGTGATCACGATAACACTCGAGCGTTATGGTGATACCATAACTTTCGCGCTCAAGCGTTATGGTTAATATAACAAAAAAAAAGAGTGCCGCGGACTTTACCACTGTTTTACCCACTGTTTTACCCAAACATGAACGCTCGAGCGATTTCACCTTCCCAAAACGCATTGTAGAAGCTCAACCAAGGAGATTTGGAGGCTCAACAATCCCAAATTCATCTTACCAGGACAATTGGAAAGGTAAGCATCTAAATCGTTGCCTCATCTCGTGAGTAAGTTTATAAATTGTTATGTTGCCCTAATCTAAAAATATTTGTAAATGACATGCCAAAACTTAAAATTTTAAAATTTTAATGAATTTTACATCCACCTTGTTATACACAATGGCTCACTGATCATATCAATGATCATTGTCAACTAAAAATATTTGTAAATGAAATGCCAAAACTTAAAATTTTAAAATTTTAATGAATTTTACATCCACCCTGTTAGACACATTGGCTCACAGATCACATCAATCATCATTGTCACCCAACATATCTGTCTATAACATCATTTTGATTATCATTAATTGTCATAACCCAAGCAAGCATTATGTCCCTGTTTCATGCTGCCCTAGATCAACATTTTGTTCATCGTATGTAGCCCCAATAATAATGAATTCATTCTATCCATATATATCATCAGCATCTTAGTTTGTACACTAGCAACACGTCAACATACTATAGCCCCAATTAATCCAAAGATAAAGGTTAAACTCTAATTTCTACTGTTGCTCCATAAACACCTTATAAATTATAAATATATACATGTATATATTTATTTAGACTTTCTTTTTCCCACCTAAACGTGGTCTTCATACCCACATCATCACCTTTTTCTTTTGCTTCTAGCATGCCTGCACTAGCTTGTAACTCATGCCCGCAAGGGCCATATTTATGCCTTTGAACATGCCTGCAGCTAGACCTTCTTCAATTGCCCGCATGGGGGTCTTTGCCATGCCTTGAGGATGCCCGCAGCTTCCACAAACATGCCCGCATATGCATCTTCAAGATTCTTGCATGTCACCTTGTCCACATGCCCGGATGTCCATCAGCTTCATTTCTAAATGCTTGTAGATGCCATAAGGGATGCCCGCAATCTCCTTCCCAAGTGTCAAGTTCAAGCTTCTTTGTCCATGTAACTTGTTATCTATAAGTCATCCTTGTCTAGGGTATTAGGACCAACTCCAAATGACCACGGTATGGGTCATTTGGCTCATTAGGTGTGCCAATTCCCATCACCTTGTCTTTCATCTTGTCTTTTCCAAGTCCTTGTCAAGTCACCTTGTTTGCTTGTCGTCATGCCATTTACACCTTTGTCATTAATGTTGTCATAAATGACAATCATATTCGCAAGATAATTCTGTCATCTGCAACTCACCGGGATGCACCAACACCCCAACAACCATAGATTTACAAATGATATTTCAGACTCTTCTTAAGTCTGCAGATTACATACATCATCAACCAGAAGCCCTTGCTTGTTTCCAAAGCACTTCATCATTCTCATCAAGCACTCATTATTCAATATAACTCCATTTTGTCCATCAACAAATATCACCAATTACATCACATCTTTATTATGTCATCAGTATTCATGTCATATCAATTTGCTGCCATATCTCCATTCATACACTTTACACTGTCCATATGCACATCACAACATTATGCCCATATCATTAGACATCTCTTCATCATTCTACCACCATGTCTTCATTCTGTCCATCAATAGGCTGCCTCAGTTTAACCAATATAAATACATATATTTGCCACATCATCATGGTCTTTATGCCTGCATGGTCTCCACCCTTATGCCCTCAATGACCCATAATGTATGCCTGCAATGGTCATATGAAATGATATTTATGTTTGTAATGTATGCCTCAGATGATATTTATGTTTGTAATGTATTCATTCTTGCACAAAGTTTCTACTTTTTTCATTTTTGAGAGATGTCATTATAGCACATATATATGTTTCTAATGATTTTTATTTTTATTTTTGTTTGCAGTGACGACCATGGATGCCCACTCTCACATCCAAAGAGAAATTCAGAGGTTCAGAGAAATTCGAGCCTTAATTAGTATTGATGATGACAGGCATGTTATGCTTGCATCCAATTTGGATGCAATGATAGAGACCTTTAGTAGGTCTAATGGTGCTTTGCAAGATATCGCCACATTTAGAGAAAGAAAGAGGCAACAATATGCGGATGGACTTAGCTACATAGAAGTCAAGAAGTTGAAAATCTCAAAAGAACAAATATTTTCCCTGTTTAGAAATCCACGGGATGGTGAAGTCCCTAATGCAAACAAAAGGCACATTTCTATCTGGTGGTGTACATATCAACCATTCATAGATAACTGGATGGAGCGATGGTACATGGTGTTTGATGCACCACCACACAACAATAGGGAAATGCCTTTGTATTTTCTGAGAAAGATCTACGTAGAGTTTTTGCTGGGGAAGCATGTTAACTATTTTGATATCTTAGAGTACCAGGGTGTTGGGATGGGGATTCCTCAACAACGTCCCAATGCGAGGCACATAGATCCCAATCGCCCCGTAGATCCACCTCATAGGAGGCTACCCAGGCCAGATGTGCCACCTGCACATCAGTTGGTGTTAGAGACACAAGATTCCTTCATATTGTTGGAACAGGCAGTTGTTTGCCATACCACGTATCTTCATGGTACGCACCAGGTAGGCCCATCAGAGCCACCATTTATGGGTGGAGTAGAGCCAGCACTTATCGGTGGGGTAGATCCACCAGCTCCTGGTGGGGTAGATCCACCAGCTCCTGGTGGGGTAGATCCACCACCTTCTAGTGGCACTGTACCTACACAACATGAGCACAACCATCAACCCCACCCATGCACAGTATGCAGCCATCCTTGCTTTGGTCCTGTCCAAACAGATGATACCTTTACTGGGTATTTCACACAAGTAAGTAAGTGGTTAACAATTTAGTGTCATTTTTAAATTATATTTTCTTACTATACACACATATATATAGATTGCTAATATTTTTAATGGTTTTAAAACTTGTAGTTACTACAAGAAGGGCACGGGGTTGAAGACCTTTGCAGTGATGATGTAGAGCATAGTCTAGAGGCTCATGCACCAGCACCGCATGATGGTGATGATGATGTTGTCATACATTCAGTGACAAAAACTCACAATGAGGTAACTATTCCAACATGACATTATTTTAATACTTGAGTATATCCAGTTAACAATTTATTGTCATTTGTAAATTATTTTCCTTACTATACACATATATAGATTGCTAATATTTTTAATGATTTTAAAACTTGTATTTGCCACAAGAAGGGCATGAGGGCCAAGAGGCCCATGCAGTAGAACCTTCTGAGTTAAAATATGTTGCCATACCTTCAACGACAATATCTCATCCTAAGGTAACTATTTCAACACATTTTATTTTTTTATCACATGTTACTTAATCAATGCTACATGATCTAATATTTACAATTTTCTAAATTTCAGGTTGTAGATCCCCATCAGATGGAAATGATTTCATCTAGTGAGCTCCCCCCTGGTGGGAATACAATCGATAGCGTGCCCGCGTAGACGCAATGGATGGCAGACTGTTTCTTAGAATTGATTGGCATATACAGTACATCGGTATGTATTTCATCATTTTCAGTTTGTTAATACATGATATTCCATTGACCAATGCATTTCTAAATACTGTTAGGATATTTAGAAACTTAGGAGTTAGTTAAGATCAACTTGTGTAATATATCTATTAGGGATAGTGTGTTTCTTTAGTATGCATTAGTATGCATTTGTAAATACTTAATCCGACGGTCATGATATATTTCCGACATAGAGTGATCCGATGGCTCAACTTCTCTTAGATCAAGCCTAACCTTGATCTGTGGCTTAACACCCGATTGGTCCATGATATCTATTTAAAGAGCATGGAGGGTCATTGTTTAGTTGATCGATTATGAGAAGCTCATTTGTAACTTTCTTTCTTTGCATAATAAATTGTCCCGTAGAAGCTATTTGGCCAGGGCCGTGGAGTGTTTCCCTCAAGAGGGTTTAAACCAAGTCAAAACATCGGTGTGTTGATCTATGATCTGTTTGTGTGAAGTGGTTGCTCTTGGTGTTCGGTCCTTTGGTAGTACCCTGTGTACCCGAACATGGTATCAGAGCTTTTATGAAGTGCCGCTTCCGGTTATGATCTAGATCTTGAACTGCTGTTGCCGAAACTTGAAAGGGTTTCTAGTTCTGGTATTTCTGTGCATTTCTAGGCTGTGGGAGGTGTTCCGTTGCGTCCGGAATGTCGTTTCCATTGGGAAATAGTTTTCGTTTGATCGAAAATAGTTCCCGGTTGCTCCAGAAATGCGTATTTCATCAGATCTGAAGGTATAATGTTACAGTGACGCATTTTTTTATTTCGTTTTTTAAAAAGAAAAAATCTCATATTTCATCTTTTTTTTACGGTTAGGTTTTTTTTTGGGTTCGGATTTTTGCTTTCCCGTCTGCATATGCTCTTTGTCGTGCACCTTGAGCGATCTTGGCAAATCAGAAACAGAAAGGGAAAGGGTTTTTCCGGGCAAGCTAACAAGATCTAACTCCACAAGTGTGGAAAAGTTTGTTTGTTTAGATTTGTGGTTTGTTTTGCAGGAAAAAGGGCAAGCACGCAAACCGAGCAAGAAGAGAAAAAAAAAAAAAAAAAAAAAAAAAACCACCTCCCTCATTCCCATATTTTACATACCTTTTAATCTAACTCACTTGGTTCAAAGTTGTTTTATTCCTTAATAGGTCTTGAGTTCAAGTCTTAGGAAGTTACTTTTAAAAGAAAAAGTGCATGCAATTTCTAATGTCAAGTTACTTTATTGTAAAAGTGCATCTCACTTAAATAATAAAAAAAAATAAAAATACAAGTGAGTCACTTAAGTTTTTTTATTTGCACTATTTAAAAGTAATATCATTGTAAAAGTGAAATCACTTATTTTACAAAAGTGGTTCACTTAAGCAACTTTCTTGTAAAGTGATTGTCAAAAGGTTCATCTTGAGAAGAGGGGGGTTCTTTTTTTTTGTTGGACATTCTCTAGCTACCACGTCACTATTGGGGACATCTTCAACAGTTTCTTTGTTCAAGCATAACTTCACCATACAGAGTCAGTTTTCAGTGCCATTTTTTTTTAAACCACCTATTTTTTCAAGCTCTTCACATCCAGACTATTGGTTTCTACTTTTACAGCCATTAATTTACAAATATGGCCGTCCATTGTGATATTCTACTTAACAGTTCCAACTATTTCTCATGGAAATCTCATATGGAGGATGTTCTACGAAGTAGGGGACTTTTCAGAATTACCACAGGGAAAGAAAAAGAACCCCTGATGATGATAAGAAAATAAATTGGGCAAATAGATGTGATGAAGTTCGTGGATTGATTGGGATGTCAATCTCTACTAATTTGCGATTCCACATATCTGGAATTGATGAACCTAATACTGCTTGGGACAAGTTGGAATCTGTGTTTGGCAAACACAATGAAATTCGAGGTCACCAACTCGAAAATGAGTTGATTTCTTTAAATCCAAGTGACTTTTCATGCATTCAAGATTATTTATCTAAGTACAAAACTCTTAAGCTCTTATGTGCAGAATGTAAGATTGAGAGGGAAGACAAACAATGCATTTATCATATTCTTTCCAAACTTGGACCTGCATATTCTGTTTTTGTATCTACATTTTACTCCATGAAAGCATCATTGAATGCAGCTAGCTATCAAGAGCCTAGTCTTGAACCCTTTTGTGATTCCTTGATTAGGGAACAGGATAAACTCATTCATCTTGGAATAATCAACAATGCAGATACATCTGGGAAAGCCTTATTGTCCCAACAGAAAGAAAAGTCCAAGCCTCCCAAGAAATAAAATTTTTGCAATAATAAGTCAAACAAGGGTCCAAAACCCTCTCAGTCAACTCCTTCTTTAAAAAATGACAAAGGATCCAAGCCAAAAGGCAAGAAGACTGAGCGTCATTGCAACTATTGCGGGAAAGATAATCATGATGAATCTAAGTGTTTCAAGAAGATGGCAGCCTTGGAAGCAGCAATGAAGAAGCACCACATCAGGCTAGATTCGCCTTCAGAATCTGCCTCTCATGGACATGCACTTTGTGCTTCTGGTTATTCCTATAATGCATCTTCTTCCTCTACTTCAAATGAATGGCTCATTGATTCTGGAGCATCTTATCATATGGCTAAGGATCAAGCCATCTTTTCTACTATGCATGAATGTAACACCAAATAAATATTTGTTGGTGATGATAGATCTCTAAGTGTTGTAGGAGTTGGAACAGTTCCAGTAGATAATGGTCATTTTAGTGATGTATTATGTGTTCCAAGAATTTCCTGCAATTTGTTATCAGTCTATCAGATCACTCATTCTGGTGAAGGTAAAACTGTGACCTTTACACCACACCAAGTTGTAATCAAGGATTTTAAAGATCCTCAACAGGTCCTAGCTACCGGAATTGTTGATGATATTACCAGGTTGGACAAGTTTAACAGCTTTGGGTCATCACCTTTCCCTTCATTTTTTGTTGCTCATAGTGATAACTTGAGCAAACTTTGGCATGAGCGATTTGGTCACTTAAATTATCGCTCATTGCAACAACTATGTAAAGAAAATATGGTGACAGGTCTTCCGATGGTATCCTGCATGGATGGTGTTTGCTCCGGTTGTGTACTCGAAAAACATCATTGGGACAGTTTTGACAAACGTGCCTCTTGGCACGCCTTGGTTCCCTTGGAGCTTGTGCATAGTGACTTGTGTGGTCCTCTTCCATCTGCTTCCTTTTCTGGTTTCAAATATTTCTTAACTTTCATTGATGATTACACCAGACGCACTTAGGTTTATTTCCTAAAACTTAAGAGCGAAGTATTTAACATGTTCTTGGCCTACAAGGCCCTTGTTGAAAAACAATCTGGTCATCAAATTATTAAGTTAAGATCTGACAATGGAGGAGAATATGTTAACAAACAGTTCACTACTTTCTGCACTGAACAAGGCATCCAACAACAGCACACTGTTCCATATACACCACAACAAAATGGTGTAGCTGAGCGGAAGAACCGCACCTTAAAAGAAATGGCTAATTGTATGATCCAATCTAAGGGACTAAGTCTTCAATTTTGGGTTGAAGCCATTAATTGTGCAAATTACATAGTTAATCGCACCCCCACTAAAGCATTACAAGGTATAACACCGGAAGAAGCATGGAGTAAAACTAAACCTGATGTAAGTCACTTTCGTGTGTTTGGTAGTGAAGCATGGGCTCACATTCCGGATGAAAAACGGAAAGCATTGCAGCCTAAAAGTGAAAAGTGCATATTTGTTGGATATTCTGAAGATGTAAAAGGTTATAGACTTCTTCAACCACATTCTCATGATATAATCATTGGAAGAGATGTTAAATTTGATGAAAATATCTTGGCCTGCGAGCCTAACTCGGTGATTGTGCCATCTTTGGCCTGCGAGCCTGATTCGGCGTTTGTGCCTTCTTCTTCTTCTTCCAACTTCCTTGACAGGTTTCCAACTCCAGTTTCTGATGATGACAGTGAGGATGAAAATCCACCTCCGCTTGCTCATATTCCTCCAGTTGCACCAGCACAAGTACTTCCTTGATGGGTCCGTTCAACATGTGAAGCAGCTGGTGATCTTGCCAGTGATCCTAGAGATCAACGTCGAACACGTTCTCAGTTTCAGCGAGCCTCTTCTCTTTTGGCTCAATTTTTTGAGAATCATGATCCAGAAACTTTTGCAGAAGATTCAGGGAATCCAGACTGGGATGCAGCCATGGATGAAGAATATCGTTCCTTAATGGAAAACGATACTTGGGATCTTGTACCTCTTCCAAAAGGAAGAAAACTTGTCAGATGTAAATGGGTCTACAGAACTAAGTATGCATCAGATGGAAGTGTTGAAAGACTTAAGGCAAGGTTAGTTGCCAAAGGTTTTTCCCAAGTTGAATGGATTGACTACAATAAAACTTTGCTCCCTTCGCAAAAATGAACTCCATCCGCCTTGTTCTTTCCCTTGCAGCCTTACACAACTGGGAAGTCCATCAAATGGATGTCAAGTCTGCCTTCTTACATGGTGATTTACAAGAGGAAATTTACATGGAACAACCTCCTAGCTATGTTCAGAATAAATCTAGCCTTGTCTGCCGCCTTAAGAAATCCTTATATGGCCTTAAGCAAGCTCCTAGAGCTTGGTATGCCAAAATGGATAACTTTCTCCTTGACACTGGTTTTTCTCGATGCCATTCTGACCCCAACGTCTATACCAAGAAAGTAGGAAACCATCTCATCATACTTGTTCTATATGTTGATGACCTTAGTCTTACTGGTAGTAACCCTAAGCTTATAACCCATGCGAAATCCAGTCTTAAACAAAATTTTGAAATGTCAAGCTTAGGACATTTGCATTATTTTCTTGGTCTCTTTCTTTCTTAGTCTAAGTATGCTTGTGACCTTCTTCGTCACTTTCACATGGAAGATTGTACACCAGCCCCTTCTCGCTTCCAGTCTAGAGTCAAACTTTTTGCCACTTGTACTTCACCTGAAGTCGATGCCACCTTGTATCGTCAGCTTGTTGGTAGTCTCTTATACTTGACTCATTCCCATCCTAACCTTTCCTTTGCTGTTGGTCGTGTTGCTCATTATATGTAGACACCTCATGAAATTCACTAGAAAGCAGCTAAAAGAATACTTCGATATATTCGAGGTACAGTTCAGTTTGGGATTCATTACAGTATAGGGGGGAAACCTTTGTTGGTTGGTTTCACTGATTCAGATTGGGCTGGCGATCCTGATGATCGAAAGTCTACTGCAGGTTATGTTTTCAGTCTGGGATCTGGACCTATTACTTGGGCTTGTAAGAAACAACAAGCTCTTGCTCTTTCTTTAGCAGAGGCAGAATATCGAGCAGCAGTTAATGCCAATCAGGAAGCTTTATGGCTTCGACAGATCCTTTCATAGTTTGGATTTGAGCAGCAGCAGCCTACTCCACTTTGGTGCGACAATCAAAGTGCCATCAAGCTTGCCAAAGATCCAGTTCTACATCAACGCAGAAAACACATTGAGCTACATATGCACTTCATCAGAAATCTTGTTCATGATCGTGTTTTTGAAGTGCTCTTTTTCCCTACAGATGATCAAGTTGCAGACATCTTTACCAAGTCTTTTACAGAAGCAAAGTTTTCTAAACTTCGATCTATGTTAGGAGTTCAGGAACTTGTCATTAAGGGGGGATAGGCTCTAATGCCTCCTTCCTTCTCCTAATAGTGTCATTTTTGTAAATCCTTCAATCCTATCCCAAGTTGTTCTTAAGGGGGGATGTTAGGATATTTAGACACTTAGGAGTTAGTTAAGATCAACTTGTGTAATATATCTGTTAGGGATAGTGTGTTTCTTTAGTATGCATTAGTATGCATTTGTAAATACTTAATCCGACGGTCACGATGTGTTTTCGACATAGAGTGATCCGACGGCTCAACTTCTCTTAGATCAAACCTAACCTTGATCTGTGGCTTAACACTCGATTGGTCCATGATCTCTATTTAAAGAGCATGGAGGGTCATTGTTTAGTTGATTGATTATGAGAAGCTCATTTGTAACTTTCTTTCTTTTCATAATAAATTGTCCCGTAGAAGCTATTTGGCCGGGGCCGTGGAGTGTTTCCCTCAAGAGGGTTTAAACCACGTCAAAACATCGATGTGTTGATCTGTGATCTGTTTGTGTGAAGTGGTTTCTCTTGGTGTTCGGTCCTTTGGTAGTACCCTGTGTACCCGAACAAATACGTCAGTATTGGTGATTGTAGCCAATAGCAAATATACATTCGATACTATCAGCAGTTCGATCTCCGTGTAGTCCCAACGTGCAAAAGGGACAAGTGTACAAGAGAGGCTCCACTCCTGAAAAGAATGTGGATGTCCTCTATAGTAGGCACACGAGAGATCCATCTACCCCTGACCTAACAAAGTTCATTGATGCTGCAGTTAGTGCCACATCTACAATAGCCACGAGTCATACAGAGGTAACTATTTGGACAATTACAATGCATAGTATTTAACCATGTTACTATATTGTTTATTCATGCATGTATAACTATTTCTCCATTTGGTGATTGTAGCCATTAGCAGCAGAAGTGCCCGGCCCCTCTGCTTAATCCATGGTTCTAATCGGGTCTCCTCTTGTGGTGAGATGTTCATTAATGACCAAGTTTTTTTATTCAATTTACCCAAACACGTTGATAATGTTGAATTGTTCAATTAATTGAGATATGATATTTTATTTGCAGAGCACACCTATAGAGATGCCTTCCATGAGCACACTGCTCACATCTATACCCCATGAGGACTTGGTGAGTGTTTGTCATAAATAATTTGGCCATAAGTTAATTTTTTAAGTTTGTTGATTGTAGGGTATTAGTGCAGTTACTTGATAAAAATAATGATTTTTTTTGCAAACTTCTGAGATGTTGAGCCATCCCACGGAGATGGCCGATAGAGGAAATTCGGGGAAAAAAAAGAGAAAGATTGATTTTTGATGTTTCATAGTCTTGGATAGATGTATTTTGACATACATGTACACATTGTTGTACTTAGGGATCCATGTACATTGACAGGCCATTTGAGGGCCGACTACTGTCCCATATTTTGTATTACAAACATTCGACTATCAATATATTCCATATTTTCTCTTGCGTTTTGACTTGTGCTTGTGATGATTCATCTCTTCCATAAATTGATAAATTATGCTATTGAAATTTATAAAATTACATTTCAAGCAATATTTATTCTCTTACATTTATTGCATTGATCAAGTAACATCTCACCATTGTGTTATGAAAACATTATCTTAATGGAAAAACTAATAATATCTTTCAACAGTTCAATGAACTTAGCACATGCATGGTAATTTCATATCTAATTTAAAATTTTGTTTTTTGTAAACTCCAAGGGTTCATACCCATTGATCATGATTATGGTTGTAAGGAAAATATGTTGCAAGCAAAAAACCTCTTTCATAATAGTAACATGCTATGCATACCATCAATGTAATCCTATGACATTTTCATGCAGTAAGAGGAAATCCAATAGATGCTACACATTTCAGCAATGCTACTTTATTTCATCAAAATATACGAACATGAGCATCTATGTAGTTCGATTGAATTGCAAGGAATGCATAACTAAAGTGTAATAAAATTAATTGGGCCTTCATGTACATATGGTCAAATATATGTAACAAATATACCCTAGTTTGTTAAAATATGCTAACCAATAGTTGGTCATGAATTCACTCTCATAATATCGTTGAATATATAAACCCTATCCTTACTAAACCCTAGTATGTAAGACCCTAGTTTGTGCTTTACCTCTTTCATATGTCCATTTTCCACCGGGCATAATGCAAAAGTAATCATCCATAATCCATGGAAAATGAAATACCTAACTAGTTTAATGATATTCCTTGATAATGTTGTATTGATGAACGGAAATAAGATGTTCATGGTCCTATGTTTATTTTGATAAATTGCACAAGTTTTGTAAAAATCATCATCACCCTCATCCTCATCCTCATCATCCTCACCCTCGTCATCATCTTCATCATCGCCATCATCATCATCTTAATCATTATCATCATCTTCATCACCACCACCATCATGATCATCATCTTCATCATCCTCACCCTCATCCACATCCTCACCATCATCATGATCATCATCCTCATCACCCTCATCCTCATCCCCATCCTCATCCTCCTCACCCTCATCATCATCATCACCATTGCCATCATCATCATCTTCATCACAACCACCACCATCATCATCATATTCATCATCATCATCATCAACAACATCAACATCTTCATGGTCCTATGTTTGTTTTGATAAATTGTGCAAGTTTCGTAATCATCATCATCACCCTCATGCTCATCCTCATCCTCATCATCCTCACCCTCATCATCATCATCGTCACCCTACTCATCATCATCTTCATCATGATCGTCATATTCACCACCACCACCACCACCACCATCATCATCATCATCATATTCACCACCACCACCACCACCATCATCATCATCATCATCCTCATCATCCTCACCCGCATCCTCATCCTCATCATCATCACGGTAAACCATTATCTTCATCATCATCATCATCGTCAACATATTCATCATCATGATCATCATGCTCATCACCCTCATCACCAACATCTTCATCATCATCACCACCACCATCATGATCATCGTCCTCATCATCCTCACCCTCATCCACATCCTCACCATCATCATGATGATCATCCTCACTACCCTCATCCTCATCCCCATCCTCATCCTCCTCAACCTCATCATCATCATCACCATCGCCATCATCATCATCTTCATCATCACCACCATCATCATCATCATATTCATCATCATCATCATCATCAACATCGACATGTTCATGGTCTTATGTTTGTTTTGAAAATTTGCACAAGTTTCATAATCATCATCATCACCCTCATCCTCATCCTCATCATCCTCACCCTCATCATCATCATCATCATCCTCACTATGCTCTTCCTACCCATGTTGTCACCATCACCATCCCATTTTTCACCATAAGAAGGGAAACGCTAGCCATAAGTGCCCGGTGGAGGATTTTGCGAAGTTGACACTCGTGGGCAAAATTGCACAGTTCCTCCCTAAGAAAAACCCTAGTTTGCAGAATGCACCTACAAGATGACACATGGGCCATGGGACTAGCAGAGAGGGGAACCCCTAGCATTGTCCTGACATCCTGAATCCAACGGAGTCGACGGTTTGTCAATTAGAGCGATGGTCTTCATTCTATGGCTCGTTTCGTCTGACATCCAAAAGGCCTTCATGGACACCCCACAGATCCCTGCTGGGGGCATAGAATTCTAACCGTGCAGCAAAACCTGGTTCTAGGGAGTCTTGCAGGTATGTCTAGGACGGTTCTAGCTGGGAACGCTAGCCACAAGTTCTCGGTGGACGATTTTGCAGAGTTGACCCCCGTGGGTAAAAATTGCATAGTCCCTCACTGAGCAAAACCCTAGTTTTCATAATGCACCTACAAGATGACATGTGGGCCATGGGACTGACAGAGAGGGGCACCCCTATCACTATCCAAATGTCCTAAATCCAATGGATTTGACGGTTCATCGATCAGAGCGACGGTCTTCATTCTATGGCTCGTTCCGTCCGGCATCCAAAAGGCCTTCAGGGACACCTGCCAGATGCCTGCCAGGGGCATAGAAGTCCAACCGTACAACAAAAACTGGTTCCAAGGAGTCCTGCAAGTGTGCCTAGGATGGTTCCATCTAGGAACGCTATCCACAAGTGCCCAGTGGACGATTTTGTAGAGTTGACCCTTATGGGAAAAAATTGCACGGTCCCTCACTAAGCAAAACCCTAGTTTGTGGAATGCACCTACAAGATGACATGTGGGCCATGGGACTGGAAGAGAAGGGCACCCCTAGCATTGTCCCAACGTCCTAAATCGAACAGAGTTGACAGTTCGTCGATCGGAGTGACGGTCTTCATTCTATGGCTCGTTCCATCCGACATCCAAAAGGCCTTCAGAGACACCTGCCAGATGCCTGCCGGGGGCATAGAAGTCCAACTGTGCAGCAAAACTGGGTTATGAGGAGTCCTTCTAGTGAGTCTAGGATGGTTCCAGCTAGGAATGCTAGCCACAAGTTCCCGGTGGACGATTTTGCAGAGTTGACCCCTGTGGGCAAAAATTGCACAGTCCCTCACTGAGCAAAAACCTAGTTTGCAGAATGCACCTACAAGATGACACATGGGCCATGGGATTGGAGGAGAGGGGCACCCCTAGTACTGTCCCAGTGTCCTCAATCCAATGGATTCAACGACTTGTTGATCGGAGCGAGCGGCTTATAGAAGGAAATATGGAGGTTGTAGGTATCTATGTTTTTCTTCCTACGAAAATTGTAACAGGATTTCCATTATTAATACAGGCATATTTTTTACTGGTTTCGTCAAGAGAAAGTATCATTTTCAATAACAAGTGGAACCAGGGAATCCTTCATTATGTTCCATTAGCGTTTTGTTCAGCATTTCATGCTCTGATAAGTGGTAATTCACCTCTATCATCAAAAACTTGGGTCTATAGGTACCTTCCCATTCATATTCCTCGTTATCCACATCTAACACAAGTTAGAGATGCCATTCATACCCAATTGAGAGCTGAGGAAGTGGTTTTATGTGACGCCAACTTTGGGAATAAACGTTTATGTAAACCAATAGAATCTCGGACAATACTCCCTACTTTTAAACGCATTCTGGAGAAAGCAAGAGGACAAGTTCATCAAAGTGACTTCCTTCATCTATATTCTCGTAATGCACACATAGTCTATCCTTATCTTGATAAACAAGAGTTCTATAATAGCTTGAATTTTTTGGGCGTGGTTATCTCCTTGTATTCGGTTGTCTGATTGGTTGACCAGCTTGCCTGAAAATCTGTATGTTGAACTTCTTTGTTTTATTGCTGAAAATTGGAAGGGATTTTCAAGTCACTTGCAAAATGCTCTTTTGTTGAAATATGTAAGTTCTTCCAACAACATAGAATTGACTAGTGTATCAAATGTTGTCGTCCACACCAGAATTTATCTTTCGTCGAAGGAGTTGCACATATTGTGGCTGACCAAATGGTCTGGGGAGCTTGGAAGTGCCGCTAAATATTATTCCATGCCTGAATCTACCCAGAAGGCAATTATAAATTTAGATCCTTTTGTAAGCCGCTCGCCCATCGAAAAAGCTAATGTAATAGCACATTTACCAACATCTTTACTCTGCTCAACCCTACACTCATTTTCCACATGAAACCGCTACCTCCATGTAATAACTACATTCTTTTGTCGAAAATTGATCTTCTTCTGCTAACAAATGCAAAATGAAGGATTCATTGTCATTGCTACGAGAAGTTCTAAGGTCAATTTCTCGTAAACAGAGATTGTATAAATCCTATTAAGATCGATATTTTCCAGCTCACGAACTGAGAGCTTCTTTATCTTAGACATAAACAAAAGAGATTGAGGATGAATACTAGAGAGATGTTGCTTTATAGCTTCAACCTTCTCAGGACATGGGGGTATAAAATGAGCCATAGAATGAAGAACGTCACTCCAATCGATGAACCGTCGACTCCGCTGGATTCAGGACATCGGGACAGTGCTAGCGGTGCCCCTCTCTATCGGTCCCATGGCCCACATGTCATCTTGTAGGTGCATTATGCAAAATAGGGTTTTGCTCAGTGACGGACTGTGCAATTTTTTCCCACGGGGGTCAACTATGCAAAATTGTCTGCTGGACACTTATGGCTAGCATTTATAGCTGGAACCATCCTAGACACACCTGCATGACTCCCTCGAACCAGGTTTTGCTGCACCGTTGGACTTTTATGCCCCCGGCAAGCATCTGGCAGGTGTCCCTAAAGCGCTTTTGGATGCCAGATGGAAGGAGCCATAGAATGAAGACCATCGCTCCGATTGAAGAACCATTGACTCCATTGGATTTATGACATCAAGAATGTGCTAGGGGTGCCCCTCTCTGCCGGCCCCATGGGCCACATGTCATCTTGTAGGTGCATTATGCAAACAAGGGTTTTTCTCAATGAGGGACTGTGAATTTTTTGCCCACGGGGGTCAACTCTGCAAAATCATCCGCTGGGAACTTGTGGCTAGAGTTCCCAGCTGGAACCATCCTAGACACACTTGCAGGAATCCGAGAAACCAGGTTTTGCTGCACGATTGGACTTCTATGCCCCCGGCATGCATCTGGCAGGTGTCCCTGAAGGCCTTTTGGATGTCAAACAAAATGAGCCATAGATCGATGATCCGTTGACTCCTTAGGATTCAGGACATCGGGATAGTGCTAGGGGTGCCCCTCTCCGCTAGTCCCATGGCCCACGTGTCATCTTGTAGGTGCATTTTGCAAACTAGGGTTTTGCTCTTTAAGGGACTGGGCAATTTTTGCCCATGGGGGTCAACTCTGCGAAATCGTCTGCTAGGCACTTGTGGCTAGTGTTCCCAGCTAGAACCATCCTCGACACACCTGCAGGAATCCCCATAACAAGGTTTTACTCTACGGTTGGACTTCTATGCCCCCGACAGGCATCTAGCAGGTGTCCCTGAAGGCCTTTTGGATGCCGGACGGAATGAGCCATACAATGAAGACCCTCGCTTCGATTGGTGAACTGTCGACTTCATTGGATTCAGGACGTCAGGACAGTGCTAGTGGTGCCCCTCTTTGCTGGTCCCATGGCCAATGTGTCAACTTGTAGGTGCATTCTACAAACTAGGGTTTGCTCAGTGAGGGACTGTGCAATTTTTGCCCAAGGGGGTCAACTCTGCAAAATCATCTGCTGGGAACTTATGGCTAGCATTCCCAGCTAGAACCATCCTAGACACACCTTCAAGACTCCCCAGAACAAGGTTTTGTTGCACGGTTGGACTTCTATGCCCCCGGCAGGCATCTGGCGGGTGTCCCTAAAGGCCTTTTGGATGCCAGACGGAACGAGCCATAGAATGAAGACCATCCCTCCGATTGATGAACCGTCAACTCTATTGGATTCAGGACGTCAGGACAGTGGTAGGGGTGCCCCTCTCCACTGGTCCCACGACTGATGTGTCATCTTCTAGGTGCATTCTACAAATTAGGGTTTTGCTTAGTGAGGGACTGTGTAATTTTTTGCCACGGGGGTCAACTCTTCAAAATCATCTGCCAGGCACTTGTGGCTAGCATTCGTAGCTAGAACCATCCTAGACACACCTGTAGGACTCCACTGAACCAGGTTTTGCTGCACAGTTGGACTTTTGTGCCCCCGGCAGGCATCTGGCAGGTGTCCCTAAAGGCCTTTTGGATGCCGGATGGAATGAGCCATAGAATGAAGACCCTCACTCTGATCGACGAACTTTATATTCCATTTGATTCAGGATTTCGGGACAGTTCTAGGGGTTCCCCTCTCCGCCAGTCCCATGTCCCACTTGTCATCTTTTAGGTGCATTCTACAAATTAGGGTTTTGCTTAGTGAGGGACTGTGCAATTTTTTCCCACGGTGGTCAACTCTACAAAATCATCTGATGGGAACTTGTTGCTAGCATTCCAAGCTGGAACCATCCTAGACACATGTGCAAGACTACCTGGAACTAGGTTTTGCTGCACGGTTGGACTTCTATGCCCCCGGTAGGCATCTGGGAGGTGTCTGTGAAGGCCTTTTGGATGTCGAACGGAACGAGCCATAGAATGAAGACCGTCACTTCGATCGACAAACCGTTGACTCCATTGGATTCAGGATGTTGGGACAATACTAGGGGTGCTCCTCTCTATCTGTCCCATGGCCCACGTGTCATCTTGTAGGTGCATTCTGCAAACTAGAGTATTGTTGAGTGAGGGACTGTGCAATTTTTTTGCCATGGGGGTCAACTCTACAAAATCGTCCGCTAGGCACTTGTGGCTAGAGTTCCCAGCTGGAACCGTATTAGACACACTTGCAGGACTCCCTAGAACTAGGTTTTGCTGCACGGTTGGACTGTTGATGTATATGTAACTTCGAAATGTATTTCACCTATGTATTTCATTTATGAATATTGTACTCCTATAGAGAAGTGTTATTCCTCTATAAGGAAGTGTCGTCTTTTGTATTGACAAGTGTTGCAAGCGTCGTAACTTGTCAATGGGTTATTATACCACCATGTGTGGGGTCGACCCTGATTAAGTTAACCATGGGTCATTATGCTAAGCTAGACAAGTCGGACCCATAAGTTTACTGGGCAATTAGGACAAGTATAAATAGAGATCGGGAGATCTCTATTTTGATCATCTCATTATCTCACTCTACATCACTCGAAAAGTAGTGCACATGTGAGGAGGAGGATCAGCTGCTAGGCGGAGACTATCTTTGTTTACTTGGGTTGTACTTTGGTTGTATTATTGCTCTATCTATCTCTGAGGAAATTGTGGGGTTTTTCGTCTTAGGGTTTTCCCTATGGAAACTTTGTGTGTCTATTATCTCTTATGTTTGCATCTTTTGATGATTGATATGCTTGCTATGATTGATATGCATTGATATACTATACATGTTATTCTCTCAGTAAAGATCCTAGAGTATATTGAATTAATGCTCAAAAACTAAGATGGTATCAGAGCTAACCTCAGAAGAAGACACTATGTAGTTGCGGAATCTAGGGCTTCTTGTTTTTGGGTTTCTCTCCACAGATTTTGGAAAAGCAATATGACATATTGACTCTCCGTAGCAAGGTGAATCTTTTTGTCCAATCAAAATTCAATTCTGGGCACTTTCAATTTTGGCCCTAAAAATTAGGGTTTCCACAAAAATAGGAATTTCTGAAATCTGAAGACATAGCTGGAAGCTACTTGGAAAAAATGAAGTCTAGAGATTTGGATCGATATTTTTGGTTGGGTAAATCTCCAGGAAACTCAAACCCTAGTTCAGGGTCCTCCCTAGTGACCAAGATATTTGAAGGGAAGAACATAAATCAGAAGATGACTTTGCGGAATCAATTGAAAGGGGTCAAGATATTGAATGGAGAGACCATTCAATCTTATTTCTCCAAGGTCTCTCAGATCAAGGAACAACTCAAAGCTGTGGATAAAGTAGTGGACAATGGTGAAGTTGTTATGACCACTCTGAATGTCCTACCTAGGTCATGGGATTCCTTTATTCAAGGAATCTGTGCAGGAAATAAATTGATCTCCTTCAGTAGACTGTGGGAGGAGTGTTCACAAGAAGAGGCTCGGCTTGTAGCCCAAGAAGAAAATATGGGAAATGAAGACCAAGCTCTTGTGAAAATCCTCACAGCAGATCTAAGAGATGATGTATCTCACAAGAGAATAATTATGATTAAGCAAGAAAATAGAAGAAGAGTGATACATGCAGTATAATGAGCAACAGAATAATATGGTACAGTAGAACTCAGATAGAAGCAATAATACTTCGGTCATACTAGATTATTAATCACAAATGGACATATAAATAATACAATGCATGAGGAATTCGAATGCCTAAGGTGGCAATTCGAATTAGCCTTCGTGGAGTGATCAAAGGATCACTGGAGTGTCATCGGAACACAACTAGGTGTCCTCATGATCATCGGAGTGCAACTGGAAGTCTTCATCATCATCAGTGGAGTCATCAATGCTCAAGTAACTGTCAACCATCAGTCAAACTAACTCTGGTAGGTGTAACTCAGTGTAACTAAGTGTAACTCAGTGTAACTAAGTGTAACTGAGTGTAACTGAGTGTAACTCAATGTAACTAAGTGTAACTCAATGTAACTAAGAGTAACTGAATGTAACTGAGTGTAACTGAGTGTAACTCAATGTAACTGAGTGTAACTGAGTGTAACTGACTGTAACTAAATGTAACTGAGTGTAACTGAGTGTAACTCAATGTAACTGAGTGTAACTGACTGTAACTGACTGTAACTGAGTGTAACTGAACTGGTAGGTGAAGAAGGGCGAGTTGCTCCCTAAAATCAAGGAAGAAGGGCGCACTAAGCAACTGGAGGGCTAAAACTGAATAGTGAGAAGCTCCTGGGGGCTTGCTAACTGAGGGCTAGGTGCTGGACTGATGACTGGGATGCATGCAAAATGCATGCAAACCCTACAATGCATGCAAACCCTAAAAGGTGCATGCATGACTGAAAATGTAAATGATCAAAATACTGGTGGGACTAGGATGGAGTATAGGAATATCCTAACAGCCCCCCTTAATCCATCCTGGGCCCTGGTAACTAAGACCAAAGGTCACCCAATACAATGAATAATAACAATCAATAAACCAAGGAAGTGAGAAAATTTTATGGGAAACATACCCCCTCCTCAAAAATAGACTGTAAGGCACACATAAAAAAAAATAAAAGCTCCAAACTCAAGCATGTGTGATGCTTGGTCATATGTCTGGAGGTATCTTCTTCTTGGGAAGAAGTGGATCATGCTCAAAAAGCATGTGCTTGTACTTGCTCTTCAGATCGAATGTGATGAGAACAAATCCAACAGTATTAGAATGATCCTTGAACCTGTGATTCGAATCAGCTGAGGTAGGATCAAATTTTTGAATCTGCATATAGTCCTTTGTCTTCTCCTTCGAACCACCATGGGTGAGATTATGCCAAAAAGAACTATTACATGTTTGCTTGAAATCAAAATCAGATTTAAGACTTTCAAAACAGTTTCCTGAGATCTCCTTTGAACCAGCAGGGGTGAGATCAAAACTATCATATGATGCATGAGAAATTATCTCAAGCGGGTGGCAATGGCCATATTCTTCAATAACCTTCTGAAAGCATGTGCTAATGATCATATAGTAGTAAATAAGAGATGTTTGCTGAAGAGGAGCGAATGCATTACCTCCAATAGCTGATGTTACCTCCGAAATAATCATGTGATCATGATGCAAACCAACAAACTCTAGTGCAAGACAGTATTTAGGACCTTCTGCAATATCTAGAGTGTGAGCTGGCACAGAAAGAGAAGAAAGTTTGAGCATGAGCGGAGAATCTGCAAGTTCTTTGTCAACAACTTCAATATGAGATGATACTGGTTCATGATCTGAGAGATCATCAAGGGGAGCGAATGCAACATGATCTGAGAGACCATCAGGAGGAGCGAATGCATCATGATCTGAGAGACCATCAAGTGGAGCGAATGCATCAACTTGCTTGCTTTTGAAGGGATTTGGACCAAATCCATCATTCTTTTTGCCGAATCTTTCATCTAGATGAGCCCATAACTCTTTTGGAGTTTCAATATCAATGATGGTCGGGTACAATATGTAATCGGTCATAGCAAGCATCATTCTTCCAATGTGCATGTCACCTTTATTCAACCATTTAATCTTCTTTGTAGAGGATTCGAACTCTCTTTCAAAATAGCAATCAAAGAGATCATGGCTCTTCAAATATGCTATCATTCTTGGTTTCCATTCATCATAGTTGAATGGAGAAAGAGGAGTAATTTCTTCTAAATTCATTGAAGTTGTAGAAGACCTGCAAAAACAATATAGAATAACTGCAACTGCTACTACTGCAAAAATGCAGATTCTGCTACAACTGCTGCACTCGAAATCTTGGTAATAACCTGCAAAAAACTCTCAAGAATGGAGATAAACAATACTCTCAACATGCTCTGATACCATGTGAAAATCCTCACAGCAGATCTAAGAGATGATGTATCTCACAAGAGAATAATTATGATTAAGCAAGAAAATAGAAGAAGAGTGATACATGCAGTATAATGAGCAACAGAATAATATGGTACAGTAGAACTCAGATAGAAGCAATAATACTTCGGTCATACTAGATTATTAATCACAAATGGACATATAAATAATACAATGCATGAGGAATTCGAATGCCTAAGGTGGCAATTCGAATTAGCCTTCGTGGAGTGATCAAAGGATCACTGGAGTGTCATCGGAGCACAACTAGGTGTCCTCATGATCATCGGAGTGCAACTGGAAGTCTTCATCATCATCAGTGGAGTCATCAATGCTCAAGTAACTATCAACCATCAGTCAAACTAACTCTGGTAGGTGTAACTCAGTGTAACTAAGTGTAACTCAGTGTAACTAAGTGTAACTGAGTGTAACTGAGTGTAACTCAATGTAACTAAGTGTAACTCAATGTAACTAAGAGTAACTGAATGTAACTGAGTGTAACTGAGTGTAACTCAATGTAACTGAGTGTAACTGACTGTAACTAAATGTAACTGAGTGTAACTGAGTGTAACTCAATGTAACTGAGTGTAACTGAGTGTAACTGACTGTAACTGAGTGTAACTGAACTGGTAGGTGAAGAAGGGCGAGTTGCTCCCTAAAATCAAGGAAGAAGGGCGCACTAAGCAACTGGAGGGCTAAAACTGAATAGTGAGAAGCTCCTGGGGGCTGGCTAACTGAGGGCTAGGTGCTGGACTGATGACTGGGATGCATGCAAAATGCATGCAAACCCTAGAATGCATGCAAACCCTAAAAGGTGCATGCATGACTGAAAATGTAAATGATCAAAATACTGGTGGGACTAGGATGGAGTATAGGAATATCCTAACAGCTCTCACAGCTCACACCAAAAGAAGCAAGCCTAAGAGAGAGCCATCTCATAACAAAAGATCTTCACACCACCATTACCATAAAGATAAGAAATATCTCAGGTGCTTCACATGCAATGAGAAGGGACACTTTGTTGTAGATTGTCCCAAGAATAAGAAAGAAAATAACTTCAACAAGAAGAAGAACAACAACAAAAGAAGATAGCATGCTCATGTTGCTGAGGATGATGAACCTCCCAAGAAGAAGGCTAGAGCAGAAAGTGATGAGGATGACTCATCAAGTGAAGATGAATATGTTCTAATATCTTCTCTCATAGGTACTATCTCCCATGCATGTAATGATTGGCTTATTGATAGTGGGGCTTCAAAGCACATGACTGGGTTCAAAGAATCCTTTGCTAATCCATCTGAACATGAGTCACCCCATAAGGTGAAACTTGGGGATGACTACCAATATCCTATCAAAGGAAGTGGTGAAGCCTCCTTCAACCTAGACTCTGGAAAATCCTTGAAGATGAAAGATGTATTATTTGTACCTGGGCTCAAGAATAACCTACTCTCCATATCTGCATTGGATGCAAAAGGCATGAGGGTTGCATTTGTAGATCACCAAGTACTCATGTGGTCAAAAGGTAAGACCATAGATGATGCAGTTGTGATTGGAGAGCAAGAGGGAGGATTGTACAAATTGAAGGGACAACCTGAACATGCCATGGTACATGAATCCATGGAGCCAAGTGAACTTTGGCATAGAAGACTTGCACATGTGCACTATAGAGCACTACCAATTGCAACTAAAGCTATAGCAGGTCTTCCTGAAATCAAGACAAAGCATGAAGGTGTTTGCAAAGGATGTGTAAAAGGAAAGAACATAAAGAAGAAATTTCCAAGCAGTGAAAGAAAGGAAAAAGGAATCTTGGAAATCATCCACTCTAACGTATGCAGTCCGATGTCATCCAGCTCTCTGAGTGGGTATGTACACTATGTCTTTTTCATTGATGATTTCTCTAGAAATACTTGGGTTTACTTCTTGAAAAACAAGGATGAAGTATTTGATAAGTTCAAGGAATTCAAAGCAATGATGGAAAATCAAACTGATAAAAAGATCAAGACATTCATATCCGACAATGGCGGAGAATTCACTTCAGGTGATTTCAAGAAACTATGCAGTGATTCAGGTATGAAGAGGGAGTTGACTGCTCCCTACAATCCACAACAGAATGGAGTTGCAGAAAGAAAGAATAGAACAATCATGGAAGCAGCACGGGCAATGCTGCATGACCAGGATCTGCCTATGCATCTCTGGGCAAAAGTAGCTAGGACAGCTGTATATGTGCAGAACAGAACACCCCACAAGATATTGGACAACAAGACACCAGAAGAGGTCTTTTCTGGTAAGAAACCTGAAGTCAGTCATCTCAGAATATTTGGTTGTCCAGTATACACTCATGTCCCAAAGGAAAAGAGGACTAAGCTAGATCCTTGAGGAAAGAATGGTATCTTTGTGGGTTACAGTGAAAGCTCGAAGGCTTACATAATATACTTTCCAGGGTTCAAGAAGATTGATGTCAACAGGGATGTAACATTTGATGAAAATTCAACATTCATCAAATCAAGGAAGACACTTGTTGAAGATCATGAAGAACCAAAGGAAACTAGATTTCAAGATGCTACTATGACTGAAGCAATTCCAGATGTTGATCGTGAAATTGAAGATCCGTAAGAACCCGTAGATCCATCTCATGAGAAGGACTCTCACAAGAGGAAACCTGCATGGGATAAAGAGCTCATTCAAGATGCAGAAAGATATGGCATTCCAGAAGAAGAACACGGAGCAAAGAAGAGAACTAGATCACATACCAACTATATTGCTTTACTCTGTGATATTATAAACAAAGAACCTTCTAGTTATGAAGAGGCAGCGGAAAAGAAAGAATGGAAGCATGCCATGGTCGAGGAATACCAATCAATAATGAAAAATGATGTTTGGGATGTAGTCCCAAGACCTGAAGGGAAGTCTGTTGTGACTTCCAAATGGATCTACAAGATCAAGCATGCTACAGATGGCAGCATAGAGAAATACAAAGTGAGATTTGTATCTCGAGGATTCTCATAGAAAGAAGGAATTGATTATGAAGAAACTTTTGCTCATGTAGCCAGATACACTTCCATTACATCAGTACTTGCTCTGGCTACAGTAATGAAATGGAAGATACGCCAGATGGATGTCAAGACTGCTTTCTTGAATGGTGTAGTCGAGGAGGAAGTGTATGTGGAGCAGCCACTTGGTTTTGAGACACATGATAGGAAGTCATATGTGTGCAGGTTGAAGAAATCCTTGTATGGCTTGAAGCAAGCTCCTAGGACTTGGGCTTTACCAAGAGTAAAGCAGATTCCAACCTTTACTACAAGGTTGAGGAGGGAAACCTTGTGATACTACTCCTGTATGTGGATGACGTTTTTGTTACACGTAATGATAGTTTGATTGCTGATACCAAGAGGAAGCTTGCTGTCTATTTTGAGATGAAGGACTTAGGGATGATGCACTATTTTCTAGGCATGGAGGTGTGGCAGAGTGTAGATGGAATCTTGCTTGGACAAGGGAAGTATGCAGTAGAGATCCTGAAGAGGTTTGGGATGATGGACTGCAAGGCCATGGCCACACCCATGGCATCGACCCTGAAGCTTCTATGTGATGCTTCATCTGATCTGGTTGATGTCATTGTGTATCGTCAAATGATTAGGTCCTTGATGTACTTGACGAACATGAGACCATATATCTGCTTTGCGGTGAACACTTTGAGCCAGTTCCTGACAGATCCCAAAAGTGTTCACCTGGTTGCTGTAAAGCATATTCTGAGGTATCTGAAGGGTACGGTTGACTATGGGCTCAAGTATGATGCAAATCAAAAGTTTAACCTGCAGGGTTATGTTGATTCACATTGGGCAGGCAGTGCTGCAGATAGGAAGAGCACTTATGGGTGCTACTTCAGTATGGGATCAGGTGTGATCTCTTGGTTTAGCAAAAAGCAGTCCTGCGTAGCACTGAGTATAGCTGAAGTAGAGTATGTTGCAGCTTGCTTGGCTAGTTGTGAGGCAGTATTGCTCCGGAAGCTACTATCTAAGTTATTTGATCTCCCACTAGAGGCTACTGGTATCTTTTGTGACAACTAGAGTTGTGTGAAGCTGTCTGAGAACCCGGTGTTCCATGATAGATCAAAACACATTGAGATCAAATATCACTATATCAGGGATATGGTGAAGAGAGGAGCAATGAAGCTCCTGTATGTTGCGACGAATGAGTAGATTGCATATGTACTGACGAAACCACTAGCCAGAGTGAAGTTCGAGTACTTCAGAGAGAGGCTTGGTGTTCTTTAGATTGATGACACTTCGAGGAAGAAGTGATGGACACATTTGCTGAATCCATTCCAAGCATGGTGAGAGGAGGATCCTTCCATGGCTATGGATGTAAGCAATGGATGATGAGCATCAGGACGATGCTCCAGTTACTGCTTTGTATATGCATCATGTTGGATGCTGGACATGATCAGTTGGATCATTTATATGTATGTATGCACCATGCTGGATGTTGTATATGATCAATTGGATCATTTATATGTATGTATGCATCATGTTGGATGCTGGATATGATCAGTTGGATCATTTATATGTATGTACGCATCATGTTGGATGCTAGATATGATCAATTGGATCATTTATATGTATGTACGCATCATGTTGGATGCTGGATATGATCAGTTGGATCATTTATATGTATGTATGCATCATGTTGGATGCTGGATATGATCAGTTGGATCATGTGTATGTATATGTATATGTATCAGGTGGATACATTGTATGATCAGGATGATCATGTGTACATCAGGATGATGTATGATGAGTATCAAGTTGATACTCTGTGGCTGTGGACAGGTTGTCCAGATAAGCATATAATAACGCCCTAGGAGGTTTGCAGATTCTCTTGCTGGGTTTTGCTGCTGGCATATAATAGCTCCCTGGGAGATCTGGAAAATGCTCTTTCAAGGTTTTGCTTTGGGAGGACATATAATAGCGCCCTGGGAGGTTTGCATATTCTTTTACTAGGTTTTTCCACTGGCATATAATAGCTCTCTAGGAGATATGGCAAACACTCTTTCGAGGTTTTGTCCTATGGCATATAATAGTGCCCTGGGAGATCCGATAGGTTGGGATGTGTTCCCGTAATAAGTCCTAGGATGCTCTTTCGAGGTTTTTCCATGACCACATATAATAGCACCTTGGGAGATCCGATAGGTTGAGCTGTGTGCTCGTAATCAGTCTTGGGATTCTCTTTTGAGGTTTTGTGGTGGGGTCACATGTAATAGCTCCCTGGGAGATCCGATACGTTGGGCTATGTACCCGTAATAAGTCCTAGGATGCTCTTACAAGGTTTTGTGACACACGTAAGAAGTCATGAGGATTCCACAGTATGGCTAGTGATGATGAAGACCTGTAGGTGGTGGGCCTACATCTAGTATGAAAAAGGACTAGCTCTGTAGAACTTCATATGACAAGTAGATTCATACATTGATTGAGATAGCAGCAAAAGTGATGATGACGATGATTCGAGGACGATGATTCGCTGATGATGATCCAGAGAAGAAGACTTGTGCTAGCATATCTGTTTCAAGAAATACCTTCCTAGTTAAGACGGAGTGTTGATGTATATGTAACTTCGGAATGTATTTCACCTATGTATTTCATTTATGAATATTGTACTCCTATAGAGATGTGTTATTCCTCTATAAGGAAGTGTCGTCATTTGTATTGACAAGTGTCGCAAGTGTTGTAACTTGCCGATGGGTTATTAGACCACCATGTGTGGGGTCGACCCTAATTGAGTTAACCATGGGTCATTATGCTAAGCTAGACAAGTCGGCCCCATAAGTTTATTGGGCAGTCAGGACAAGTATAAATAGAGATCGGGAGATCTCTATTTTCATCATCTCATTATCTCACTCTACATCACTCGAAAAGTGGTGCACATGTGAGGAGGAGGATCAACTGCTAGGAGGAGACTATCTCTATGTACTTGGGTTGTACTTTGGTTGTATTATTGCTCTATCTATCTCTAAGGAAGTTGTGGGGTTTTTCACCTTATGGTTTTCCCCACGGAAACTCTATGTGTCTATTGTCTCTTATGTTTGCATCTTGTGATGATTGATATGCTTGCTATGATTGATATGCATTGATATAATGTACATGTTATTCTCTTAGTAAAGATCCTAGAGTATATTGAATTAATGCTCAAAAATTTATATGGAATTCTATGCCCCCGATAGGCTTCTGACAGGTGTCCCTGAAGGCCTTTTGGATGCCGGACAGAACGATCCATAGAATGAAGACCATCACTCCAATCAATGAACCGTCGAATCCGTTGGATTCAAGATGTCGGGATAGTGCTAGGGGTTCCCCTCTCCTCCAGTCCCATGGTCCGCATGTCATCTTGGAGGTGCATTCTGCAAACTAGGGTTTCGCTTAGTGAGGAACTGTGCAATTTTTTCCCATGGGGGTCAACTCTGCAAAATCGTCCATCAGGCAGGTATAGGTAGCGTGATGATGATGAAGGAAATTAGAGTTATAGAAGGAAATTGAATTAGGGTTAGAGTTAGAGTTAATGATGATGATGAAGATGGTGATGATGATGAAGACGTTGATGATGATGGTGATGGCGATGAAGATGGTGATGATGATGATGAAGAAGATGTGATGATGGAGATGTTTATGAGGAACCTAGACATGGCAATGATGATTGTGATGGTGATGAATATGATGATGGTGATGATGATGAAGACGTTAATGATGATGGTGGTGGTGGTGTTGATGGTGATGGTGATGATGAAGAAGATGGTTTAGTGCTAGGGTTTGGGTGAGGGTTAGGGTTAGAGTTATAGAAGGAATTGAATTAGGGTTAGAGTTAGAGATAATGATGATGATGAAGATGGTGATGAGGATGATGATGGTGGTGGTGATGAAGATGATGGTCATGATGATGGTGTGGATGAGGATGATGATGATGGCGATGATGATTATGATGATGACGATGATGATGGTTTACCATGATAATGATGAGGATGATGATGATGATGATGGTGGTGGTGGTGGTGGTGGTGGTGGTGATGAAGATGATGATCATGATGATGATGATGATTACGAAACTTGTGCAATTTATCAAGATGTACCAAGTCTATGCAATTTATGAATCTATCAAGCTATCAATGTATGGCTGCAATAGTCAAAATATTAATGTCAATACTCAATGAGACCATGAAACAAAATCATAGCATACATGTACATCACATACCTATATATAACATAGTACACAATAAAACAAGAAAAAAATGTACCAGATTATCTACCTATGGTCATTCGACTAGACCATCAGGATCACCTCGAATACCAATGGTTTCCTTTAACCTCTCGTGCTCGAAATAAGGAAATAAGTATCATGCCTTTGATGAGTTCTTCCTTGGCATTGTTTGCAGCTGGAGGTTTGTGCCAATACCTAAGTTTGTATAATGGTATACAATCTCACCTGCTCTATAATATTCATATGTATACCCTTTTCTATTTGTTGAGTGGGAAACCCGGTTCAAATATTCTCCCTTTATAACCATCGACCCAATCGGAAAATCAACTCCCTCAAAGTCCCGCAATGGGACATTTAGGGTTTGCTTCCCCTCTAATCAACGTGCCAACCAATATTTAGTGTGCCATGCATTGCGTCTTAGGGAAACCACTGTGTATATGTGCCCTGGAGAAAATATAGTTCCAACGTTTTAGTTAACTAATTAGACACAACTAGTTGTCAAAAATATCAAAAATATACACAGCTAATTAGACACAACTAGTTGTAAAAAATATAAAAATATTAATCGAACCTGGTTGTACGAGATATGATATGTGGTCATAGTCTGGTGAAATACTTGATTGGTCCTCCTCCAACTGGGATAATTCTATAGCTACCCGTCGACCAATGGGGAGTGATACACGGTCCCAGATGTCAAGCCAATCCATGGATTCACATTTGTCCCATTCACCACTACTGCATGGAGAACAAAAACATGACAGTTTCCTTGTCCACATTTCAAGTATAGCATTGTCCGACGTTCTAACTGAATGAAATGAATGAGTTCCTTGGATGGTCTTACACTCACATAACTGTGAATGATCTACATCCACCACCTCCCAAAATATCTAACCACATGTGCTTTCCTGGTTGAGTGATCTTCCTTCCTTCTTGCTCCCTCCCCCATGACTGAAGCACACCATTCAACGATGTTTTTTGCATTTTGGATGATAGGTCCATCTATGATTTTCTGTGTAATGCAGTCTTTATGCACGCACCTGCTCCATCGTGTTCACCTTTTCCATGTCTGGTCTCAAAATAGTTCCAAATATGTGGCACCTTGTGCCTTTTGTGGATCATACACAACCATTGGAAGACACGGGCATTTTTTAATTACCCTGCACAACTGTCATACCAAATCCAATGTTGTTCCATTTGTATACTGTTATCCTTTAAGTGAATGCAGAACATTTGAAAGTTGTGTTGTACAAAATCCAAGTCATGACACCTGTCATCACTTATGTAGAAGTGATACTCCTTCAATATAACCCTGTTGTCTTCAGTATTATGTGCCCCATGTCTATAGGTGATATGGACCATTATGCGACCTGGTCTGAGTGATAGTATTGACTCTGAATCTCATTTTGCAGTTGAAGAGTGTAGTTTTCTGCAAAATCGACCACTAATAGGATAGTCCCAATAGAAAATGTATCCCTGCACATTCTAAACTGCTCATCTTGCCAATGAGCCACATGCACATGATTTACATAATGTTGTGTCTTTTCAAAGAATTCCTCCATGAAGTCGCAAACCCGTACCTGGTAGATCAGCAATAAATACATATATCAATAGATTGTTACATATGAAATTGAAATATGAAGAAAAAATAGTATTCAATAACCCATTACCAACCTAAGAAGTGACCAATTGTATTTTTTTTCTTTCGTTCCCTCCATCAATATCATATGTGACATATTTGAATGACTGCAAGTTCACCTCCTACCGCCCAAGTTCATGCTCATTGGTCACATGTATGCATTTTTCCAATAATGCGAATCCACCACACCTTGGGCATGTCCCATCTATGCAATTTTTTTGATAAAATGTGCAATCATTTGGTCTGCTACACAAGATGCTATGAATAAAGCCTCTAGATGGAATCGGTGGTAATGCAGCTGAGCATTCCTGCACAATAGTGTTATGCAATACATGAAAAATATATGTATATTAGTCATAATAGTAACCATACTCAATGTGGTATCGACAACAACATGTGTTACGAATTTTGTTTATTTTAACATACCATGGTTTGCATTTTTCAAAGGATCTTTGGCCCAAGTCAAGTTCGTTATGTTCATTCCTAAATCTCTCATATAATTATGTTTGTGTCATATCAAGAAAATGTTTAATGTGTGGTTCACGATCCTTTGAACCCCTTGTCAATTTTAATACATATTTTTGGTTGGAAGAAGGTATAGTGTTGTCATGCCAAAAATCTTGCACTAATCCCTTTACCGCATCAATGAGCTTCATATCAGAGTGTGGCAACCTGCCAATGAAGGCCCAAACATCTATTTGACCGTTTTCAAGTTGTTCTCTTCTAACACAATACCTACAAAGTGTCTTCACATTCAAATTAAGAATTTTGGATGTAGGTTTAAGAAAATGAAGTGCCCTAGTGCTTTTGTTAATGATTGATTGTGACAACACATGACGAGCCGCATTGTGATCCTTTGAGTGAGATTTCTTTCCAATTGTACTAAATGCATCTACTAAACTTTTAATGATATGAGAACTTGGTTCTAACTTTTTGGCCATCTTTATCCCTAATGTTCTTCTAACAACAGTCATATGCCTAGATTTCAACAATGATAAAAATAATTTGCACTTGTCCCCCACATTTAGAATAAAAAAATTTATGAAGTATTTGTCGATTTTGATAAGCAATAGAATGTTTAGACAATGTACCTTCAAGTGATCTAATGAGAGTTTCATAAACCTGTATACATCTCAGAGTTCTTCGGCGTGCAGTTGCTAATGGAGGTAAGGGTGTTGGAACTGGAGCATGTAAACCATCACTAGGACGCTCCGACGTTTCCATAGGAGCCCCTTGTCTTTCATTCTCTTGGATGGTCTCCATAACATGTGCTTCTTTCATTGACAATCCTCCACTCAATGCCTCTCTAACTTCGTCACTTGTATAACCACTACCCAACAAGTCATTCACTACCATATTCTGAGGTTGACTTGATGTGGGAATTGAAACATCCCCCAATGAGCACCTATGTCTTACTTCTTCACTAGTGCCATGGGGTGCTTGTTCATCAAATGTTATTGAAATTGAGGGCCCCTCTAGTGAATTTATTTGTATTTCTTGAGGTGGATGGGTAGGAATGACTGTGGCATCATCTACGGTTGGAATTGGATGAGTTTCCATGGAATTCCTTCGATTCCACATGTCCAATATTTTCTTTTCTCTAACTTCTTCCATGGTTTCTTGAGGCTTCTCTTTCCTTGACGATTTTCTTTTTCGATTGCGTGGATTCCCCATGACCAAAATGAGCAATACTAAGAAAATAGATCCTAGAGGTGTGCTCAATTATTCAAATATCCAAATTATTTCTCAACTGTGAATATAGGTTCTTCAAGCTTGCTCAATTGTCAATATAGATACTTCCTCAATTGTGAATGTTAAATTTTGAGCATTAATTCACAATACTCTAGGATCTTCATTGAGAGAATAACATATACAGTATATCAATGCATGACAATCACAACAAGCATGACAATCATCACAAGAATCAAAAGCATGAGAGACAAGAGACACAGAGTTTCCGTGGGGAAAACCCTAAGGTGAAAAACCCCACAACTTCCTCAGAGATAGAGAGAGCAATGGCTCAACCAAAGTACAACCAAAATACACTTGAGATAGTCTCCTAGAGCAGATTATCCTCCTCCTCACTAGTGCACCACTTTCTGAGTGAGAGAGAGATACTTTTCCGAGTGATCTAAATAGAGATCACCTGATCTCTATTTATACTAACCTGTTTGCCCAATGAGCTTATGGGGCCGACTTGTCTATCTAGGTACATCCACATTATAATATATATATTTCAGGGCCGACCCCACACATGGTGGTCTAATAACCTATCGGAAAATACACACACTTGTGACACTTGTCAATCCACATGACGACACTTCCTTATAGAGGAATAACACATCTCTAATAAGGGTACAATAAATATATATGAAATACATAGATGAAATACATTCTGAAGTTACATATACATCAACACTCCCTCTTAACTAGGAAGGTATTTCTCAACACAGATCTGCTAGACAAGGCTTCTTCTCAGGATCATCGTCATCGATGCATCGTCATCATCATCATCACTGCTGCTACTATCTCAACCAATCTTTGACTCTACTCGTCATAGGAAGTTCTACAGAGCCTGTCCTTTTTCATACTAGATGTAGGCCCACCACCTGTAGGTCTTCGTCATCAGTGGCCATACTGTGGAATCCTCGGGACTTATTACGTGCATCACAAAACCTCGAAAGAGCATCCCAGGCTGTTACGAGCACACAGCTCTACCTATAGGATCTCCTAGGGTCATATTATATGTGACCTCACCACAAAACCTCGCAAGAGCATCCCAGGTTGTTACAAGCACACAGCTCTACCTATAGGATCTCCCAGGGACAGATTATATGTGGTCACCAAAAAACCTCGCAAGAGCATCCCAGGCTGTTACGAGCACACCGATCTACCTTTAGGATCTCCCAGGGACAGATTATATGTGGTCATGGCAAAACCTCGCAAGAGCATCCCAAGAATTATTACGGGCACATAGCCCAACCTATCGGATCTCCCAGGGACATATTATATGCCATAGGACAAAACCTCAAAAGAGCATCTGCCAGATATCCCAGGGCCAGATTATATGCCATAAGAAAAAACTCGAAAGACTATCTGCAGATCTCCCAGGGCCAAATTATATGTCCTCCCAGAGCAAAACCTTGAAAGAGCATTTGCCAAATATCCCAAGGCCAGATTACATGCCATAGGAAAAACCTCAAAAGACTATCTGCAAATCTCCCAGGGCTAAATTATATGCTCATCTGCACAACCTGATCCATGGCCATAGATATTCAACCTGATACTCACCATACATCATCCTGATCATCATCACTGCAACATCCTGCTACAAGTCATCTGGAGCAACATCCTGAAGCTTGTCATCCATGATCATCCTGATCATACAATGCATCTACCTGATGCATACCAAGTATCTACCTGATACATATCATCATACATGATCCACCTGATCATACAATGTATCCACCTGATACAAATACAAATACATGATACATATCACCATACATGATCCACCTGATCATACAATGTATCCACCTGATACATATACAGATACATGGTCCAAGCATCCAACATGATGCTTATACAAAATACATACACATGATCCAACCGATTATATCCAGCATCCAACATGATGCGTACATACATATAAATGATCCAACTGATCATATCCAACATCAAACATGATGCGTACATACATATAAATGATCCAACTGATCATATCCAACATCCAACATGATGCATACATACATACATACAAATGATCCAACTGATCATATCCATCATCCAACATGATGTGTACATACATATAAATGATCCAACTGATCATATCCAGCATCCAACATGATGCATAAATACATACATAAAAAATGATCCAACTGATCATACAAAGCAGAAACTAGAACATCATCCTGATGCTCATCATCCAACACTTACATCCATAGCCATGTGAAGGATCCTCCTTCCAACATGTTTGGAATGGCTTCAACAAATGTGTCCATCACTTCTTCCTCAAAGTGTCATCAATCTAAAAACACCAAGCCTCTCCCTGAAGTATTCGAACTTCACCCTGGCTGGTGGCTTCGTCAGCAGATCTGCAATCTGCTCGTCCGTCAAAATATACAGGGGCTTCACAGCTTCTCTCTGCACCATATCCCTGATATAGTGATATTTGATCTCTATGTGTTTCGACCTGTCATGAAACACTGGGTTCTCAGATAGCTTCACACAACTCTGGTTATCACAGAAGATACCAGTAGCATCCAACGGGAGATCAAATAACTCAGACAGTAGATTCCATAGCCATACTACCTCACAACTAGCTGAGCAGGCTGCAACATACTCTGCCTCAGCTGTACTCAGTGCTACGCAGAACTGCTTCATGCTAAACCAAGAGATCACACCTGATCCCATACTGAAGCAGCACCCAGATGTGCTCTTCCTATCTACGGCACTGCCAGCCCAATCTGAATCAACATAACCCTATAGGTTAAACTTTTGATTCACTTCATACTTGAGCCCATAATTCACTGTACCCTTCAGGTACCTCAAAACATGCTTTACAGCAACCAGATGAACACTCCTCGGATCTGTCAGGAATTGACTCAATGTGTTCACCACAAAGCAAATATCTGGTCTCGTGTTCATCAGGTACATCAAGGACCCAATCATCTGACGATACATAGAGACATCAACCGGCTCAGATGAAGCATCACATAGAAGCTTTAGATTCGATGCCATAGGTGTGGCCATGGCCTTGCAATCCATCATCCTGAATCTCTTCAAAATATCTACTGTGTACTTCCCTTGACCAACGAAGATCCCACCTGGACTCTGCCACACCTCCATACCTAGGAAATAGTGCATCATTCCCAAATCTTTCATATCAAACTCAACAGCAAGCTTCCTCTTCATATCTGCAATCAATCTATCATCTCCTATTACAAATAAGTCATCCACATACAGGAGCAGAATCACAGGATTCCCTTCCTCAACCTTGTAGTAGAGGTTGGAATCCACTTTACTCTTGATAAAGCCCAAACTAGATAGGAAACTGTCCATCCTACCATACCAGGTTCTGGGAGCTTGTTTCAAGCCATACAAGGCTTTCTTCAATCTGCACACATATGACTCCCTGTCATGTATTTCAAAATCGAGTGGTTGCTCCACATATACTTCCTCTTCAACTACACCATTCAAGAAAGTAGTCTTGACATCCATCTGGTGTATTTTCCATTTCATTGCTGCAGCTAGGGCAAGTACTGTTCTGATGGAAGTATACCTGGCTACAGGTGCAAAAGTTTCTTCATAATCTATTCCCTCTTTCTGAGAGAAGCCATGAGCTACGAATCTTGCCTTGTATTTCTCTACACTGCCATTTGCAGCATGCTTGATTTTGTAGATCCATTTGGAAGTCACAACAGACTTCTCTTTAGGTCTTCGGACAACATCCCAAACATCATTCTTCATTATTGATTGGTATTCCTCAACCATGGCATCCTTCCATTCTTTCTTTTCCGTTGCTTCTTGATAACTAGAAGGCTCTTTGTTCATAATGTCACAGAGTAAAGCAACATAGCTGGTATGTGATCTAGTTCTCTTCTTTGCTCTGTGTTCTTCTTCTGGAATGCCAAATCTTTCTGCATCTTGAATGATCTCTCTATCCCATGCAGGTTTCCTCTTGTGAGAGTTATCCTCACGGGGTGGATCTACAGTTTCTTGTGGATCTTCAAACTCACGAACAACTTCTGGAACTACTTCAGTCATGGTAGTGTCTTGAAATCTAGTTTCCTTAGGTTCTTCATAAACTTCGATAGGTGCCTTCCTTGATTTGATGAATTCTGAGTTTTCATCAAATGTTACATCCCTGCTGACATCAATCTTCTTTAACCCTGGAAAGTATATTCTGTAAGCCTTCGAGCTTTCACTGTAACCCACAAAGATACCCTTCTTTCCTGAAGGATCTAGTTTAGTATTCTTTTCCTTTAGGACATGAGTGTATACTGGATAACCAAATATTCTGAGATGGATGACTTCAGGTTTCTTACCAGAAAAGACCTCTTCTGGTGTCTTGTTGTCCAATATCCTATGGGGTGTTCTGTTCTGCACATACACAGTTGTTCTAGCTGCTTCTACCCATAGATGCATGGGTAGATCCCGGTCATGCAACATTGCCCTTGCTGCTTCCATGATTGTTCTGTTCTTCCTTTTTGCAACTCCATTCTATTAAGGATTATAAAGAGCAGTCAACTCCCTCTTAATACCTGAATCACTACAATGCTTCTTAAAATCACCTGAGGTGAATTCTCCACCATTGTTGGATCTAAATGTTTTGATCTTCTTGTCAGTTTGATTCTCCATCAAGGTTTTGAGCTCCTTGAACTTATCAAACACCTCATCTTTTTTCTTCAAGAAGTATACCCAAGTCTTCCTGGAGAAGTTATCAATAAATGAGACATAGTAAACATAACCACTAAGAGAACTGGATGACATAGGACCACATACATCTGAGTGGATGATTTCTAGGATATCTTTGGCCTTGCTTTCACTGCCTGGGAAAGCCTTCTTAATGTTCTTACCTTTTTCACATCCTTTGCAAACACCTTCATGTTTGGTCTTGATTTCAGGAAGACCTTCTACATCCTTTCTTGCAATTGGAAGTGCCCTATAGTGCATATGAGAAAATGAGAAAATATTCTATGCCAAAGTTCACTTGGCTCCATGGATTCATGTACCATGGCATGTTCAAGTTGTCCCTTCAATTTATACAATCTTCCCTCTTGCTCTCCAATCACTACTGCATCATCTATGGTCTTTCCCTTTTGCCACATTAGGACTTGGCCATCCACAAATGCAACCCTCATACCTTTTGCATCTAATGCAGAGATGGAGAGTAAGTTCTTCTTGAGACCAGGTACATAAAGGACATCTTTCATCTTCAAAGATTTTCCAGAATCCAGGTTGTAGGAGGCTTCACCACTTCCTTTTATTGGGTATTGATAATCATCCTCAAGTTTCACCTTATGGGGTGATTCATGTTCAGATAGATTCACAAAAGATTCCTTAAACCCAGTCATGTGTTTGGAAGCCCCACTGTCAATCAACCAATCATTACAACCATGGGAGATAGTACCTGTGAGAGCAGAGATTAGAACATACTCTTCTTCACTTGATGAGTCATCATCACTACTTTCTGCCCTATCCTTCTTCTTTGGAGGTTCATCATCCTCGGTAGCATGAGCATGGAACTTTCTTTTGTTGCCCTTCTCCTTCTTGATGAAGTTGTTGTTATTATCCTTTTTTTTCTTGGGACAATCTGAAGCAAAGTGACCCTTCTCATTTCATGTGAAGCATCTTAGATCCTTCTTATTCTTTTGATAGGATCTTTTGTAGCGAGAGTGCTCCTTCTTGGGCTTGCTTCTTTTGGTGTGAGTTGTGAGAGCTTGATATTCACCTCCCATCTTTTCCTCACGAGCTACAAGTCTAGCTTCTTCTTGAGAGCATTCCTCCCATAGTTTACTGAAAGAGATCAATTTCTTTCTTGCATAGATTCCTTGAATAAAGGAGTCCCATGACCTAGGTAGGCCATTCAGAGTGGTCATAACAGCTTCACCATTGTCCACTATTTCATCCACAGCTTCAAGTTGCTCCTAGATCTGAGAGACCTTGGAGAAGTAAGATTGAATGGTTTCTCCATTCAACATCTTGACCCCTTTCAATTGACTCCGTAGAGTCATCTTCTTATTTATGTTCTTCCCTTAAAATAGCTTGGTCAAAGAGTCAAGCATCTCCTTGGGTGTCTTTAGAGAAGACACATGGGGTATGAGATGGTCTTTGATAGAATCAACAATGATTCTCTTTGCATTGACCAAGTTCTTCTTATGGAATACCTTGGTCTTTTCATCCTCTGGGATAGGGATGTCTTCTTTTATATATGATTCCAACTCATTCTCTTCCAGGATTAACCCAATCCTATACTTCCAAGCTCGGAAGTTATCAGCCCCTTCAAGCTTATCCTCAAGCTTGGTGTGGTGAGACATCTTAAAGAGTACTTCAAATGGAAATAGAAAAGATTTAGGTCTTACCACTTGAAATGCTGAAAACTGGATCTCGTCCTGGATTAGGGTTTGTCGGAAAAACCCTAAAAATTCAAAATGTGAATTTCAATTTTCTAAAAGGATATAAAGATGCGCTTTGATGAGCTTATCGGCCTGGTGCATTCAGAATTTGAGATCAGCAAAGTTTCACCCTTCAGATTTGCCTTTTTGTCCTCTTGGGTTCACTCGAGAGAGCCCTGAATTAGGGTTTGAGTTTCCTGGAGATCTACTCAGCCAAAAATCTCGATCCAAAGCTCTAAACTTCGATTTTTGTAAGGAACTTCTAGCTATGTCTTCAAATTTCAGAAATTCATATTTTTTTGGAAACCCTAATTTTTAGGGCCAAATCTGAAAATGCTTGGAATTGAATTCTGATTGGACAGATAGATGCGCCTTGATGAGTAGAGTCAATCTACTAGACTGCTTTTCCAAAATATGTGGAGAGAAACCCAATAAACAAGAAACTCAAGTTTCTATCAGTGTAAAATGTCTTCTTCTCAGGTTAGCTCTCATACCATGTTAAATTTTGAGCATTAATTAACAATACTCTAGGATCTTCACTGAGAGAATAACATATATAGTATATCAATGCATGACAATCACAACAAGCATGACAAGCATCACAAGAATCAAAAGCATGAGAGACAAGAGACACAGAGTTTCCGTGGGGAAAACCCTAAGGTGAAAAACCCCACAACTTCCTTAGAGATAGAGAGAGCAATGGCTTAACCAAAGTACAACCAAAATACACTTGAGATAGTCTCCTAGAGCAAATGATCCTCCTCCTCACTAGTGCACCACTTTCTGAGTGAGAGAGAGATGCTTTTCCGAGTGATATAAATAGAGATCACCTGATCTCTATTTATACTAACATGTTTGCCGAGTGACCTTATGGGGCCGACTTGTCTAGCTAGGTACATCCACATTATAATATATATATTTCAGGGCCGACCCCACACATGGTGGTCTAATAACCCATCGGCAAGTACACACACTTGCGACACTTGTCAATCCACATGATGACACTTCCTTATAGAGGAATAACACATCTCTAATAAGGGTACAATAAATATATATGAAATACATAGATGAAATACATTCCGAAGTTACATATACATCAACAGTGAATATAGATGAACATCAATCTTGCTCAAATGTGAAAGTAAAGTTTCTACCTCACTTGTGAATATAGAACATTCTTCATTTGTGAATATAGAAATTTCAAGCTTGCTCAATAGGGAATGTAGATTCTTCTTCAGTTGTGTTCATATAGATTCATCAAATTTGCTTGACATTGTTAATATAGAATTACGTTGAGGCTTGAAATTGTGAATGTAGAATCCTCTTGAAGCTTGAATTTGTGAATGTAGAATCCACTTGAAGCTTGGTAATTGTGAATGTGGAATCCTCAATTCCAAATGCCAACTGTAGAACTGTAGAATCCTCTTCAAACTTGTTGATTGTGAACATGGAGTGTCTTGAGCTTCCTCCAATGCTTTGACTATTAATTGTGGAGTGTTGTGATGTATGGGAGATGGGAAGGCGGGATGAGAAAACGCAGAATGCGGGAGGATAAAATCATTTTGCAATTTTTTTTGCAGAGACATAACATGCTAGCGTTATGTAAACACATAACGCGCGAGTGTTATTCACACAC